>VWYO01003126.1:169812-254814 GCA_013400275.1 Rhadina sibilatrix | reverse complement strand
CCACTCACCAGCGGAGCCTACACATAGCCTCTACCAAAGCCACAGAACCCTACCCGACCCACAGTGCCGCATCGACTCCACGCCAAACCCACCGAAAGGCCGCCTCGCACGCCCCTGGCGGCCCCTCCCGCCACCGTCCCCTCACACCGAGCCCCAGGCAAGGATACAGCCCCGGCCCCAGCGAGCACCGCCACCCACACCGGCGGCTACCGCCGCCATCTTGAAACAGCCGCCACTCCCCGCATGCCCCCGCCGCTCCCCCGNCTGGTCACAAAAGACACACCTCTTCCCTGCTCAGCTTCTAGCCTCACTTTCAAAGAATCGCAGAATCAGTGAGGTTGGAAAAGACCTCTGAGATCATCGAGTCCAACCTATGACTGGACATCCCCATGTCAACCACTGAGTTCCAGGTCCAGTCTTAAATACCTCCAGGGACGGTGACTCCAGCACCTCCCTGGGCAGCCCACTCCACTGCCCAATTACCCTGTGTGTGAAGAAATGCTTTCTAATGTCCAGCCTAAACCTCTCCTGGAGCAGTTGTCTCCTGTGTCCTCTTACCCTGTCACTTCTCACCTCGCAGAAGAGCCCGACTGCCACCCTGTTACAACCCACCTCCCGTCAGCAGATGTGGAGTGCGACAGAGTCACTCCTGAGCCTCCTTTTCTCCAGCCTGTACAACCTCACTCTCTCTATTGATTCCCTTACAAGTTCCCGTAAGCTGAACGCAATTTCCTCATTTCCTATATATTTACTTGCCCCGGGATTTCACAGCTGGGTCGCACTGAAGAGGACATACGACTGACTGCCAGGTCATTTTACTTTGAAATTGCGCCTACAAATTACCCCCTACAAACAAGCACATACCCAATNCTGCCCATTGGCTGTCTGCGCCAGAGGCACGCTGTGGGTTTCGGGGCATGCCGGGAATCGTGGTTCTCTGAGCGCTTGCCGCTGCCATGGGCCGACAAGAGCACCATCAGGAAGAACCATTATTCCCAGCGTGCCCTGCGGCTACGGAGCAGTAGGAAGGACAGAAAGTCATTGTTCTCTGTCGGGCTGGAGAGAGGCAGGAGGGTCCCGCGGAGAATGGAGGAAAAAGTCCCCACCGGCATCAAGCCCTACCTGGACAAGCTCACCCTGGGCGTCACAAGGATATTGGGTGAGTGGCGTTGAGCTACAGCCCCACGGGGCGGGGGCAGGCCGGGGGCGGGGGGAGCCACCCGGTTGTCACGGCCCCTCCTGTGAATCGCGCAGCTGAGCAGCCTGTGGACGCACAGACACGTCCTTATTTCTGGAAGCAACGGCAGAAATCCCGAATCTCTCGACTTTAAGAGTTTCAGAAACATCAGAGAAGGAGAAGGTGGTGTTTAATGAAAAATCATGGAATCACTGAACGTTAAAAGGCGGCAAGAGACCGCAAAGATCATTCAGTCACAACCCTGATGGCAAAGGCAGCTTCCACTAGACCAGGTTGCTCAAGGCCTTATCCAACCTGGCCGTGAACACTGGATGGATCCCCAGCTTCTCTGGGCAAGCCTGCCAGTGTCTCACCACCCTCAAAGTAAAGGTTTTCTTCAAATACCTAACCCAAATTTCCCCTCTTTAAATTTGTATCCATTACTCCTTGTCTTGTCACTACAGTTCATAATGAAGAGTCCCTCTCCAGCTTCCCTGTAGGCCCCCTCCGGGTATTGCAATGTTCCTATGAGGTGTCCACACAACCTTCCTGTGTCAGTCGTACCTAAATTTGATCCTCTGTGGTAGTGTCGGGTCAGCAGGGAGTGTCCCCCATGAAGGGGAGTTCAGCATGATGCAGTGTTCTGGTAGAAGGCCGGTTTGTGAATCTGCTCAGGATCAGATCCCTATAAATTGTTGCCCTGCAGCTCATTCCCACCGTGTGAGACTTGTCCCACAAAATGCCCTGCTTGCCATTTCCAGGTTTTGCTCAGATCTTGAGGCATCCCCTCAGCTCCCTTTGAAATTCAGCAGGACTGCAAGGCATCCAAAGGAAGGATTCTCAGACAAAACTTTACTCATATCAGTAGAATCACGAGGATTTGTGCAAGTATTTGTGTGTGCAAAGGATTTCAGGATTAGATCTTTCATACCACAACAGCTGTAATATTTGTAAGGCTGGAAAGCCATACTTCTATCCCAAATCATGTGTACAACAAGATTACAAGTTGCAGTCTTGGAATTTTTTCCTGGGAATTTTAGAGCCAAAAGTGAGCTCTGTAATTATCTCACCCCAGCACTGCATTGCAGGACAATAAGTTTCACCTGGTAAATTCAGTATATGTCTAGTTGCACATGGGTTTGGATAGCTGCTCAGACAGATGAGATTAAAAAAATCAAGGTTAAAGTTTTTCTCTGAGCTTCAGTGAGGACAGGATTTCAGCCTCAATCTCTGATTGGTGTTGTCATACTGATTTATTATTGGACTTCTTGAAGGGGAGTGGATGGATTATTTTTTTCTGTTTATTTTGTTAGTTGTGAGGTCAAGATAACATATCTACTGTGTGAATGAAACTGATAATCATCACAGCAAAAGCTTCTTTGTGATGCCTTAAGTTTTAGCTTTCATATTTTCCAGATTCTGCACTGCATTAATATATAATTCTGAACTTTATATAAAGTGTTAGCAAATTCTCTTCAGTTAGACAAAACAATCATTTTCCAGCCTGAGAACCAAGAACATCATTGCAGCTTCAGGCCCAAAACGTATAAACAGCGAACTGAGGAGAGCAAACTGGGAGGATGGGACTTCATAATCTGAAGCTGTAATTGGAAAATTAACACCAATATGTAAATGAACCAAAACTTATCTAAGTGTGAAAACGTGTGACTCAGCGTCCATCTTGGGTGGAGCCATGGCCAGGCTCTTGTACTGCCCAAGGTGTATCTGTGAAGGCCTTTTTAATAAATACCTACTTTATTCCTTTAACATTGTCTAGCCTGTATTCCAGGTAGCCTCCAGGTAACATCATTTGAAGTATCTCTTTTTAAAAAATTACTAGCCCTGCCCACATTTTCACCACCCTCAAGTGTGTGAGAGCTGTGAGATGTGAACTGTGTCCAAATGTTTGTATATTGCCATATAAACTGTTTTGGGTGGGGGTGTTGTGCAATACAGCAATGTCCATCACAATGATGTTTTAGTCCTTTTCTCTCTCTCTCTCCACACCTGGGAATTTGGCACATTTTTTTCAAGTGAAGTTGTCCAAGGCATTTCAGCTGTGCCATCAAATTAATTAGAATTTCTTAGCTAATTGGGAAATATTACCACTCTGTTCAGTGCTTGTTTATTTCAAATAACAAAGGGTATTATTTCAAATAACAAAAGGTATTCAGAACAACACCTTGCTCAGTATTTAGTACTACTAGAAACTATCTTACTTTAAATCTTTTGAAAAGTCTCATGAAGTCACTTGATATTTTCTGCTTAATGTAAAGTACAATCAGGCATTGTTTTGTTGGTTTGGGCTTTTTTTTTATTTAACTTTAGTCTCTGTGGAAACCCCTACAAGAAGGGATTTTTCTCACAAGCATTGTGGAGACTGTAGCTTGAGGGGAAAAAGGGAGAGATCTTTCCCGTTGCCAGTATGATTCATTTTGCTGAAGTTCTGTGAGTAACAGAAAATTCCAGAAAGATTTATTATTCATAATTAAGTCAGAATGGAAGTTGTTAGCGCTTCTAGACTGCCCAAGACTGAACTATACTTCACTGTTAACACTCTCTATTACATAAGAACATAACTATTCAAACATTTTTAAATTACGCTGAGAGTTTAGCCAACTTACAGACAGTATTAGCAGTACTGTGAAGACTGAAAATCCTGTCATTTCTTGCTTCAGCTTTGTGTCACACCGTTACATTGACTATTTCTGATTCATACTGCAAAGTGGTTTAGGAAGCTTCCAGATGAAATGTCCTGAATATAAGGCAGAGTTTACTATGATCTTGATTCAGATTAATTGATAGGGTGGAGTCACCTGAAAAAGGTAAACTTTGTCATGTATCTACATGCCACTAAAGTGGCTTCTTCACTTCTTCCCTCTGGAAGGAGAAGCAACTCATGGCAAAGTTAACCCTAAAAGTTCAATGGAGCTCCCATCCATACCTACGCACATCTATTAAACATGGTCTTCAGTTTACCCACAGCATATTCTTAATATAGTATTTGGGCTTTTAAGATGGAATTTCTCTTTCTTTTGATCTTGGATTTGGATCAGACCTCTTTAGAAGTTGCATTCTCTCATTCCTAGACATCTTCTTTGACTGATATGATATTTAATCTTCTGTCATCCCAGCCAAAATGTTGTGCATGATGAATTAAACATCCCTGCTGTTTTCTTTGATCACAGAAATAACAATTACTCTGTTATTATAATCTCCTCAACTTGTCATAAAGTTTGCATAGCTTAGATGGAAAAGACTAGTTAGGTAATTGATTCCACTCTCTTGTTCAGACAACTTGTATTTGAGCAAGAGACAGATATCCCCACCTTGGACCCACCTACCAGAAGTGAAACTTGGTGAAACATCAGAGTCTTCTGTGTGTTGGGGGTTCCCCTTGGCCAGATAAATTCAACTATGTGATTAACTATGATTTTTTTTTTTATGTCTTTAACTTGGAGTTTGTTTTTCTGATGCCATGTTTTACCTTTTCAATTATCTGACAATGTAACAATCAATATTTCCAACTGAAGTTCAGGCTTCCTGAAGCTAAGTGCCACTCATCCACCAACAGAGCAGATGGACAATGCTAATGATAGAATTAAAAGCCTGGCATTGAAGATAAAAAACAAACCAAAGCTCTCTGTGCCTGCTTTTCCTGCCTGGTGCAATTATGTATGTTTTACCAGAAAGCAATTGTAATATGTGTGACTGCTTTAGAGACCAAAACTTTCACAGCAGAGCCAGTCTTGAAAGCCCTGCATAGTTATCACTTCTATTCCATGGCCCTGGCTACTAGGCTTGCAGTTTCCACAAGTTAGTGGTCTTTCTGGACTTTATCCAAGGAGAATTATCTCAGTGGGAATTATTTCAGTTGGCTATGAATGAAGTAAAACATTATAAAAATAGTAAGCGTAAGGGAGTCTGTTCTGCCATCATACACCTGAAAGCACCATGTGGATTAGTATCTTACATTTATATGGCATTCTTTTCCATAAAATATTCAGAAGATTTTTATAGATTGATACAAGTTCAGTACTGAAAAGAAATGTTCATGTGTCCATCTGAGGTTCCAGAGAATTGATGTTTGCTCATGCAGATGCCTTCAGCAGGATCACGTTCTATGTCTGTCCAAACCCACTGAATCCAGAGCTGAAGTGTTCCTGTCCTTGTGGAATAGGGTTGTTAGCTGTTCAGAGCAGCACTACGCTACATGTTGTCCCCAGCTGAGGATATCCTACCCAAGAGAAACCACATGACATGCTTACAGATAAAGATTCATCCCTCTGCAAGAGTTTGCATCACTGATTTTTTTTTTTTTATTTTTCCATGAAACCTCTGCAAAAGATCATACATTGAAGACAAATTATGTGTGCTTATATCATAGGATCATAGAATGGTGTGAGTTGGAAGGGACCTTAAAGATCATCTTGTTCCAACCCCTTCCACCCTGTGCAGGAATGCCACTCACTAGATCAGTATATGTGTAAATATATCATGATACATGCATATATATCTATGAAAAAAATCAAAAGATAACATTTTGTGCAGCACTAGACATTCTCATACCAACACATGCAGAGATGCAGAGTACAGCTACAGACAAAAGAAGGTGACTGCTCAGGCACCAGCACAATGCTTGCAATTATTAGTGCCTTTTCCCCGGCTGTCACTCAGATTAATTTGCAAAATTGTCTATCTCACAGTGACACCCATGCCAGCTGCAAACATGGTCCTCTTTTCCTTTCAGAGACTTCCCCAGGAGTTGCTGAGGTGACTTTTGTGGAAAAGGAGCCAGCTGAACGCCACACAATCATCTCTTGGGAGCAAGTGAGTATTATCCTGATAAAACTGCAGTGAGCTCAGTTTGAATGTGCAGCAGCCCATGGAGAATGTCAAATGTAATGGCAACCTTGTGTTTATGAGATAGCTTGTTACCAAGTTTGATATACAGTGCAGCCTAAACAGGTGTTGTTGGGTTTTTCTTAATCAGGTATCACTCTTTTAGGCTGTCACATGCACCTGATCTGTTAGAGAAACATCATCAGTGTGGGTACGTTCAGCATGACAGCTCTAAAAAGCAACCACATAACTGTAGTAGGCAGCTGCAGTGGTGACTCAGTGGGGAGCAAACATTTTTCTGCCTCAGGTCTGAAAATGTTTTCCAACTCCCTTTCAAAAAAAAAAGAAGCAGTGCTTTATTATCCAGAGCCATTAAAGGTAAAGGCCTCAAGGTGGCAAATAACACTGAGCTGCCCAATTTGTTTGAGTTATCTATTGCTCTTTTTAGTCTCAGACATTTGCTTCAATTTCTCATATCCTTTTCTTTCACCTCCTCTTTGGCTACCCAACCCAATCTTTTGGCCAGGGCATGTCCCATTGCCTGTTCTAGAAGACTGTGAAGGACACATGCTACCTTCATTCTGTATTATCTGAGCCTATTCCATCAGTCTATATGATCAGAGGGCTCCTGAAAACTGTTCTGTGACTCTCGTGGGCAGAGGTGGCATTTTCACTCCCTTTTTGGAATATTCATTAATTCATTAATCCCATGGCCGTGGTGGAGTAACTGTTTGGTAGGTATTGTTTGTGTAGGGATGGGACAGTAGAAGCTCTCTGGCCTTTGGAAAGGGACATAGCAAGGAATGGAGTTGAATGAGTCATCCTCCCTCTGCTCTAACCCTGTCTGTGGCCTAAAGCAACTGCTCCCAGAGACTACTCTTGTTACCACTGCATAAAATACTTTCCCCTTTGACACCTTGCATTTTACTGATTTTCCTAAACAGTGAGGAAAATCTTATACTAGTTTTGGTAATGCCCTATTCCAATTAGTGACGTTTATCATGAACATATATAATATATATTTATATATATTTTCTAGGTTGGAATATATGTGCTGTAAACCTGTGTTACTTACTGAAACTTGTCCAGAAGTCAGCAATTGTGGTTAGGGAGAAATGTCCTGTTTTTCAGGTTTGTGTAAACTGATCACTGGTTTCCTGTAGCTGTTGTTCAGGTGTTGGGTTAACTGAGCTGGAAAGTTTGAGGCACTGTGACTGTAAGCCAGCTCAGGTCTGGGAACACGGAGTGATATTTTGCTCATTGTTCTGTTGAATGGAGAGGACTGCTTCTCCTGGACGCAGTGCTCATTCCTCTCATTTTCATGCTGCTTCTCCTCTAAAGAATGAGCTTATCAAACCTGAGCTATTCTTGTAAAGCCAAACAAATGCTGTAGCTAAAGCACTTCCTTCAAGAGAAGCCAAAACAAAATTTCAGTTCCCTGCTACGCCCTCCCCACCCACCCAACAATGGACTAAGTCAATTGTGGAAGTAAATGTTGAAAGTTAAATGAGTAGTTGAGTTGGACTTCTAATAGTGAAGAACCTGGCTGTCTATTTCTTTGGTTTTGGTTCCAGCTGCATTGACAAATTAGACAAATTAAAACTCCCTTCTCAAACTGAAAGGTAACTGGATTTTTTTTTTTTTTCCTGGAGCTCTGACTAACCCAGTTTACACAGTTGGAGGACAAAATGTCCTGCCATGATGATTAGGTGCAATGCACTCAATAATTTACAAAGCCGTTCCAGGATGAACTTGTACCTCATTTCTCCTGAAACTTGCCTTTCTTGAATTTGAATACATTTGGGTTTTTAGGATTTTTGGCCACTAGGTGGCAATACTTATGCACGTAATCGTTTCTCTATGGCTCAGATTTTTAATAAGATTTTTGTCAGAGTATATTTTTAACTTCCCTCTACATCTTTGGTTATGAAACTATTTGCAGGATGTTTTCTGTGATGTAGGAAAACTGGTGAAACTGTTCCCAAAACTACATTATTTTCCCCCTAGCAACTTCTTTCTATATTGAGACTCGCCAAATAAAAGCTTTATTCTTTAGATTATTGTTTAATGGAATCAATTTTTCTAGTCCTATTTCAGTTTTGCAAGGAAAGATTTTTTTTACTGAGAAAAAAATGTGTGCTCAGAAAAAGTGTTCAGAAGATCTTAAAAGAAAATCAACTTTTTAAAAATTACTAATTAACATATTATTTTATCCATTCATTTTGTGTTTCCATCAGCCATGTTTTCTAAATTGTTCTGTGCACTGTTTGTGCAGTAAGGCTGTAGAAAAGAAGAAGAGATTTTTTCCCAAGGCAGAAAGAGCTGCTGAGTGTTACACATCAGGAAATCAAGTTTGAAATCACTCCTGAAGAATTTATTGGGAATCCGCACACTTACAAAAATGTTTAAGGTATATGATTGCCAATTGTATTTACACGAGTAAAGCATCGCTTTCCCTAAAATTGTAAGCAGTTTAATATCTTTTAGTAAAACCAGGTATTTTTTTCAATGTTTCCTCGTATTTAAACCTACTAAGATGTTATCTTTTCCCCAAGAAAGAGAGACAAGAGGTACAGGAGGCAGTAGAGACAGGAATTAGCTGCTCATCAGAAAACCAGTGCTGTTAACTGTATATCATCCTAAGAACCCTTTCCCACCCCTAAAATTATGCTGGCAATGGCCCTACTCCCCTCCACATGCAATTTTTAGAAATAGGTGTTACACTAAAATACTGCTAGGAGGCACTCTGGTGCAGTGTCTGAATAACATTTTTGCCCCAACGAGAAGATGAGTCACTCACATCATTGTTTTGATTTTCAAAAATTAGAAAACTGCATTTTGTTAAAGGGACACAGAGGTACCTGAGACCATTTTCTGTTGTTGTTCTCACTTGTTACTTGGGAGAAAAGCCTAACCCACACCTGGCTTTCAGGTACTTTCACTACCTTTCAGGTGGTAGAGAGTAAGAAGGTCTCCCTCAACCTCCTCTTCTCCAGTCTGGACACCCCTAGTTCCCTCAGCCACTCCTCCCAGACTTGTGCTTCAGACACTTCCCCAGCTCTCTTGCCCTTCTATGGACACACTCTAGCCCCTCAGTGTCCTTCTTGCTGACAAGAAACAAAGCTGAACACAAGATTCCAGGTGTGGCCTCACCAGAGCCCCCAGCACGGGGGATGGGCACTGCCCTGGTCCTGCTGGCCACACTTGCTGACACAAGCCTGGTGCCGTTGGCTTTCTTGGCCACCTGGGCACAGCTCATGTTCAGCCACTGGAAACCTGCACCTCCAGGTCCTTTCCTACTCAGCAGCTTGCCAGCCACTCTGTCCCAGCCTGGAGCTGCAGGGGTTGTTGTGATACAGAGACAGGACGCAGCATTTGGCTTTGTCAAACCTCACACAATCAGCCTCAGCCCATGGATTCAGCCTGTCCTGATCCTTCTGCAGAGCCTTCCTGCCCTCCAGCAGATCAACCCTCCCAAGCAGCTTGCACTGTTCTCAAACTGACTGAGGGTGCACTTGATTCCCTCATTCATATCATCAATAAAAGTAACAGAGCTGGCCCCAGTACAGAGCCCTGGGGAACACCACTAGTGACTAGTTTCATCCAAACAGTTGGACGTAATTCCATTCATCTTTGGGTAGGGACATCAGTTTCAGCAAACAGTGCACCCATCCAAGCCATGAGCAGGCAATTTCTCCAGGAAAATATGGGAATGGTGTCAAAGGCTTTACTGAAGTCTGGGCAGACACATCCCCAGACTTTCCCTCATCCACTAAGAGGCTCACTGTGTTATAGAAGGAGATTGGGTTGGGCTGTTATGGCTTTCACAAACCCATGCTGGCTGGGCCTGATCCCCTGGATCTCCTGTATGTGCCATGTGATGGGCACTCAAGAAGGCTCCATCAGCTTCCCCAGCACCAAGGTCAGGCTGACCTTGGCCTGTAGTTTCCCAGTTCTTCATTCAAACCCTTACACACAATCCAGGAGCCTCCTGAATTGCTTCCTCTCTACTGCATAGTGTTTCCAGCACATATCTGAATGTCATCCTCCTTGCTTCTACTGCATCTCTTTTGGACTCCAAATATGCATGTAGGGTGTACATCTTCAACAGTCCTTCTTGGCATCCTTCTTGTCTTGTCTTGTCTTCCCTTAACATTAGCCAAGCCTGCCATCCCTGATCCCTGTGAGAACAGAATCTACCCACTTGACTTGAGCTTGACTACCTATTGAAACTGCCTTGTGGCTGTGAGTGTGGGAGAGGTGGGGAAGTGGATCCAGCAGGGCCAGCGCATGAGGAAAACTATGTTTCTTCAGGCTGCATAATGGGGAACAGGCTAGAGGACTTTTGGGAGGTAGTGTTTCTTACACAGTGTTCCCCCTCTTGTTAAGCTTTATAACATATTCAAAAACCGGCTGCACAACAATAGCCTCAAGAGAACTTTTTAATCCTGTTCTCTGCAGCAGGGGATCAAGTCTACTCCAGCCCCAGAAAATGAAGGTGATTTCCTGGGAGACCCCCAGATCAAATTTATTAAAGGTACAAAAAGAACATCTCCATACATTACATAAATTAACACCAGTATTCACTGGCAGCTAGGACAAACCAGCCATGAAACTGCGGGACATTAGGGAGAGAGAAAAGTGGCTGCTGATGTGGTCTGATACTTGGAAACCCTGAGAATTGACATGAATGCCATCCTTCTTTCCCCAGAAGTTAGGTAAAACTCATTCATGTTTTTAGAGAAGTCCCTCTAGAGCTGTATGTTTTGATGGCTTTCTGTTTCTTTAGTATATTTTCTTGAGAGGCATTGTTTCAACAACATTTCAAGTGAGTTGTCATATGTTAGGGTTCTTAGCTTTGGATCCAGTTCTAATCAGGTCCTGGCAGCAAAAATCAGATTCTGATATTTTCCTCTGTACTCAATGGACTGTGCTTTCTTGGGAGACTATTTGGAGATAATACCAAGAACAAACAAAAGGAATAGACCTCATGCAGCATATTAAGGGATATTGGGATATTTAGTTTTATGAGCTGATGAGTGTAACCAGATAACTGGAATGAAAACAGCTGCTTGCCAGGGCCATGGTTAAGCCAGTTATGACATTATTTAGGAACAGTATATTTTATGGAGCTGAGAACTACCAGTTGAGCAAGAGGAATACAGAGTTTGATAAGCCGTTATTGGTATATAGTGGCTTGTTTCTCTGATTGCTGTCAGATTACTGTTCTCATGTCATATGGTCATGTGACTAAGTACAATATGACAGATCAATCAATCCTTTCCATCAGATGAGAGAAATGGGTACTAATGAAGCTTGCTATTATAGGCCTTTTCTTATAGACCCCAGATATGCTCTGGTACTGCATTTTCTACCCATGTATTTTGTACCATCATTTGGAAACTCATGCAGAGGGACATGGTTTAGAGAATCCTGAAATAAATTCAGAGTGCAGCCATCTGGAGAAACATGCACACATTGATATTGTTCAAAAGAGGGATTCAGAGCAGAAAACCTGTCTAGAAAATGTGATTTTTCAATGTGATTTTTCTCTTGTCCTAGTCAGCTGTATTTGCTAAATTGGTCTGTGCCTGAGTTGTAGCTGGATTTATCTGGATACTACAGTGGAAGTTTTAAAATTTTAGATTTTGTCATCCCAGTGGATCTGGTTCTCCCGCTTGGAGACTTAACACCTACTGAAGCCAGGAGACTCATTCATATGTGTTTTTACTGCTGCAATGAATTAGTTCAAATTAGGGGATTTGAAATGTAAAAGTGATATGTAAACTTTTGTACTCTCCTGAGGCTTTGTAGCAGGTCTATCATACTTTCTTCATAGTTTTAGCCATAGTCACTGTGCTTACAGGTACAGCTTGAAACTGGATGTGATGAAAGCACAGCATAAAATAATAAATATTTAGGACTGAGGAGAACCACAGAAGAAGGTGTGTTTGTTAAAGGCATTTGAAGAACTTCAGATATGTCTATGTGGTTTACTAATCACCTTAAACTTACCACCAGGTCCTCAGCCATGGGCAGACTCTTGTCGTAGTATGGTAAACTCTTCTCAAAACAGCCTCTTCAGTGTCAGGTTATCTGCTTTAAGATCTGTATACCCTGAAGATTTTCTCTATCTGGATTAGGAAAGCTCTAAGCTAGTGACCAGGCTGCTTGATGAGGCAAGTAAAGTGCAAGCTGCAAAGCCATTAGTATCTGGGACTCATCAGTAGCAGTCAATCAATATTAATGGATGTGCTTTAAAAGTAAGTTGACAAGCACAAAGTTGTGGGCAGATTAGAGGATCCTACACAGTGCAGACATCCCAGTTTAAGGGGACAGAGAGTAAAAACCCAAAGGAAGTGTCTGTGAATAAGGCTTTAACAGGCAGAAAGGCTGTTCTGGTCCTTGGTGGGGAAGGACATGTGGACAGGATGAGACCAGCACCTTCCCTTGCTCAGCCAGCAGTTTATGACTAGAGGTTAGCATTGCAGCTGGATGCTCAGCTCTTGAGATGTATCTATCCAGCAAGAGCAACCTCAGCAGGTTGCTCTTGCTGGATAGATACATCTCTCTTCTCTTGACATGTTAAAAATTCATGCCCCAAGCGAAGCAGAGATACTTGAACTACATGTGCATCTTCCTTTTCTTTAGCTACTGGTAACTAGAATATTCTGTCTTTATTTAATGAAACTTTTCCACAAGGATAATGGTGCAGCCCTTGCACAGATTGTGGAACCTCCTGAGTTTTGAGGTCTGATTCTTTTGAAGGTGACTTTTAGATTTGAACTCACTGGAGTCTGTTTTTTTTCTCTAGAACAGTTACAAACAACCAATAGGTAACTCCTCTAGTCATGCTTGTTGCTTGTGTTATTAAAATTGGTAGGCATCCATCCTGTTTAGTTTTATGTACTTGACACTTCTGCAAGAGCAGAGGATCACTGGTCTGCAGCCAGTCATGCCCCCAGGAGCAGGGTCCGCAAATGCCTATAGCTCTTTGGGCTTCTTTTTGTTCTGAGGATTAAGCTTTATCCTTCCTTCCTTGTATTTGCAGCTTAACTGAAGAGTCTAAGTTAAGAAAGACTCCTTCGACAACCAAGACAGGTATAGGAGAAATGGTCTGGTTCCTAGAAACTTGAGCTCACTAGGGTTGCTTCTTTCACTGGTGGCTCAGAAGGAAGCAGGCTTAGGAGCCCCATCCATGCACTGAAGTTTGGAGGAATGAAGCCTGACCAGCAGTTTTTTGAGTCTGGCTTTGTATGTGTTTGTGCACATACTTTTTGTTAAGTGAAATGTCAAATCTGCTTGAGTATGTGCAGCTTTTGAGTCCATGCTTCTTTCACCTACTTGGAGCTGAAATTCCTCAGAAGAAGAGAGTCATTGTGCTAATATTATACATGCTTTAGAGGAACAGGTAAGTTTAGTCTGATTTCACTTAAAGCAAAACCCTACTCTTTTAAGACATATATGTGAAAAAGCTGATTGTTCTGATTTATGTGAATTTGGAGTGTGCTAATCTCAAAAGGTAATATGATGTCTCAGTTTGGGAACAATGCTGTAATAATTTTGTGATGACTAACTGCTCATTGTGAAATTTTCCCAAGCAACCTTTGTTACGACTAGCAGAGTCCCAAGAAATAAGCAGTTTTCTCCCAAGGTTTTAGAATGATATATTTGAACTGATTTGATTCACCGTCACATTAAGCAAAAAACTTGGTGGCAAATATTTCTGTTCCAATTTTCAGTTGTTCTTAGGGTTTGAGGGATGTTCTACATTTTCCCATTACATTTTGATTGCTATTTGCAGAAAAACTCCTGTGTATTACCTGAGGATTTAAAGAACTTCTATCTCATGACTGATGGCTTCCAGATGACCTGGAGTGTGAAGACGGATGGTGAGTCCCTGCGTTCCCCTCCACTGACAAGCTCAATTCATTGCAGCCAGTCCTTCCTTTGCAGAACCTCTTTAATTTCAAACTTACTTTCTGCTCAATCAGTACACATCTCTCAGGGCAAAATCTATTGCTTGCATGTTCTGGCCTCCCATAGAAGAGGTGCATACACAGAACACAGGCAAGAAACTAATTATTCATGACATAAATACTCTTCTGTAATACACTGGCCATCTGTGGACACTCAGATTTAGGTGTGTCATTTAAAATTTATACCTTAACTCCCTCTGTAGTTCATTGGGAAAGAATCAGCTGTTGCTCATTATCCCATTGTAAATCTGTAGGAAGAGTCACCCTCTGATAATGCTTCTTTCTCGTTAAAATGTGTATGTACATGTTGAAGCCTGATTCTGCTTTTCACCAGCTAAAGCCCAAGCTTCATGTTCTATCCTTTGGTAAAAAATCAGGTAGATTGTTCACTCTGTTACCCTGGCTCTCATTGCCTTCAGGCAAGGTTCTCAAATTGTGCTGTGGACATTGCTCACTTCTGGAGATGGGTGTCAAACTCAGATTCTTCCTCAGGAAGTGAAATGACATTTCAGAGACAGTGGACATCAGTGCCTTAGCACCTGCAGTGACTACCAGCATGTTTCAAGGGGGACTTGCTGTGTTATGACCTCTGAGGAGTCTTGTTTTCAGGGCTCGCAGGTGCGCAGAGACCAAGGCTGCTGGTACAAATCTCTTGTTTGAGCAAACACCCATCATTGCCTTCTGAGATGCGTCACACTGGCACGTAGCTGAACAGGGTGCTTGCTGCCTTGATGACTGGTAACAGTCTGAGTCCTCAGAAACATGGGCAAGTGACAAGTCCTGTAGGATTCTTTCAGTAGCACCCACATGTTGATGCACTGATAAAATCCTCTGTGGAAGTGAGAACCAAGGGGATGTACCTTGAACAGGTACATGGAGTGGAAGAGGACAAGCTGCACAGTAAGCTCTGAATGTGTGGGGTGGTTTCTGATAGGAAGAGCAACAGCAGGGAAAAGAGCTTTGAAGAAGAGGCTGTAGCTTAAATCCTGTGGCCAGGATTTTTAGTTTTTCACAGAACTGAGCTAACAGCTGCAGCACAGTCCTTGCCAACAGTGTAATTCTCATGCCTTTATAGCTCTGAGATGGTGTTTCATCACATGTAATTGGTAGTCTGTGTTTGAAAAAGCCTAATTTTTGCTCCTGTAGAGTCTTACCTAAGTTAAATGTCCAGGTGTGCTGGGTATAACCATCTCTTCACCCCACAGAGGCTGATGTCTAGAGAAAAAGAAATACCTCCCATGCTTTCCTGAGAGTGGATGTGATTAAAGATTGGTCTTGTTGCAGATACCCCAATGCCCCTGGGCTCCATGGTGATTAACAGTGTCTCAAAGCTATGTCGGCTTGGGGGTTCCTCTATGTACACTCTGCCTAGTGCTCCAACTCTTGCTGACCTGGAAGATGACACAGACGAGGAAGGTAAGGAACTGTTAACAGGCTAGAAAACCTGCTCTGTCTCATCCCTTTTGTTCTATTAATGTTAGGATATAGCACAAGATATGTGGACCAAAACACTTTCTACCAGGCCAGGTTGCTCAGAGCTCCATCCAGCATAGCCTAAACATTTCCGGGGTTGGGGCATCCACAATTTCTCCAGGCAGCTTGTGCCAGTGCCCCATCACCCTCACAGTAAAGAATTTTTTCCTAATATCTCATGTAAGTCTGCCTTCTGACAGTGTAAAGCCACTCCTCCTTGTCCTGTCACTACATATGCTTGTAAAAAGTCCCCCTCCATCTTTCTTGTAGGCTCCCTTCCAGGTACTGGAAAGCCACAATTAGGTCACCCTGAAGTCTTCTCTTTTCCAGGCTGAGCAAACCCAATTCTCTTAGCACCTGCACTATGCCCCATGGCAGGGGAATTGGAACAAGATGATCTTTAATGTCACTTTCATTCTACAATACATCAACAGAAAAGGTCACTCCAGGTAGATGGATCTAGCAACCTGGTCTAAGGAAGGGTATCTCTGTCCGTGTCACGGCAGTTGAAACAATATGATCTTCAAGGTCCCTTTCCAACCCAAACCATTCTGTGATTGTGTGACTCTGTCTCCTGGGCTGGATCTATTATGTATCTTATTAGTTCCCTACAGCCTACCTCTCTACAGGCAGGTAGATCTGTATGCTGTGAATGTTATGGGGATTAGTGTTATTTGCATGCTCTTTTAACAGCCTGTTCTGCCTTTTCCCTGTTTAAACTTTCACCTCAGCCTTGCTCCAGTGATTCAGCTTCCAAAGTCTTTGTGTGCTTATGGTGTTACATGAACAAAAGGTAATGGGGGTTTTTTTGGAAGTGAAAAGACAGCTGGAATTGCATAAGTAACTGGTACGTACTTATAACTATGAGGTTACCCAGGAACACATGTGTTTCAGGCTGCCTAAAAATGCTGGAAATGCTGCTATTTGGAGAGAATAAAAAAAAGAAAAAGAAAAGAAAAAGCCCACTCATTTTGTCAGAGCTCTCACAGTCCAGCTGGAAAAATCAAGAGGATAAGAACACAGCCAAGTGTCACACCAATTACTTAAAAGAATGCTATTTGATTTCAGTCTTGTCTCTGTATCTCTATAAGCTCTTCTAGCTTCTAAATATGGCTGAAAGTATTCTTGGACATTCCAGTTTGGCTGCAGTCCTAATCTTACCAGCCATTGTAATGAAATGCACCAAATTTTGCTTCTATTTAGTGGCTTAAACCTTCATTGATGCATTTGTAAGGTACACTGAGAAAAAATTACATCCCCGCAGAAGTTCTCATCCTGACTTTCATGGATAATTTTTCTGAAGAGCACAGCTTTTATGTCCCACTTCTTCCCTATCAGGTTTAGGTTTCAGAATTGCATTCTGCAGGAACTTGCAGCTACACAGTCCCAAAATCGTGTTGTAGAAATCCTCTGTGATGGTTGAGGGTCAAAAGTAAGACCCTCAGAGTCTTGACCCTTGAGTAAGAGTCAGATGTGATTGTTGGGAAGGATGCTGATGTCACACTGGAATGTATGGAGAAATATATATCTCTGCAATTTCATTAAACTCTCATCCCAAGTGAAAAAAAAAATTAATTGTTCTCCTGTCCTCCTTAGAAAAAAATAAATCAGGACAAAAAAAGGAGTCATATATACAACAAAAATAATCGGCTTCAATTGTAGCAGGAAAGATTGAGGATCCATGAGGAAAAACTTCTAAGTGATAAGTGATGGATTTGGGTTGAGTGCCTGGAGACTGTGCCTTCTCCAACAGTAGAGAACTTTAAGAAAAGAGTAGACAAACCTCAAGAGTGACATCTGTAAACCTTATCTTGCTTAATGCCAGGGAGGAACTAGAATTCAGCTCATATATTTTCAGCAATCTGATTTTGACGCTGTGGTTTGTTTTCCTAACAGAGATGAAAAATTTTTTTTTTTTTTGCTTAGTTTTATTTTAAATGTAGGGACGTAATAATTTCCAAGAAGCATAAATGTAATAGTTTGATTCAGTTATTCATCAGCTGATTTATTAATGTATAAAACAGATTGACTCTTTACAACTAAGTCACAGTCAGTTTTCCAAACGTTTCATTTTTTTTTTCCTTGGTTTCAGGTAATGGAGACAAACCAGAGAAGCCACACTTTGATTCTCGTAGTCTTATCTTTGAATTAGACCCATGCAATGGGAATGGGAAAGTCTGTCTTGTTTATAAGCATGCTGAACCAGGTAAGACTAAAAAAATAAGTTAGCTATCTCTTCTTGTGATTTGCATCTGAAGGCCACATGTGGAGAGGTATCTTGTATTTCTGATCTTCTTTGCAATTTGTAGGTGAAACTTTTACTGGGATGTCCCATCTCCACTGAAGTCAGGAGCTAAATCTTAACTAGATGTAACATTTTCACTCCTTTTAGTGTTGGAGTCTGAGTTATAACTTAGGATTTCTGCACACACAGAAACAGGGAAGTATTTACATGTGACCTACAGACAATTCTGTTGAAATAATACAGAGCTCCACTAATCCAGTTAATTGCATGTCTTGGAACAAAGCCATTACATTTTTCTGAGAAAGGGTATAACTCTGCTTAAAAATAAAGTATAGATGGTAAGAAAAGCTGAGACAGAATTAGACTGGGTCTTCTACCTTGTGAGTGGATGCTGAGCCTCCAGGTGCTAACTAGGCCAAAATGTGGTAGGAAGGGTTAATGGGAGGGTGAGATATGGAAGCTGAGCTGATTGTTGTGACAGATAGAGAGATAACTGTTATTAGTTAGAGAGTAGTGAAACACCCAAGGCACTTGTAAAATAGTTGTCATCTGACACAGTGCCCAGGTCACTAGATATATGTGTGTTTACTGTGTAGGGTTGTGCAATTGCAATATACAGGTTCTTAAGAAAACTCTTGTGCCTTTCACTGTGTGTGACTACAACTGCCATGGTAGGAAGTTCTTGTTCTCTTGCCTCCCAGTGTTAGTGATTTCAGCACATGCAATGGATAACCTGGACAAAGGAAGGAAGTACTGGTTACAGGTGTTGATGCCAACACAGGGGCAGTCTGTTTAAATGACAGTGTTCAGCATCTCAGTCTCCCAAGAAAGTAACTTCTTTTTCTGCTACAAAGAATATCACCGCCAGAGAAATATTTGATCACTGTGGAAAGATTTTGCAAGATGTGTTTTTGTTGGCAGCACATACTCCCATGACTTCCAGACTCTGGACTCTATTCAGTAATCCAGATGACTGACAATTGAGTTAGTTGCTTTTTACTTTGTGGGGCAGATAAATGTTTGCCATAATTGTACTTTGAACATATACTACAAAGCTGCTGGTGTCCAAGAATGTTCCGTGTAGCATGCCACTCCCAGCTTGTGAAGGAACAGCATTGTCCAGCACACAGCTAGTCAAATACTCCATGCAGTGAGTGAACACCAGCTGATGGGTTGGACACAAAAGGTTATAGTAAATAGGGCTAAATAGTACATAGTCATCATAGCAGGCTGACAGCTGGTCGCTGGTGGGGTTCTGCAGGACTCCATCTTGGGCCTAGTGCTCTTCAATGTCTTCATGAACAGCTTGGACACAGGACTGGAAGGGGTACTAAGTTTGTGCATTATACTGAACTGGGAGGAGTTGATGTCTCCGTTAAAGGCCCTGCCAAGACACCTCAACAAATTGGAGAGATATGCAACCATCAACTGTATGAATTTTAACAAAGACAAGTTCTGGATTCTGCACCTGGGCTGGAACAAGCCTGGATTACAAAAAACAGCCCTTCTGATGTGTGTGTTATGTCTCCCACTTGACAGTGGTCAGGGGTTTATCTTAGTACTGCAGAGCAACAGTGTAATTTGTGCTTGTTTTATTTCTAGTCGTCTCCCCAGACACAGAGATCTGGTTCCTGGACAGAGCTCTGTATTGGCATTTCCTCACCAAAACCTTCACAGCCTACTACCGCCTGCTCATCACCCACCTGGGTCTCCCACAGTGGCAGTATGCCTTCACCAGCTATGGGGTCAGCCCCCAGGCCAAGGTAGGACAGCAGCGTCCAGCCTGTTAGTATTTTGCATAAGTATAGACTGGAAAACATGCTCCCACCTTTTGGCATGCTGTCTGTCCACTCAAGGGGGCCTCCCTGGTGAGCCACGGAAAGCACCACAAGTTTTTTCCCTGTAACATGTTAACAGACATTTGTTTCATGGTAATTTGAATTCATTAATATTGTGTTAACTCTGCTTTTCTCTCAGCAGTTCAGCCTTGATAAAAATTATGCCCAAAAAAGGGCAGTTCAAAGTCCTGTAGAGGACTTAAAGAGGTAGTTAGAGAAGACCTCTACATAAAGCCTTGTGAGCATTCCAGTTGCTTATTATTACTAAAATTACTATTCAGCCATGCCAAAATCGTGCAATTAGAGGCTTCTGCTGTTCTCCTGCATTTGACTGGGCCCTATCCCTGCCTCCATCCTATGAGAGGTCAGGAAAGGGAGCTGATCGTCCTACTGAGCACAGCTCCTAAGCCAACACAGTGCCAGTGTGCCTTGGCAAGACCTATTGGGACTTGAGTGTCCTGCATTTCACCCAGGACATGACAGCTTCTTACCAGCATGAGATTCCCTGGTCCTGTGTGCACATCAGAATTACAAAAATCACTCCTGACTTCCCATCAAATGTAGAATTTGGTTCTTCTCATTCCCTGTTACACTGCACTGGGCTTTATCAGTCAAGGCTGTGTGTGGCACTGTGCTCTGCCTTTCTGTAACTTCCCTGCTGTAAGTATTTTATTATATTCAGTATATTTGCAAACCTTAAGAGGAATCACTCGTATATTCCCTAATCATTTGCAGCCCCTCTTGGATAAAATCCTCCCAGTTCATTAACCATTATCATTTTTAAAGATTTTCAAGGGGGTATATTAAAACTGTTTTCCACTAAGCAATACATTAATAGATGATTATATTTTGGTATTGATCTTCTGTTTATCTTGTTCAACACTTTGCTGATGGTTTCACTGTGATTTGTAATACTATAACTACTATAGTTTTATTTCCTGACTTTGTTAATGAAGAAATAATACCAAAAAAAAATTTAGTTGAGAACTGTAGGGCATAACATGTGGTGTCTGCTGCAACCAAAAAAACAAATAATTGTAGTTACATCTAGATGGAAAATCACAAACAGAAACAGTAAGACAAACAGACACAAAATTCCTTGTGTAAGGAGTTAAAAAAATTCATTCTTTTACACATGAAGAGAGGGAGAAAGGTTACATTTTGAGAAATTGAACTAGTTGGTTTTCAGTTTATAAGCACATCTAAATTCCAAAGGTTTTTTTAATCCTTTCTGCTTATCTGAATCTAAATAAATGCCATTTAGTTTCATCCCCTCCTTTTGCTTTTCCTTCTGTGGTATAAATCAGGATTCGATCTTGATAGGAGTTACACTGCAGGAAAGATGGTGTTAGGGTTGTGTCTGGTTCTCCTCTTCCCTATCTGGAATGCATTTCCAGGACTGGGGCTGTAGCCATGCCTTGTCTATCCTTATCACAAGCGTTCTTCCAAGTCCTATAAACTGCAAACTCGTAAGTGGCATAGGATTAGGATCATGTCTTAGAGAAGATGGGGAGCAAGGTGGAATTGTCTAACTGCAATTTGAATTTAACCTGTTCCTTCCCTACCATACTGCCTTTCAGCAATGGTTTAACATGTATAAACCCATAACCATCAACACAGCACTCCTGTCTGAAGAAGCTGATTCCTTTGTGAACAAGCTGGACCCCAATAAGGTATTTAAAAGCAAGAACAAAACTCCAGTGCTCAAGAAAAAATCACCTTCACAGCCACCAGGCTCCCAAAAGAGTCACACGAGCATGACCTCTGCCAAGACATCCTCACTAGCTGGGAATTCTTCAAGGAAGTGAGCCCACCAGATCTGACTCTGGACAATTTTTGCAATAAGCTTTGATGTTTTCTTCTGCAGAGTCTCAGTGGTTCAGACCATGTTCCTTGTGCATGAATAGATATGCCCATGGAAAACACATTGCAGCACTTGCATGAAATATAGCCACGTTGTGGATGTAGTTCATGGAGGCTCTTTAAAAAAATAACTTGATACATCAATTTTATTCCCTTCTGCTACTTGCATCATGTACTTTTTAGAGGGCATGAAGAAACCTTTAATGTCACTGCTCCATAGGGAAGCTTTTGTTCCTGTATAACTGCAGCAGTGAAATGAAAGCACATGTAATTCACTGTAACTTTAACAGAACCATGCTGTAGTAGGGAGTGTGAAGATGTTTCTGCCATGTCCTTTGAAAGAAAGTTGTCCTGACCTTGCATGCTATGGGAGCAGGCTGAAACCCACTGAACACAGAAGTAACTTTCACTCCAGATAGAATCAAACTCTCCACTTCCCTGTGCTTCATCCAACTTCTGCTGTGAGATTCATGGTACAACGGTGCTTGGGACTTCCATGTCTCACCATTAGCCTAGCCACTTGCTCTGCAGCCTGGACCACTTTTTGGCCTTTGTGCTGTATCTTTTCAGATGGTGGCATGATCTGCAACAAGTTTGAAGCCAGAATCTGCAAGATCCTTTGTTGCTTCCTTTTTGTGGGAACTGCTGAGCAGAGGGTCAATGGTGTTGAGTCCCATCAGCCAGGAGGACCCCTTGGTTTGTCACACATTCATTTGCAAAGCTAACCATTGAAACAGACACCTTTCAGTTGAGCAGGATCTCACCAGGGGCCACTGAGATCCTACAGGCTTAGAAGCCCCTGATGCTGTTTTCTATATTGTAAATGTTCAGGTTAGAACTGCACTTTAACCCATCCACTGCTGGTTTTCAGTTACTCCTGTTTGTTACCATTACTTTTCTATGTTATTCTGTCTTCCAAATATGCTGGAATCATGGTAGCACCCAACACATTTTGTGCCTGAATATGGAAATCAAAATCACTATCTTTAAGTAAGCACTGACTATTTAAACAGCATCATGTCTAATTTGTGAAACCACCACATATTACACAAGACAAACCTACCTCACAGGGATGTTGTGAGCCTTCATGAGTATTTGTATGACCTTCAGAAAGATGAAGCCATCCTGTAAGTGCTTAATAGCATTTTAATAAATATTTGAATATTTTCCTCCAAAGTGATTGGGTATTTGAAGATGCTTTGGGGAGCACATAGACATGGCATGCAAAGGATGTATGGCAAGAGCAGTGTTCAGAATGGATTGTTTGGAGTGTTTTTTTAATGCAGTAGGGAATATCACTGAGAAGGGATGGGTTACAGTGCTTTCAGCTAATCCCTCTTGAGCTACTCAGAAATTCCCAGTTTATTTCACACAGGCCAGAAGACGGAACTGTGTGGCAGCTGTTCTACTTCTGTCCCACAGTCAGTGTGCAAAATTTGTGCAGCCATCAGCCCCTCCTCAGGCTTATTTTGCCACTTCCAGCACTGCCAGGGACCCACCTTCAAATGCTGTTGCTGCATTGCCTGGCAGCCATTCTCTGCCACCCCAGATGACAAGAAACTCTAATGCACACTCTCAAGCCCATGTGCATCTTGAGACAGGTGAAGCTCTGTTGTAGCTTCTCTACTGATATAAAGTGAGCTCCAGTGAGAAAGCACATAATGTCACTTCCCACCTAACCCCACTACCTCAGTTATCCTTTTATTATTGGGCTGGGAATGGTCATTAAAGCCAGTAAATGCCCTTTTCTGGAATTCTGTGCAGTAGTGATGTTCTGTCACTTCCTATTCTTGGAGAACTCTGTGTTGTTTATTCATGGCACCCAGCCCTGGGACTGCAGTTACGTGCTTAACATATATACCATACTTACTTAAGCACTTTCTAGAAAATTTAGACTGTTGTAACCCTCCCAGGAACAGACAGCTTCTGATAGTGTCCTGCCTTTAATCCAGTGACAATTCAAACTTGTAAGGCTGTTGCAGGCCCACTTCCTCATTCAGATGGAGGTAGCAGAATTCCTGCAGCAGCGTGGCAACCTCTTATATTTCTCATGCATTCAGAGTAGGAAAAAAGCAAGGAGGGTGGGGGCGGGGAGGGCAGTTTGTTCAAGTTTTTGGAGACTCTGTCACAGAAGTTCTCTTACTTCTTTCTTGTGGTAGTTGGTGTAGCTCAAGTCTAGAGTGTCAGTGATGCCAGCGTGTCCCAGCAGAACTGTGACAGGATTCAGGAAACCCTGTAGTTTAGTAATTTTTTTAATGCTTCCTGAATGTTCAGATCAAAAAAAAAACCAAAAAAAAAAAAGCATAAAAAAAACCAAACAACCCAACAGGTTCATGTTTGTATTTTAGATTGTCCTTGTTCTCTCTTCTGTGCTGTTCCAAACTAGATCTTCGTTTGGGTGACAGATACACAAATGAAGCAAGCCTAGGCCCCTGGTCCATCACTGTAATATCTGCCTCTTACCAAAGAATATTCCAGATCAAAATTTCTGTGGTAATTAACTAAATCATGTTGCATCTTCCACTGTTGATGCCTGTATTTTGATTTATATGAATATGTACATATCTGGAGACTTGTAGCTCTGCTTTGCTTTTCTTCAGGATATGATGATTGTTTGGGAGTTGAGTTTCATTTTGGTTTCTTTGTTTTGTTGATTTGGTTTTGGTTTTTGTGGGGTTTTTTGGTTTGGGGGGTTTTTTGTTGTTTTGTTGTTGTTGTTGTTTTGGTTTTTTTTTTTCTTTCTTTTTTTCTTTTTTGGTAGATTTTTACACAGGGAGATTGGATCATTTCTTCAGGTTACAGTCAGGTCTAGCCCTACATAGGTCTGCTCAATATCTCAGATACCATGAGATATACTCAGATGTCTGTTTAAGCAGAGTAGGTTTACTGAAATCTAGTCCCTCATCTTTGCACCTCCATGGTGGACAAACAGATGTGAACTGCACATGTGTCATCACAGCATGTGGCCATCACAGTCTGGAAGTCTCCATGCCTGCCTGTTCTTTCTCATGTTCAGTTTCATGGCCAGGCTGGTTGTGAAAATCAATGCAGAGTTTGTAGATGAAAACGCCAAAAAGACATCCCAGAATTGGAGCTGCGACTGGGACCCACCACCAAGAATGGTCATCCCTAAAATGAAACACAGAAGAGGCAGCTGGTGAGCCAGACTGGAACCATTGTCCTGCCACCACATCCTGCTGGGGCAGGAGTGAGCTGTGTGTGCAGAGGAGTCTGTCCCGCTGCAGGCACTAAGCCAACAATTGGCTTACACAAATTCACTGTCCCAGCACATAATTGCTGGAGGGAAGGTCATTTTCCCCATCAGCATGGAAAGGTGGCTCCGCACTGCAGGTCTCTTGTTGTCCAAAAGAAATAGGCTATGTGGTCTTGATGAGTGGGACACTCAGACAGACATAGGCATTTCACCTCCCTATTTCCAATAAAATCTATGACTCCTCTACTGAGCTCTCAAATATATTTTCTAGGAATTAAGGAAAATGGGCATCTGGGACAGGAGACTGGTAATGATTTCACCATAGGAAAAGCTATAACATGACACCATCTTACTAGACAGAGGAAGGCAAGGTTTCATGTCCAATTTCAGACTCTAAATTTAGGAAACCTGATCAGCAATCCACCTGAATTCAGGTGAGCTGCGTTCTGGGTCTCTGCTCACTGCAAAAACCAGCTGGTCTCCAGTGAACAGGCAGACAATTTGGTGCCCAAACTGAGGTATCTGAGCGTCAAAGTGAATCCCATGCCAGAGAATAAGTGTGCTCCAAATTTTATGCACAAGTCTCCTGCAGGCACAACCTTCACACTCTGCAGTGATACCATCACTTGGTCCAAAGAAAAAAAGGCTTCATAACACATTTTTTCTTGTACTTATCTCTTCCCCTAGCAAGTTGTGTAAGAACAAAGCAGGTCACTCACGTGAAGACGGCCATTCCCCAGCCAGCAATTGCCGTGAAGATCCGGGGAGGCAGATCCCTGGAGGGGTTTATGGCATAGCCTGTGTTCAGCCCCATTCCCAGACCAATGCCCAGGACCAGCATACCCGAGAGCATGGGCTGAGCGCCTTTCATGGCTGCGTTGTTTTTCTCGTCATGGATGACCAGAACACCCAGGATCAGCATAACTGTTGCCGTAAACTTCAGGAACAGAAAAGGGAGAAGAACAGGTCAGGAAAGAGAATGGGGAAGGTTGAAAGATCCTGCTCAGAAGAGCAGGAGAGACCTCCCAGAAGGAAAGAGCAGATGAGATTCATGGCCTGATCATGGCAGGAGGGACCCAAATATTACGCCCTCTTCACAGGTGGACTGAAGAAAATTCTCAGCAAAAACATCACCAAGACTGATACAAACTTCTCAGCAATGTCCTGTTTATCTTTCAAGTTGTCAAAATGGCTTATTTTAAGTACATTCTGTCTAACAGAAGCAGAGCCATAACAAACTGCTCACAAAACAAACCTCATCATCCCCAGAGGAAGTGATGTTTTGCACAGCCTGTATGTAGATATCAGATTCTCACCTAGGAAACTGAATTTCCCATCAATGACTACATAGCTGACATCTGTACATTTGCAGTGCCCTAGGACATCAAGAAGCATAGTTTTGATAGCTTTGATAGTTTTGATAGTTTTGACATCTTTGATAGAGGTGATGCCACCTGTCTCTTTATGCTTCAGAAAATGCAGCTGGAGACACTTGGACTCTTGCACAGACAAAAGCAAAACCAGAAACGGCAACTTTTGGCAAAGCACTGTCACTCTTACTTGCTTTCTTGTGCATCAAGGACACTGCCTGGTCTACAGGAGGCTGAGGGGATCCACTCCCCACTTCTAGGCTCTTCCACCATCCTTTCATCATGCCCAGGCAGCAGTTTTGTCAACTCAGAGTCCAAATCACAGGTTTCCAAACATTTGCATTGGAAGTGATTCTCCCTCCTCTGTTGTCTTAGTGCCCCACATCCCCTGAAGAATCCCTTTCCTACTTCTGGCCATTGGACACTGTGCTGTAAGCTGGGAATCCATTGCACGCAGTCTCAATGGATCTGTTCAAACATAGCGGTTCAGTCCAGGCTGTGCTCATGTGGAGACAGTCCCAGGCTCTCTGTGCTGGGGCGGGGCAGCCAGCACAGCTGCCAAGGAGCATGCAGTGGGTGTAGAATCCAAACAGGGAATGAACAGTTCAGCCCAGAACCCAGAGGAGATGGCTGGTGATATAGCTCCGCTTCTCACTTCTCACTGTTTGTGTAACATGCAAAGAAGGTGTCTGAAGAGCCCCTGGACCAAGCTATGGAGCAGCCTACATGTATTAGGCTTTAGGCTGAACCCTTTAGGCTTGCCCAGCCACCAAGGTTCCTTGGATCTTACCTTTTAGGTGCCTGCCTGGATGTTGGGCTCCTTGGGAAAAGAGGTTGTGGTTGTGTCTGTGCATGTAGGGCTGTGGGGACCTGTAGCAGCTCTGCAGGAGCACCTGTAACCACCCACCTTCTCCTAGCACACCACAGCCATTCCCACTGACCTCTGTAAAGAAGGCACCCTGCAAGGATACATTGGGAGCAGGGTAGGTAGAGAAGATCATCGCTGTGGCAGTTGGTCCCGACACTGTAAGGTTCCCATTGGTGTAGTCATAAATAGCATCTAGGAGAAGTGGGAATTATGGAAGTTAGCACAGCATTCATCCCACAGCATACACACACAAGTCCACCTGTTGCAGCCAGCATAGATATCAGGGAGAAGGGAGGCAGTGGAAGATGTGAAGGAGGTGAAACTCCAGGAGCCCAGGGTAGCCTGGATTGTTTGGATGCACTGGAGGCCTTCACCCCTCTGCCCCTCAGAGACTAAGACATGCTACAGACAATGGGTGGTGGGTCCTCTGCCCACAGCTCAAAACCCCCAGAGTGGCTGCGAACCTGTATTCCACAGAGCAGCAGAGTGCCCCCCAGAGCTCCAGCAGCACCTTTTCATGAAAAGAAAACCCCTGCAGACCTGGAAACAAAACGCTGCAGCTACTGCCCTGCAGCTGTGTGCTTTTTAGGTGTGGAGCTGCTGCCTATATCCCAATAAGCATCTCCAGTGGAAAAGCCACTTCGGAAGAATTCAGGCAAAGCAATCAAGCTCACACATCACACACACCACGAGGCTAGCTCAGCAAGGAGAGGCAAGAAGGGCCTTTGTATGAGATCAGTTCCAGCAAGGTTTTATTCCCGGTGCCGATCCAGAACAAAGACCAGGCCATGTGCTGTGCACAGTCTTAAGTATGGGGTTCAGTGGCCAATGGCCTGGGGGCATGGGGTGGTACAAAGGCCAGGCAAGGTCAATGACCTATATGGAAGACAGGGTTTGTCATCAAGGTCCCACAACCAATGGATAGATAAGGAAGCCATGAGAATTCAGGCATCAGGGAGAATGAGACGGGGGTAGAATTACAGAGTGTCACAAGGCACCATGGGGAAATCTTCTCTTTAGTCTAGGTGGGAAGTCTCTATGATAGATCCTGCCAAGGCAAGACCCTGGGTATTACCCCAGAGGGACTCCAGGGACTCCACACTGCCCTTCTGCTGAAGACGGGTCTTGGAAGTGGAAATGTCCTGAGTTAAAGGAGCTGTGTTCTCCAGGAACTGTGTATCCTTCCCAAAGGTATATCTGGGACTGCTCTGAACTTGAGCTGTGGTCTGTCCCACAAGGCAGGAGCTTGCCCTCCTCACCCAGAAATCATGCTGGGTACTGTAAAAGGGCATATTTTTGACAACACTGTGAGTTGACTGAAATGACACCTACAGCAACCTCTGTGATGAAAAGATACAATCCTACCATAGTAGAGAGCAAAGACGGTGGCTGCTGCCATAAAGGACCCCAGGAACTGGCCAGTTATATAAGCTGCAAGCGTTGTCCAGGAGATGTGTCCTAAAATACATTGTGTAATGGTGATTGCAGCATTCAGATGACCTCCTGCAAAATCACAGAAAAAGAGAGGCCTTGATACTGATGCAGCTGTTTTGGAAGATGTGACATAGTGGATGCCCCATCCCTAGAAACATTCAATGCCAGGTTGAACAGGGCTCTGAGCAACCTGCTCTAGTTGATGTTTCTGCTCATTACCGGGCAGTTGGACTGGATGAACTTGAAAGGTCTCTTCAAACCCAAGCTGTTCTTCGGTTCTATGTCCCATGCCCTTCAGTAATCACCCAGACAGACCCAGAACAGCAAGAGTCTCTCAGGCCTTACTCCTGCACAGACACAAAATGAGCCTTTCTCTCTTGACAGCTGAATCATGCAGCTCAAAGAGCTCCTAGCTGGTCTATAAAAATTCTGTAGATAGCAGGCTGCCTCCAGAGATTGGGCCATCTCATCTGTCAGATATACCTCTCATAGGATGGCATGAGATTCCCTGTGAGGTTCTCAATGGGCTTCTCCTTACTGAGCTTAAAAAGAGTCTGTACTTCAGCACATTTTAAGTACCTACAGATAGATGAGGATCTGTGTTTTGATGGAACACTTTCAGTGGAGGAGGTTGGTATCACAGTGGTGCTTTTGAAGACTAAATGGGTCTGGGTCTCATGGCCTTGGTGAAAACCATGTGTTCTTCAGGCCTCCTGTCCCCAGGAGTCTAAAGAAAATATTTATTTTTCCTGCCTGATAAGTATAAACTTTGAGGGCCAGTAAATGTTCCACCCTTCATGACCATCTTCTACTCCAGACTCCAAAAGGGTAAGATGCGGACACCCATCATTTCATCAAAGTGCAGGACAGAGTGAAGCGGAAGTCAATGTACCACCTGCTACAGTCCAACAACCACAACTGGAATAGGAGCAGATCCCTTCTTAGACCCTCTGCTCTTTTGTGGGTATGGCCAGCCATTTCAGAGATCACAAAAATCATCTTGTGACACAGATGAAGCCAAATTACTATGTCAGGAAGATCTGAAGTTTATTTTTTAACCATACTATTGCTGGTTGAGCTGAGATCCCTTCTGCACTGCCCTCTGCCCTCAACAGATCAGCTCCTTATGAAAAGTCACTTGGGAATGCAGAACCTACTTTCCTCAGTCCGCTTTCTCCAGCATGTCTCCACCAGCTCCAAAAGGACATGAAAATCAAGAGCTGACTGCTCCTGATTGCTCACATGGAAATTTTTTTTATTTCCAAGCCAGCCTGAGGTCTGGACCTCTGTCTACTCCAACAGTTCAAGAGCAAGGAGTTGCTTTAATTTTCTGCCCATTAGGGCCCTTAATGTTTTCTCTTGGTGCAAATGAATGCAGAAATTACAGAAGGCAAAGGTAATGCTCTTGTCATGTGAAGGATGCCACCCCATGGCCCCAAAACACCACTTCCCAAGTTCATGTGGGGCATCTGTGCATGAGTGTGTGTGATAAGGAGAAAAATTGCATATCGTTCCTTTGGCAGCATCAGCAGTAAGCTCTCCTTCCCAATAAATTTACTTCCCCATGGGTCGAATCAGCAGCAGGTTACAGGAGCTCTCTGTCCTCTTGGGCCCTGCTGGAATGTCCCAAATGGGGGAGCTACTGAAATCTGGCTCTACCGGCCACAGCGGAAGGGGCTGGCCAAACCTCCTCCTCTCTCCCTGTCCCACTTGCCCTGTCATAGCTCAGAACACAAGTTTGGGGTCAGTATTCTGTACATATGCTGTGCATGCCTTTTCCCTGGCCTCTCCTGCTTTTCTTGCCTGGGACTGTTGTTTTTTCTTTTTAGGTGGGGACTGCCCAATGCCACCCCTCCATGCACCCTGCACACCCCACTCCGCCTGTCCTCAACACACATGGCCTTTATGGGACATGAATATGTCCCATGCCTGACAGTGCTGCTCACCAGAAATTGCTCCAGACGCATAGACACCCAAGGTAACACCAATGCCAAATGCCATATTGATGCTTAGATAGTGACCACTACTTCCTTTTCCCAATACCACTTGTGCCACAGAAGACAAGCCAAAAACCTGTGTAAAAAGAAAGAGAGAAAGGATTGTTAAGAGTATTCTTGTTGCTCTGGCAGACTGAGCTTCTTTGCTATTTTTTCTGCAAAAGTAATGAGCTCCCAAAGGCAGGAAATCTCTAAGGTGATTATGGTCAGAAGACAAAGAATAACCTTGCTCTGCAAAAATTGAAGTGATACCTGAGATTGGTGCCCATCAAACAAAACTAGGCACTCTCATTATGGTTGGGTATGGGGAGAGAAACCCCAAACACTCACACCAAGAGCTAGGGCTCAGTGGGGGTCACTCACACAGCCACACAGCAGACATCTCTGCCTGAAACCAAGGACATGAACTGGGGGACCATCACCATGGACCACTGGGAGATAACATCCAAGATGGACAGAAGGAGGGCTTGCAAAGTCTTACTGTCCTTCTTTTCCTGGTGTGCAATTTACTGACTAAATATGTAGTTTGGGGAGCACACAGCTATTTGCCAAAATCATCTCTAATTTTGGTACCATTCCAACAAAAGACAAGAAAGGAAATTCTAGTTTAACTTTTCTGTTCAACACATATCTTTTCAGTTTGGAAATAACTGAAGTTTCAGTGTTTTTTTTTTTTTTAGTGACTAAAGGAGAACCAGGAAAAAAAACTAAAGGTAAACTTTCTCCAGCAGGAAAACACATATCCGAGACATTACTCTGTCCTGAAAGAGAGAATTCTATTTCATGCTTTTGTTGTGGTAAGAATGGAAAAATTAGTTCTTTGCATGCTCTTACACTGAAAACTAGAGAAGGACAAGGCATCTCTTGAGGTTTCTGCCTCACGAACCACTGAGGGTTTGGAAAGTGTATCCTGTTCCTTGGACTGCAGTGATGTTTATCCAAGGTGACATGTCTTTCAAAGACAAGAAAGTCAATATGTTCTCCAGCACATGAGCTTCTGCTTCAGCTTGTACTGTGTAACCCGGCTACTCTGCCTACATCCAAATTTTATCTCATGTGTCTGCTTCCCCTCATTGCTTTCAGGTATCACCCAAATCCCCTGTTCCCCAGAGATGCTGTTCTTCTTATCTCACTTGTAGACAAAGACCACACTCTGTGCTCTGTGTCGAGCTACAGCCCCCACAATGTGAGCCCTTCTCCGTCTGCCTCAGCAAAAGCCCCCAGAAACAGTTTGTGATGTCCCCTTAACATCTGCAAATTACATAAATTCTCTATATTCATCTCTGATTTTCCCAAAGACAGATATAAGAGACAACAAATATGTAAGGCACAGGTTTTGCAGGAGAGTACACAGGTGCAGAGAGAGGGTTGCCAACATGACTGAGCACAAATAGCACTATCCTGAGAAAAACACAAGATAGGATACAATCTATTTTTCAGCACAGATCCAAACTTCTGTTTTCTTCCTGTATCCTCACAGTCCCAAAACATAATTTAATTTCTTCTTCCCTAGTCCTTGTGCTGCTTAGTCCTGCTGCCTGGTTCCTCTTACCAACACTGCCTGTCCATTAGACTGAGGGGCCCTGGGGTGAGTTTTATTGTGCAAATAACAGCCATTCAGGCATCCTGGAGGTACATCCAGAACACTGCCTGTTGTACTGAGAGCCAAGGTGCTGCTGAAGAGTTAGGTGCTGTATGTTTTTTTCTGATACTGGATGCTGCTTGTCTTCAGCCTTTGATGGGGCCCATGTGCAGTGCCCTCCTTTTCTGTCTTCCCACACATGGATCAGTGAAAGAAGAACCAGTGTGAGCTGCAGGCTGCAAAATCTGCCTTGAACTGTCAGAGTGCAGAGTAGAATCTCCATCTCGTACTGCTTCCCTGCCAGGACAACCCTGAAGTTGTTCTTTATCACCACCAAATAACAGAGAATGGAAAAAAGCAAAATGGTTTCCTGAGCTGCTGCAGAGGAGTCATAGATGTCTGTACTCTGACTTACTATGTGTGCAAAACTACATGGGAGTGAAATTCAAAGAGCTGGGTGTGCAAAATTACGCGATAACTACTGTGCCATGCTCTGCACAGGCAGTTGTTGCCCTTGGAAATGAGTGCCTTTCTTGGTACAGAAAGCTGTGTCAGAAGGTCCTTATGCTTACACAAATCTTAATTTCTTCCTCTTTAAATCTTCAAGTACAAGTTATTTAGGTTATGCCCAGCCTTTGCATGCCAGCCTCTGTCCAGTCTAAAGTGTGTCAGCCCAGACTAAGTCCAGGTGTAGCAAATTGGCACCAATAGATATTGGGACTTTTCAGGGGGAGGATCTCATACTGCTCTGCTGATCAAACACCGAAAGTCTCTGGTCCCTGTGGGTACTTCACTGCCACCAGCCCCCACAGTGACTGCAAAACCTTCCTAATCCTCTACCCACACATTTCTGAAGCAGCCCAGGAGCCCAAACCCACTTAATTATTTCTTAGTGAAACAGATCCCTCAGGCAAAGGGGCAGTTTATGTATGATTTACATAAGCACTGTTTGACTGGCAGCAAGAAAATCAAAAGCAAAATCCTGGCATGCATTACACCCTGCAATTGCATTTCCTAATGGTAGGTTATGGTTCTGGAGAATTTCTCTGGAAAGTTCATTACCTTGGCAACCCCAAGGGGAAGACAGATGAACACTTATCATTTTGCAGCAGGTGTCAGTGATAAAAGACTCCATGTCTGTTCCCCAGACTGGTTCAGACCATCCCCAGCTGCACCACACCTCTGGCACAGCAGGAAGAAAAGCCTCCATTCGCTAAGTGGGATCTTCCAGGGGGTGTGGCACAAGCCTTGTAGACACTACTCTTTGATTTCATCCCCAAACTCTTCTTCTTTCTCCAGAGGGGAACTGAAAGAGCAACATGTCCGCCCACACATACACATGCACAGACTCCTCCTTACCATGACAATGAATGTTCCCAGTGCTTCTGCCAGCATCTCCCTTACAGTAGTGTTACGGATTCTAAACATCTTCCTGATCTTCTCCGACATTTTCTTCCCCGCCTCCTTATGGCTGCCTTCGTGCTCCTGTTGTGACAGCACAGTTCATTGCACTGAGCCAGATTACCCTTTGAAACTTGGCACCCTCTTCACCCCCAGACACCTTCTCTCCTTTGGTTAACGATGAACAAGCCAATGAAGCAGCAGCTAGCTTCAAAGTTTTCCCCCCCTTCCCTTCCTCCCCCATATGCCATCCTATAAAAGCTGTATGGTAGGGATGCAATATTTCTGTTATGAGGGCATTGGTGAGGCTGTGCCTCTGCCCAGGAGAGCTTAACCCCAAAACAATGGACCTTTCAATAGTCTTGATGTGCTCCTGAAGCCCGTCTTTCTCCTTAACCTTTTCTACAAGAACTGAACAGGAATTTTGGCTCTGCTCTGAATTGTGACCCATTGACTGGTGGTTCTGTACTCTTTTTTTAAAACAGATAGGATTGAGACCATTTGTCTGTGCAGGACTATTTGGATGCCTCTTCTGCAGCAAGGATTCTCTGCCTGGAGCTGGTATGCTCTACTGTCTGCAGCAGGGAAGAGCACGATGCTTTGTTTCAGGTGGAATATTCACTCTTGTTAAATGCACCTGTGTCTACAGGTGCCATCACACTCACGAAGAGCTTTGCCACCAGCCAACCTGTCTGTCCTCTCATATAGGACAAGGACAAACCAACCTCAGCAATGGTCTCAAGAGATCTTCTATCTTACCTGTCTGCCAGGACAGAACTATTACTGTCCTCATTCCTCCTCCATCTCCTCATTCCTTCTGCCTATCTCCCTGCTCACCAGGTGTGCTTACCTTTCCATGGTGAAAAGGTTTTAATGCCTTTGATTAATCATGGAAAGCTTATATCTACTGAACACTAAGTTGTTTTCCCTTGAGCCTTTTCTGGTTCTTCGCTGGTTTTCTTTGCCTTCCTCACAACCTGCTGCAGCTTTTCAGTGGGGCACTGGAGGGGACAGCTCTGCAGACGTGTCAGCAGCTGCCCAGATGGGGACATGGTGCTCTGCTCATGCTGCCCCTGGGCTTGTCTCCCTCTCCTTTACTGCATGGCAAAAGTTTATGAGCTTTTCTTTCACCCACAGGGCACTCAGCAGCTGTATGGAAGAACCTGGGAAGCTGATTCTCCTCTCTGCTCCATAGATGATTGTATGTCTTGTGGCAGGGAGAGTTTTATGGACTGGGGCAATCCCTCCTCCAGTGACAGATTAGCTATTGACCTGAGTGAATGCCTGGCTAAATATGCAGTAAATTACTAGTCTATCTCTGATACTGAGGATCATTTAATTATGATGGATGATAATCAGATTGCTTGCAAGGGTGTTCTATATAATTTTTCTAGGTGGGAAGGTTTTTGTCCTGTGGGTCTGTGACCTATGCAGTAGCACAGAACAAACCTTTCTAGGTCACTTCATTCACTGCCATGCAAATGTTTATTGGTGGAGCATAAACCATAGGTCCTGGAGCAACAAGTTGGGGTGGTGACAAGACCCTCGAGTTTCCACTACACATGATGATTTCCAGCTGCCTTTACATGTCATCTGAGATCCTTGTGTCTCCATGTGGAGATCTCACAGCCTTTCTCAGATGGACAAGATATCAGTGGGTCAGTAACACCCACAACTGGACCTACAACTTTGTTTTTTCTCCTGGATCTCAGAGAGCCTTCTAAGTGGATTCCTTTCCTGTGGGCAAACAGTGAAGCTGCTGTGTATCTGATAAGCTTTGTCTCCTACATTCAGGCATCTCAACATTCTGATTTGGGCTGAAAAAAGGAGAGGTACTTTCTGGGAACACCAGGTTCCCAGAGACTTGCAGTCTTCTCAGGGAAAAATGCAATCCCAGTTTGCAGTAGATATCTTTGGTTTGGTGATAATATTTGTAGCATAATTCCCAATATTGCCACCAAACTCTGTAAAACTCCAGCATGCTTCTAGGATCTTGTCCTTTTATACAGGTCATTCCACAAGATGGCACTGAGACATTAATTTCTCCCTCTAAGATGTTCAGAAGGCTCCTCTGTTGATTGCTGAAAATGTGAGAATCCTTTGATTTTGAGGTTCTGCTGGCCATTTTTAGATATTAATGTGACCTGCTAGTGTTCAAGGACTGTAAAAATAATGAAACCCTTACCTTTCCAAAGGTTGTATAAGTCAGAGCACCTCTGCTCTTTGAGTACAGAAACCCAAAGTGTGTGAGCCTGTGCCTGAGTTTCCAACAAGCAGAGAAAAACAGGCAGCTCCAAAGGGCAATTCTTCCTCACCTAAAATAAGCATCTGAGGCCCAACCTATGAGTCATGCTAGATACTGGCACTGTCCCTCCACTGTCTGGACACAGACATGGAGTGATGGACTCCAGTGTGCACCCCCACGACTGCCAGGTGGGCTGGACTGCCCCTTCTCCCAGCATCTAGACGTGGTGATCTTGAGCAAGTGCAAGCCAAGTGAGTCAGCCAAGGGCTGGATTGTGAATATCTGCTGGTTTCCCAACAGCAGCCTGCTCATACTTGCTCGGTTTCACTTACCCACAGGGCTGACGAGGATCTCTGGGGTCACTGAATACAGTCCCCTACTGACATAGGCAGTCTCACCATATCTGGCCTTTGGTGACCTGGCCACTCTACATTTTAGTGGTAAATGATCATTGTCCAACTCCTTCTGTTGTACCCTGTTACCTGAACTTGCTGCTCTAAAGATTAGACTCTTTTCTCTAATTTTCAGCCAAATTTTCAAAGCCATTTGTCCATGTGCAGCATTAGCCCATCACAGTCATGAGTTAACTTACTCCTTGTGTGTGCTATCACTTAAAGTGTTCCTATAAGGCTTGTTAGAAGAGCATTGGTTGCTCAGGCTTAGCTCCATACCACCTCCTGATGTTTGCCTTGATACCCTCACAGGCTGAAACTTCATTCAACATTGGCCATACAATGATTTTGCCACGTTTTCCACTGCACGTTAAGCAGCCACCTGCTGAACCAAACCCACTTTCCCTCCCAAGACAGGTATGCTTTCAGCACTACTAATAATAGTCTCAGTTTGGAAAAGAAAGTTTTGGCACAGTCAAGGTCCACTAACAGTTCTGATGTTGATGCCCCTGGTAATGAAGAACCAGGAGAACAATGCCCCTATGTCCTGCAAGAAAAGCCCTGGGAGGAATGAGTACCCAGGCATTCCAGGGCATTCTGCAAGGAATCACTTCTCTGACTCAATTTGGCAATGCACATGCTTCCTCTGCACCCAGGAGCTCATTTATCTCTTAACTGGGCTAATCAGCAGGTGGAACATTGCCACTCCATTCACTTCAACCCTGCTGGTGGAGCATTTTCTCCCCAGAGGCCCAGAGGACCATAGGCAGACAGCTGAGCAGAGGAGCTGCTCACCATGGGCAAGAACAGCTTGTTCCTCAATCAGACCAAATGAACACCAAAATACCTCCAGTGCCCCTGAGGAAGTAAGACCCAGTCAGAGAGATCATAACAGCACTGGTACGACCTTCTCTGTCCAGGACAGACCCTGTTTGACATAACCTGTGGCACCTGTTCCTATGGTCTCATGTTCCCCACTCAGTCTGTCTTCTTCTCTTCTTTATGGATGACAGGCACCAAGCAAGACTTACACACCCCACGTGTCTCTTGGCAGATGTCTTTGCTCTCTGTACTGTCACCTCCCTCTCCATTCCCAGGATACTGGCCTCTACAGTCTCTCAGCTCACCCATTGTCCCTTGACTAAAGCCAGCCAAAAGTTCATCACCTGCACATGCTGCTCTTCCTTGAGACTAGGCTTGCCTTCCTTGAGACTAGGCTTGCTCCAGTCAGACTGGGCAGAAGTGGCAGGTGGAGAGACATGTGGGGGGATCTGACGGTTCATCACCTGCACATGCTGCTCTTCCTTAAAAGTAGGCTTGCTCCAGTTATACTGGGTAGAAGTGGCAGGTGGAGGGACATGTGGGGAGATGTGACGGTTCATCACAGGGTGGGGTCCTGCCTTAGGCACAGTGCTGCCCTGCCCTGGGCTGCTACAGCTACAGGGCTGCTACAGCTACAGGGCTACTTAGATGGAGGTAATCCATGAGGTAATGCTGCCAGCAGGAGCAGAATTACTTGGCTTTGTTTGTCTTTAGGGGCAGAGCAGGGCTCTGTGTAGCAGGGTTGCCAGGGGTGGCCCTAGTCTCATTGTTGGCCAATAGAGTGGAACCCTCCTGGTCACCAGGAACCCATCCACCCCATGCTGAGCCACACTCCTCCTGCCCTTGTCTGACTTATGAGACAAGATTATGTAATTCTTAAATGGAGCAAAGTGTGACGGTTTTTGAGGCACCCACCAGCTTTGATCTGTGAAAAACCCTGGGAAGTCACCCACAAATATTTAACAGAGTGTGAAATGGAGGGGCAGGAGTAGATCAGGTCATAAAATCATAGAATGTCAAGGATTAGAAGGGACCTTAAAGAACATTCAGTCACAATCCACCCTTGCCATAGGCAGCTACCTCTCCCACTAGACCAGGTTGCTCAAGGCCCTGTCCAACCTGGCCTTGAATGCTGACAGAGATGGGCAACTTCCTCAGCTTCCCTGGGCGACTTCTTCCAGTATCTCACCACCTTCACAGTAAAGTACTTTTTCCTAATATCTAATATCCTCTTTCAATTTGTACCTATTATTCCCTGTCCTGTCACTACAGCTCCTGACAAAAGTTCCCTCTCTGGCTTCCCTATGGGCCCCTTCAGGTACTGGAAGGTTCCTATGTAGTCTCCATACAACCTTCTCTTCTCCAGGGTGAACAGCCACAACCTTCTCAGCCTGTCTTTGTAGGGAAAGTGCTTCAGTCTTCTCATCACTTACTGGTCCCCTCTGAACTTTGTTGAGCAGTTCCAGATCCTTCTTATGTTTGGGGCACCAGAATTGTAAGCAGCAGAGGTCCCACAAAATACCATGGGATTTCCAACAAGGTCATGCTGGCTCCTCACCTGCCATCATCCCTCATTTCCATGACCATCTTGTTCTCCTGTCTGAGAGCATCTGCCTGCCCGTGCTGGGACGCTGCTCTTTGGCTGCCCAGACTCAGGCAGAGAGCAGCAGACTCTGTGGGTTCAAGTGCTCTCTCTGAGCCTTGAGCCGTCTGCTCAGGTCTGCTTTCAATCCACAGATATAGTGAAAGCTGGGGAAACTACAGGGCTCACAGGACATCATCACCCTGGAGATTAGAGCAGCCAGTCTTTCTCCTAGAGGAGCAAAAACACCCACATTCTGAAAGGAGAGATTAATGCGGAAAGACTCTAGGCTGGGGGAACAGACACTGGGTCAGGTAAAAGAGGTTTTGAAATTGCAGAGTGTGGTAAAGCCAGCACACTGCTCTGAACATTTCCCTGACTCTGACTGTTCCCAGAGACAGCACAGCGTGACTGTGTTCCCCCCTCCAGTTTGCAGTGAGTTTGCTCTTACAAATAATGCCTGATGAAACCCTTTGTACTTCATCCCATACAGCCTCTTCTGCTTCATCCTTTCCCCAGGCACTCCAGTCTGGACTGCAGGTTGTTCTTCAAAACACACCAGCCCAGCGTCTGCCTGAGAAGCACCAAAAAGCACAAGCTTCTGCTGACATTCACAAAGAGCAAAACCAGAGCAGGGCCTGCGGCCAGTCACACAGCCATGCCTGCTCCTTTTGCTGTCAAGCAAGCAGAGCAAGGCTGAGCCAGTAGCACTTCACAGAGCTCTTCAGAGCCACCAGGAGCTTGAGGGTGTACTGCATCCATACATTCCACTTATAGACGTTATGCCTGTAAGCCTTTCAAGAGATGATACTAAACCCATAGGCAGACCATAGAATCACAGAATCATGGAACATTTTAGCTCATTCCAATAACCTCATTCCAACCCCCTGCATAGGCAGGGACACCTTCCACTAGACCAAGTTGCTCAGATCTCCATCCAACCTGGCCTTGAATAATTGCAGGGCTGGGGCAGCCACAGCTTCTGTGGGTAACCTAGGCCAGGGCCTCATCTCCCTCAAAGAACTGACTCTTAATATCTAATCTAAACCTGCCGTCTTCCAGTTTAAGGCCATTCCCCCTTGTCCTATCACTTCAGGCCCTTGTAAAACATCCATCTTCTCTGCTGTCTGTTATCCAGACATTTTGCAGGGTGAGGAACCGACCACTGACACTAACCATTGCCCGTATGTGTAATCAGTGAATTACCCAGCTATCTCCCCCAGAATACAACTGTGCTCTCCTGTATCAGAGCTGCCAGGGGGTGTCTGAGGACTATACAGCATCTGGCATGACTCACACTAGTGCTGAGCAATGCCTGCTCCATGGGATTTGTCTCTCCACAGGGGAGAGAAAGGCCATGATGCAGACGGCTAAGTCAGCTTTCCCAGCGCCAGCCCACCCCAGCCCAGAGGGCTGCTGCCGGCGCGGACGTGAAGGCATCCAAAGGAAACCCTGATAAGCCTCCAGTATCTCAGCCGTGGGGAGATGCCACAGATTCCTTGCAGGCATGCACACAAATCCCCTCAGACACTGCCCAGCCTCACCTGGACCTCCAAGGATCCCCACAGGCATTTCACTGAGAGTAGAAGTTCCCTCCAGCATCACCTAGGCCTCACCACTCTCATGATCCCCCAGCACCTTTTGCCTCTTGTGGTGTCTTGAGACACAGGAAATAGGGGCCCAGTGTGGATCTGGATCTGGATGGCTCCCTGCGCATTCCCATTTTTTCAGTTCCTGCATGTAAAGACATTGACCCAGAGGAACACAGAGAAGCTGAAAATCCATCTGTTAATGGGCCCTGAAAACATGCCAGTTTTCCTAGCTCATAGTTTCCCAGCACAAGTCCTGGATGACACAAGTGGCAGCTTCATGAATTTTCCCATATTAAGCATAGCACTGAAATGCAGTTTATTTCCCTAAGCACAGGACACCACGTATCAGTCACCACTGACAGTGCAGATATCCCTAACCCATGGCAATTACTAAATTTTGTCACTGTCTTTATTGTCTGTATGTTTGTTTTTACAGACACTCAAATGCACATATCCCTATCAGCCATTTCCTAGTGAAAAAGTAACTGCTACACACCACCTTCTAAACTTTGAACTTCACTAGGAACCTCATTATCAAATCAAATTATCAATATATAATTTTATGAGAATGGCAGAGGATCTGTCCCTCACTCCTTACATGAACCAGTTACAGCTCTCAGGAACTACCTCAGGGTGTATTTGCACAGGATCTGATGTGAAGGGCCTCTGACCACAACACAGCCCCCAGGTTCTTCCATGAGATATAGACCATAACAGGTCTGTGAAGATATGGGTAGTGATTTGGCGCCTCAGTTGCTCATGCATGTTCCAAACTGCAGCATTTGGCACAGCAGGTGCCTGTCTGGACCTCACACCTACAGGAACAGCCAGTGAAGGATCTGCTGGTAAATAAGTGACTGCTGCAATGACTTTGCTCAGAATAAGCTTAAACTGCTGTTCATGCACTAGGCTATGTAATTAATGTTAAAAGCCCTTGACACAGGATGCTGAAGGTCCTAAAAAGACATCTAAAGATAGACAAATTCATGAAGGTAAAAATCCACCCATGAACATGAACATTAAACATTAAACATGAACACCCCTGTATCACAAATGGTCCCTGAACTGTACATTGAAGATTGTAAAATAGTTCTGGGGAGGTACATTTGTTCTGTTCACACACTCTTCTCATATCACACTCCCATGGATCTTCTTCATGGGTCTAACCCATCTCAGTGACCTCTGCCTGGCTACCAGTGCTGCCCCGTGGGATGGGATGTCCACCTCTTCAGTACTTAAGTCACAGGAACAGAATACTAGCACAGTTTACTTGCTGCTGTTCTTGAATTTCTCAGATTTGATATGGTATGAAAATGGTAAAAATGTACTCCTGGCTCTACTGTTCACCAGTTTGAGACCTGAGCATCCACTCTCCTTCCTGCCCATTTCCCCATCTCCAGGGGGTGGCCAAAACACCTTGTTCAGATGCCACCTGTGGTGGGCAGAGAAGACATTTGCACCTGCACCCAGCATGCTGTGTGATTTTTGCTAAAACAATGATGCCTTAAATTTTAGCATACACCTGCCCCAGCTGAGTGCTGGAAGTGCCATCAGCTGCTGGGTCATCCTTCTCATTACTTTCTCTCCACTGTACAGTGGAGGTAGTGACCTCTTCCAGTCCCAGGACAGCCAAGGACATCCACTTCAACACTGGTAAGATCAGTGGTCAGAGGAGTAAGTGGGATCGTCCTTCATACCCACAACAGGTCAAGCCAGCAGAGCAACTCCTCAGCTCACCAGAACACTTACTATAATGCCTACAGCAATGCAGCATTTCAATGGTATTTTAGATACAGTAAAAGCTTTAGATGAAGGATATCTGTTGCATTGTGGTAGAGCTTCCTTTCTCTTTCCCTTCAGGAGCTAGAGGAGGCCACATCACATGCATCATTTAAAAGCAGACTTGAAGCAAAAAGGCACTTGAAAACTCACCATGGGGAACGATCATGCTCAGGGCAGTAAATAACTGAGACTTTTTCTCATTCATCTCATATTTTATGGCCTTTGCTGTTTGTACAGTGCTTCACAGGAGCAGGCAAGCTAGCGGAGCAGAGCCTGCTCACTGCTCTCCTGCCTCCTCCCCTGTGCAAGCACCATCTCCCCGCCTGTGCTTTCTCTTCTGCTCAGCTCCATGGGATGGTAGCTTTGGATGCCACACCACCACACTGCTGTCACACAATAATGTCAGCAATGGCCTGAGGAGAAGAATGCTGCCAGCACCCTGGGAGCATTGCAGGACCCCTGGCCACACTCCTTCCTATGTGCTTGCAGCCTCCCCCCTCCTGGTCAGTCCAGTCCCCAATCCATGTGGGAGTTGTAGTGTATCAGGGAAAAGGAGGGTCAGAGCAGGGTCTCACTCCCTTGCAAGTGCCATGGGGTTTGCCATGGCCCATCCTGGAAATTTAGGACATGAACAAGATCCTCTGGACTCACAGGACCTCTTTTAAAGCCTACATGGGCAATCACCTTAGAAGCAGCAAAGGGGAAATTTTACAACCAGCAATTGTATGGGACACAGTACGCTTTTTGAAAACACGGGGTGGTATGGGGAACAGAGATATCTGGCTTCACCATGGTCTCATTGGCATGCAGCTGGACTCTAAAAGCATTTGTTTGTTCAGGAGCTTAGGATAAGTTCTCATTAGCTGTTATTTCTGTCATACTATTGCCCCATATTTTTTGGACTCTGACTTATTTGGAAGCACTGCCAAAATAATCCATCACAGTGCCTCGTACCCACAGGCAATAGCCTGATGGAAGACATCATGCCCTGATCAACATCTGCATAGAGCAAGATATGATCCAGAAGTGACAAAAACATGTTATGTTCTAGGTTGTCAGCACTGAGGAAAAAAAGTGTTCATAATTTGCATTTGTTGTTTCACACTTGCTTACAGGCTAGCAAGATTGATCAACACAGAGCAACTGAGATTAATTAATCCTGATCTTCTTTAAGCTCTCAACAGACTGACCCTAATCCATAACCCAGGGTCAAAATCTACATAATTCTGAGTTTTGTATCAGCTAACTCAACACCCGTCTACTTATTGAAATGAAGATAGGTCCTGAAGAAAGCAGTCCTGATACCTTAAATTTCTTCCTGCCTGCTGACAAACCATAACTGTGAAGAAAACTGCAAATCCCACGGAAAAGTCCTACAGTATCAGCTGGTGATTGACTTGGATGACCACAAGTATGTAAGGAAAACGGTGCTCCCGTGGGCAGTGTCCCACCCAGCCTGTCTGGAAAGAGTTTATCCCTCACAGATGCTGTCATCAGTTGCTGCAGCACTCACATCTTTAATCACAGGTTTCCCTCTCAAGCGCTGACCTGTCCTGCCGGATCAGTCCTGCTCAGCTTTCAGCACATGATAGGACTGTAAGCCAAGACAAACGTAAGCAAAGGACAGAAACAGAGGATAGAGATCTCCAATACGCAATTACACACATAACAATGTTATGTTATGCACAAAGGTGCGTGAAATATGTTTAAGAAAAAAAAAATCTGCATAGATAGGAGAGTTGTTCATATTCCAGGATGTTATCAGATCTGGGAAAGTGCCATGTGAATGAGTCACTGGAGCATCAGTCAATTGCTGTTTACAGAAACTGCCACAAAATTGGCTGTTGTAGTCCCTCTCCTGCATTTGTATTTCCTTTTCATGGTTTCTACAAATGATTGACTAAAATATGCTATGGGCCACTCTCCCATTATAGTTATCTGCCCTACTACCTTGCTCCAGTCCAATCCCTCCTCCCTTTCAATAACATATATTTTAATGAAGTATCTTTTTCAGATGATGATTGGAGAGCAAAGAAAGGGTCTTTGAAAAAATGTTTTGCATATTCTTGTCACAGCTGCTCTCCAGCCAACCTGCCAGCATGCTTGTGCTGTAGCCTTACATCAAGGAGGAACACCAAATGTGACTGATCCAGCAAATTTATATATGGCCCATCCCTTCAGGAGCTGCTGTTCACTACCTCAGTTTCCCAGCATTTAGCACCTGAAAAATTCAAAAGTTCGTGATCTGCAGATCAAGGCTCTGGCACAGAAAGCTTGTAAATCAGAGATAGTGCCTTCAGCTCCAGCTAGAAGCCAACAGTCAGACTGCAGAGATCCCACAGCACTGGTGGCACCCTCAACACAGGGGTCTGTTTGGATTTCTACTTCAGGATGGTCTCTGCCCTGAGCCCTGTGCTGGGCTGGCCTCAGACAGGCAAGGACCTTGACAGTAGAACAGCTTCTTGCTTAGCTCCCATTCCAGCCACCCCAAATGGGCAGGGGTAAAAACAGAGAAATCAGGGAAGAAAATGGGGTGGGGGGTGTGGAGAGAGGGACTGTCTGAGGAAAAACTGGGAAGCTGGAGGGCCCTGTGCCCCGACTCACTGTGGTATGGTTTGTGCAGCACAACACATCAATGCCTGAGTAAGCCTGGGCTACAGTAGGCGCCCTCTAAATCCTGGGCTGCTATGAGCTGCCACCACATCCCAGCAGCAAATCACCTCCACTCCCTGTTTGCAAAGCTCTTGGTAGCAGGAGACCAGACTGTCTAAAAGAGTCTGTGGCTTCAGGATTGAGGCTGCCCTTGGTGTTTCTTCTTTGAGCAGTATTAAACTCTATCCTCTGTAGGAGGAAGAATCTGTTTGGGGGCAGCCACACTCTGTGGAGCAAAACTTTCCCATAGCTAAAAGTCCTCACAAGCTTCCCTGCCTCCTGGTACCTCCACATGCTTAAAAGGAGAGCTCTACATGTGTGTCTGCATGTGTACCTCTGTGAAAAAGCAAGGGAGAGACTGACTTGCTGCAATGAGCATTTCAAACAAAACAATATAATTACACATATTTTCTTCCCATGAGCAGGATGGGAACTCAACATGTAACATCTGTTGCTTAATGCATTCCTAGATAGCACACAGATGTTATGCTGATAAGCACCACTTAAGAACCAAGATAGCAAAGAACAGAAAGTAATGATTGTAGTTACATAAAGAACAGGTCATATCTTAGTGTGACTTCAACCTGGTTTCCACTCTTCCATTTATCATAATAAAAGTAATGCATATAGCACTGAAGAATTTTAATAGTATTTTAGAGGCAATAATAGCTTCAGAAAGATGAGTTTCATTACACATCTGTATAGCTGTCCCTGGAAACTGCAGAGGGCCACATCACACACCATTCATATTTTGAATTCGAAAAAGATATTCTTTGGAAATTAAATGCCTGTATGGATAATCTTGTGCTGTTTGAGCATCTAGATGAGACCAAAATTCACACCTGTTTCAGATCTTTGGCTTTCTCCTGATCACAGCTTACCATGTGAAAGGCCAAATGACCAAAATTAAGAAGTGCCCACTCTGTGCTTCCCACATGCTGGCCTCTTCCAGTGCACCATGACAGTGCTTCCCATGCTGGGCTAGTCCCTTATTCCCAGCTCCAAGAGGTGGCAGCAGCATCCCTTCGGGAAGCCACTCCTGTGAGGGACTGACATCGTCCCCTGCCCTTGGAATGGGAGAAGGACTGACACACAGGGGGAAAGCAAGTGCACACCCACCTCAACAACCTCAACATCTCTAAGCTGACCACCAGCTGCAGCAGGCGTAGCACTGGAGACAACCATAATATAAGGCACAGGACGGTGTATTTAAAAAAAAAATTAAATTTTAAAAATTTTTGCATCTCACTAATTTTTTCATGTTAATGAAGAGAAGGAAAACTACTTCTGGGATTAAAAAGAGCCCTGAGACTCGTCTCATTCTTCCCCAGGGAAGCTTGAGAGCATTGCAGAATACAAAAACCTTTGCAGAAATATCACCTGCTTTGACTGTCTCCAGCCATCTCAGAGACTAAATGTTGAAAACAAATTCACAGTTGTCAGTAAAGGAAGAATAGAGAAACAAACTTCTCTCAGATACAGTACAACCTCAACAGAACAAACATACAATGGCAAAAAGGATGAAGAGAGCCAGCAACAGGCAAAAGCTCCTTGCATCCTGAGATAAAAATACATCCCACCAGTTCTCATCTCACCTGCAATGGTGAGACTTTCACCTAAGCACATCAACAATGGTGTGTCACTAAGCAGGGTCCAGTCACCTTTTCTTAGGTGGCTTCTTGTGTTCGGGGATCTCCTCCTGCTGCCATAGTATAGCAAAATATTTGGAGGTTTGCATCTGTCAAAGTACTGATATAGCCCATAAATATAATTCTTGAAATTGCTAGTGGCACAAGCTTTGGCATCCAGGCTTATCTCGACCTCTGCTGGTGATAGTTTATGTTAACAATTGCCAATGGTCAAATAACTTCTGTATAACCTGTTTAGGCTTTATCTCTGTGTTACCATATAGGGTAAAATGGCAAGCATAGGTAGTCACTGCATAACAAGAAATAGCCCTCTAGGTTAATTGAGGCTGGGGAAAGCTGTTGTGCAACTTTTAAACTTTATCTGGAAACTACTAAGAAGGAGAAAGAGTGTAATGAGGAAAAAAAAAAAAAAAAACAAAAAAAAAACCACCACACCATAGAAATAGCCCCAAGCAGACTGCAGGCCTGAGGAGCAAAGAGCACCACCATGAATTCTGTGCTTGTCCTGGTGACAGCTCAGGACACTGATGACTCATGGAGACAAGACTCAAGGACATCAGAAGGTGAGGATAGCACTGGAGAGGAAGATTAGATATTGAACTTTTCTTTGTAGCAGTTTTAAGAGCATTACAACTAATAAGGATTTTTCTGTATTAATCTGGATTATAAGTGTTTGTATCATTGCAACTGAAGTAATAATAAATTTATTGTGTCTTGCTTAAGTTAAGATTTTAATAAAACTTTTTGCTCTGCATGAATATATAACATATTCATCTTGGCACATAACAATATTTTAAGCATAGAATGACAGAAGTTGTCAGAAACCCAAGCTCACTGCCAGGCACTAGCAGAGCAAAGCTGAGAAAGCCTCTCCAGACAGTGGCTTCAAAGACATAGGTGAACCCTGCACAAGCCTGTTCCCTCAAACCCTATCCTGCCTGTTTAACTGTTTGAGGATGCACAGGACAACTGTTACTCTCACAAGAGTTGCAGCTATTCAAGGTGCTCCAGCTGGAAATTTTCAAAGGAATTTTTTAAACAAGTATCAAGTATCACCTACTCCCAGCTTGTGCCCACACGGTAGCCAACCCCCACCTCCTCTTGGACTGTCAGTTCAGCCCTTCATTTATCCAAACTGATCTTTCCCACAAACTCTTGCATCTCTCAAAGAACTATGAGCTGAAATTACAAATGGGGGTGGGATCACTTACACTCTGGCTTATTGTCTTTGACTCACCTACAATTGGTTTGGGTTTACAGTCACCTGTGAGAATGTAATTCTGACCAAAGAACTCTGTCTGAGGCTAGAAACACATTTCCAACAAGAGCCACAGCTTAGAAAGGAAGAGAGAAACATGCTCCTCACTCCCATCCTTGTTAGGTTATCCTCAAATATTTCCTGACCAATCTCTGCTCCAACTTTGAAACCTTCCTGTCTATGCAAGGAGCAGACTGAGCATCACTGGAAGCAGCTTAAAAGCCCCAAAACTGTCACTGAAGTCCTCATTTCCCAAAACTCACTGCACCATACAGTCAAAGACCACAGTGACATTATTATCTGTGCAAGAACCCAGCTGATAAGTAGTAATAGAGACAAGAAAAGCCTGAAGTGATGCTTGTTAGAAGAGGAGGCTTGAATGGATATGGATTTTATTGTCAAGCTTACCCAGCAAAGTTACTTAGTTTAAATTTTCCTATGCCAAAGTTCAGCCTCAATAAATTTTTACCCAAGGAAAGTGTTCAGTCTGAAAGCATTTCACTTAGAGATAGAAAGTGTAGTGTGGGAATATGAAGCTTTTCAACTGCTCAGGTTTTTAAAATGTAGTAATGTCAGCCTTCCCCTCCACTTTTCATGAGCTGGCTCCTCACTGTATGGAGAGTACAGTGTTCTTCACTGAGATGAGCTCACAATAGCCAACCAACTCATAAGACATTATTCTAGAATGAAAAGTGTCACCTGGGTTGCAGTTTATTGTTTCAGATTTTGGGGGGGTTTCTTCCCATGACTTACAGTCATCTCTACCATATGTAATGGTTTCCAAAGTCTGTCCTGATTTCCCAAGGACAAAGAAAATAATTCCAACCTCTCCTTTTTAAAATTAGTGGAGGCAAATGGGAATATGGGGAAGGAAGTGTAGGAGGCTTTGTTAGAGGCTAGCCACAGTGAGACTGCAAAGAAATGGAGGCATCCTGCTGGTTTCAGATAATTTTCTGTGTAGCAACCGTATTAGTCAAGAACGATGTGAAGACTCAGAGGTTTCTACCTATTTCCACACATCAGATTTAAACTTTTAAAAAACCAAACTTGTAATAAACCTGTGACATTTGGCCAAAAATTACCCTGCCCCAACAGATGAATCAGGCTTTGACAGTTTCCAAGGTCTTTCCCAGTCACAATAGTACATAGCAACATGAGAAAATAATTTCAGGTTTTCTGGAAATATTTCCTCACCCTTACCACATATCCTAGCAAGAAGTTTCAGATGAAGAGACTCTTTTGGTCAGCAGCTGTGTCCAAACCTGTGTTATTTGATTAAGCTGAGGGCTGTGCAAAGCAGCCAGCAACACAAGACAACTATTTGTAGCCTTGAGATGACACACACGCTTTACTGGCTATAACAGAGAGAACTGTATGTCCCCTTCCCACTGGATGTATTGTCCTCTTGCCTTTACATCCTGCTCATGACTCCCACCAGTCTGATCCACAGCAACCAAGAGACATGAGTTTTGCAAGGAAAATTCAGTTGTTGTGCAGGGAATACAGCCTCATGCCTTCTGCTGGCACACTGCAGTTCAGGGGGAAATAAGTGCAACCTCCCCAAGGGTGTGCAGCAGCATCTAGGCAAACACAAAAGAAGCAAATAAAGTAAAATAATTTTGCAGCTACCCAGTATCCAGAGCTGGAACAGATTTCTCAAACTCATCAACCGCCATTTAGGCACAAAAGAAGCAGCCAAATATTCAAAGTAGATCTGCATCCAATGCCAAGAAGGGTCACAAAGCTGGTCTTTCAAAAGGTGTTCACTGTCCTCTTGCTAGTGCTCATCTCTCAGTTTGCAGTGCATGTAGGCAAACAGTGATTCCAATGGGAGTCAGAGACAACAACAAAAGGAACTCCTCCAATAAGTGGAGGGGGCATTTACAGCCCTTCTGTGGAAGCCAGCTTCCTCCCCTTCCTCCACTCTTCTTGTGAATCAGTTGCAGGTCTTGTCAAGCAGCAGCTTCTTTCCTGCCATAGCTTTTCCCTGTGGCCTGTGACTGTTCTTGGCAAGACACTGCCTGAACCAAATGCAACGTCCAAGAATCCAGTGCTGATGTAGCTGCTAAAGACATGAGAATTGTACCTGGAAATGATAAAGAAGAGAAAATTATTCCTGTGGGGGAAAGAGACTGTTAAAAATAATTTGTTTTGTGACCAATGGTGTTAATAAGGTGACCTTTCCTACAGTTCCCTTTCCAATCTCCTCCACCCTGATACTACAGCTCCTTCCAGAATCTGCTACTAATTTGGCTGGAGATATGGGTGCTCTGCTGTGGCTGGCTTGGAGCAGTATCTGAACTGCTTCATTACCCAGGACAAAAGTGCTCCTTGGTCAACAGCATGTATATTGTGCAGAACTCTGCCCCAGCGTGTGTGGAAGGAGCAGGGAGCAGCAATAAGACAGATCTTTCTGCTGTATCCAGCTGCTAGTTTTCACAAAACTGTGAGCAAATTAAAATCTTGGACATCTCTTACTAAGTGAAAAGTATGGTAAAAATAATATTTTTGGGGACATAGTGGGGAAAGAGGAAACAGAGAGAAAAAGTAAATGCAACACTTTGTCTCCCTAGATATTTAGGTTTAAAAATACTGACAAATGACACTACTATGAACTTTACACACCTATTTAGCACAGGATAACCTGCAGTATCAATTATGGATACAGTGGAAGTGTGAGGTCATGCTTGCTGCAACCTCCAAAAGATCTTCTGATCTCATTAAAGTCACTTACAAGCTTATTTTAAGCATATGTGAATGATTGTCAGAACAGCTAGAGAGGGAGAGAGAAAGAGAAAAGAAATGTTGTAATAAAACCTAGGCTGAAAGACATCCCCTAACTGGCTGCCAAATCGTGCCTGCTCCTAAGCAGAAAAGGGACACTGCCAGGAGAAATGAAAATCCTCCGCTCTTGAGTTAGTGGGATCTGGGCTTGGGAATTTATCTGATGAGGGGCCAAGAGATTTCATTGCCACCAGAGGTGTTGTGTGACCCCATCAAAAGGCCACCCTGTCCCCTAGAGAATCTGGTTTTTCTGGCTGACAATTTTCTGGAGAAGCTCCAGAGAAAAACAATTGCAACTTGCAGCACTGCAAAAGCACTGCAATATCTGGCAAATTCTGAGATTCTTCCATCTCTGGTTTCTGCGATATTATGTTTTTTCCTGAAACTGTTGGACCTTTGTCTTTGAAAAGCAACTCTGAAATGCTGAAAGAGGAGATAGCCAAAATGTTAGAAAGTTCCACCCTCTGCATCTGCTGCAGCTACCCATTTTTACCATGACTTTTGCTGTGCTGATCCAAGGCACAATCAAGAAAAACAGAATAAGAATAGGGAAGGGACCTTTAGCACTCTTAGCATGTAGCATCAAGACCTGCAAACTTCCAAGTCCATGTCAGAAAACACTCTCTCTGGCAGGCTGGTTCTTTGTTTCAAATTTTGATAATTTTTTTCAGGTTTTACCATGTAGTTGCCTCTGCTAGTGAATTTTTCCAGTTATTTCACTCATTTTCATTTCTGTCACTGTAGCCTGTCTACATAACAGCTAAGAGATGAATAACCCAGTTTAAAGCATCAAAGCTCGATTTATATTTTTTAATTTTCTCATGTTTTGATGAAGAAATCCAGCCATTATTGAAATTTAAAAGCTAATAATGCAGAGGAAAAAGGTGTCTCTGGTGGCAGCTTGTGTATTCCTAAAGAATCCTTCTTGAGAAAGGTATATTCCTTGCTACAGGTTGGGAAACTGAGACATGAACCTTCCCACAGAGTTGCCAACAATAATAACTGAAAAGCATTTTTTCAGGAAGAAAATCTGGTTTTCTCTTTTTTTTGTTCCTCTCAGAGGTTTCCTGTCCATTATTTCCCCATAATGAGCTGGCAGCTAGCTCTTATTTTAATCAGAAAACCTAAACCAGCATAATTGCCTGGATTTAAAACCAGCCTTCCTTTCTCTGACACTTTTCTGTGCGTTGTGTTGAGGCATCAGAGACCTGAGAAGCTGAGCTGGGGTGGGTTTAGAGGTTTTATGGCAGTGCAGCTCAGCCAGGAAGGGTTTGCTCCTGAGATAGGACTTGGGCAGCAGAATATCTAGATGCAGGGGAAGGAAGAGCCTGTGCCAGAAATAGCTGCAGGGCTCCAGCATGTCCCACAGACTACCAGACAGACACCATCTTCCTCTAAATATCCAAAAAGGGTGGATGAGCAGTTCCTCATGTGCTGCAGATGGGCTGCGGAGAAAGGAACTGCCACAACCAGCACAGATGGAGGTATGGGAGAGCATGGATATGTACCAGGAATGTGCGTCACAGAGTCCAAGAACTTCTGATCCCCCATCAGTCCTTCCCCTTCTGCTCAGGACTGTCCTGAAAGGTCTTCCTCTTCAGAGTCTGAGTCACCATTCTTGTTTAACTAGCCATGAAACACCAAAATTTCTTCATGAGAAAGGATTGAGAAAGACGTATGCCAGATGCACAGCTTGGATTTGGTCCAGACTGTCTGGATTTTCTGCAGGGGCTGACCATCAGCCATGAAGATGCAAAGAGGGAGTTTTCACAGCTGCCTCTGACAGCTTACCCCTCAACCTTCCCCACCAGGCAAAGGGAACAGAGCCCACAGGGAGGAGTCTCTACACAAAACTGGAAGGAAGAGAAGCTGGAAATGGGGAATAATAGTGGTTAATTACTTGATAATAGTTGCATGGTGTTGGTCAGTGACCAGGTCTGCTTGCCAGGTACAGTAGAAATAGACATGGCACTCCATTATATAGTTTAGTGGGTATAGTGGTATTCAGTGCAAAAGTTGGACTTGATGGTCTTGAAGAGATTTTCCAGCCTTTATGAATCTGTGATTTATAATTCCATGGCCTTTTTATTTCCCACAGGTCCTTAGTGTCCTAAGCACCATGTGCATTCAGTCTAGGGCCATTCATGGCTCGTGGTACTTGTTAGCAGTTTTGGCAGCTTATAGCAACTCTAGTGCATAATTGGCATCATGGTCATCACTTCCCGTAATCTGAAGGATCTCATAACACTGTAATTAATTTCTTACAGTGGCCCTTTTGACATCATGCAAACAATGACAATTTCATCTCCCATTTTAGGAGAAAAACTGTTTCCCATGCTCATGTCTGCAAATTTCATGAGTGAACCGTAGAGATTTGAGAGCACAAGACAGATGAATAAAGCCACAGCTACATTCCTAGACCAAGGAGACCGAATCACATTTCTCAGAAACTTCCATGCAGCAAAGCCATGTGTCAGACCACTGTCACTGTATGAGTACGCATTCATGGCCTCTGCACATAATAAAGAGAAAGGAGGAGGGAATTGAATTAATTAAAACATCTTAAACCCATTTACAGACACATTGTGTGGGAATTTAACCACTTATGAAACGCCTGACTTCTTAAGCATACCCTGAGCCTCTCACTAATTCTATAGCTCAGCATCCTACAACACTATCTGCTACAACTCCCACCATTCCAAAGCTCCTGCTTTCCAGCAGACTTTCCAATCAGACTTTTTGCACAGGCTGTGACAAGCTACTTCCCAAATTCCATCAGCCTCTTTGAATCCAACCAGCCATACGAGATGTGTCCTTATCTGGGTGCCACAAAAGGTTTTGTAGTTTCCTAGAGCTGTAACCTCACAGCTCCCTGCACAGAGCCCAATACCCACAACCAGCTCCTCCTTTGGGAATCATCTTCCAATAGTTTTCAGATTTTTCTCTAGAAGGCCACACCAGTTCCAGGAGAATCCTGCTTGGAAAGAGTGTGCTATGATCTGATATTCCCTACCAGATTATTCTTCTGAGGATAAAATCTGAATTCATCGCTGCCCAACACAAGTTTCCGGGCAAGATGCTCAGGAGTTTATTTCCTGGACATGAAACCAGACATGAGGTATGACCATGGGATGCAGTGAACTGTGAAAAGAAACTTTCCCTATCTGATATCTGTGACATCTGAAAACCAAACAACTGTGTCTACTGTTGCGATGTGCCTTTAAGGTTTTCAAGGTGAGCCATCTTTTGGAGGTTTTTCCCCTCTCCCAGGGTAGGTTTTTCCCAGCCAACCCTGAAGGAATGATTATAATACACAGGGTTTACCAAGCAACCTGAGATTCTGCAGGGGCTGCCCATTGAAGGAATTGGCCCAGGCAGAGAGGGCCCACCCCTCCTCACAGGTGATGTGACCTTTAGGCTGCCCTTTAGCCCTCGGGTCACGCCCTGTCCCTTTCTGATAGCCAGGCTGTGTGCCCTCCTCCTTCCCGTCTCCCAGATAAAAACCCAGGACAGGCACATGGTCACGGTTCTGGCCAGGGAAATCACACGGTTCAGAAGTGCTGCTGCGCTGGAATAAAATCTCTGGACAAGACTCCTGAAGCAGATCTGTTTCCTTCTTCCACTGATTTGTCCAACCTCTCTGAAGGAGTCACGCAGGATTCATCTTGCTACATTTATCTCCCCGCTGCACCCGGGTCCTACACTGCCTGGAACAAGCCTGGACTTGTCTGAGGGGTCTGTGCCTGTGTTGGGGTGCAGGGAGAGTATCCTTTTGGGACAAACCACGAGGCTGCTCTCCCAGCACAGCAACCACACAGACTCCACAAAACAGCAGTGATTAATTCGCTGTTATAGTCTACAGTGGCAGCATTCAAATGTCCAGCCACCTGCACATCAGCTCTTCCCCTAGTAACTGGTAAACCTTACAATATGCTTGGAGAGATTTATTAGGTGATTCCAAGTTAGGTGTAGGGGTATTTTTTTTTTCATTACTCATACACACAAGAGAATTTGGTGATCCTAGTGGTCTTTTCCAACCAAAATAATTCTCTGATCCTAAGACAGTCTGCGGCAGTTCAGATATGTGTAGGGAAGTGCTTCTTCCATGTGTCAGCAATAGAACTAGGTACTAAATGCTGTTCTTCACAATTGCAATCCACAGAAGGGAAGATACTGTGAAAAGTTGGGAACAGCAGGTTTTCACCCAGTAGAGGTATCCAAGGAGTTAAGAGGTGAGACCATGCAGGTTTTGACACAAGGTTATCCTACCTCTGATCTGTGGAGCATTTGCTCTCTGTACTACACAGCTTTAAAGTAAAGTATGTTCTCCAAGAAAAATACATCACTCTGGAGATGGGATCCTTCCCACCCAACACTTGGGGTCTGGGTTGGAGGTGCCTCTGCCGGTGGTGGATCTCACAGTGCAAATGGGAACATGTAGCTTAGTTAGAAACTGATCTCAAAGAGCAGTATTGACTCAGCCATCCTGGGAATTTAATACATGTTCAGATGCAAACGATCACTCTTTGCTGAAGCCCAGATTTGGTCAGATGGCTCAAGACCCACCTATCTTTTCCCAAAAGAGGTGGAAAAAGTTATGTCTCTGCTATGCAGCAGGACACATGTCCCTGTCTGCAATAAATCCTTCTTATTCACTCACTGTTTGTCTTCACTTTGTCTTTGAAGAAACATGAACCCCAAATTACCCACTGAACCTGCTAGTCCAGGGTATTGGAAAAACTTCCTTATGGGAAACATAGTAATTATATTAAACAACAACAACAACAAAAAATTGAAACAATTTTGCATTCTTCTGTAAATACAACTCCAGACTGAGCTCTGGTCAGATAAACTGGGTCCTGGTGTCCTGAACTCCAGGCATGAAACAGCTGGGGGCAGGAATGCCTCCCAAAATGTGAGAAAAGAAAAAACATTCCCAGCCAAACATACTGGGAAGAAGGAGCTAAGGGGTTTTAGTATCTGATAAGAACTGCCTTGCATGGTGCATGGCTTCACAGAGATGCAGCCCCTTCTCCCTCACTTCTCCTGCTCTGTACCTTTCCAGTCCACCCACCAAGCTCAGGGCTGTGTCCACCAAATTCTCACTTCCCCTCTACCCTACAAAATGGCCTATCTGCTGAGCAAAATTCCTGCATGTCCATTCTCCCTGTTTCAGATCTCCTATGGGTTTTCTGTCTGCCACAAGGCTTTTTGGCTGGCTCAGCCTTTTGGGGAAGAACCAAAACTTCAGAGGAGAGAGAGGGAATGGCAGGATGGTTAATTTGCCACTGTTTGGGAAGCCAGGACAGTGATCTGAGCCCTCTTGGCTATACAAAAGGGTAGATAAGGCATGTTGTTGACATGGTGAGTGTTGAGGGTGAGGAAGGCAGTTCCAGCCATGCAGAGCTGTGAGTGTCTGTGTTTCTGGTGGCTCAGGTATCTGCAGGATCTAAGGGAGGGTCTGGTATTTACATGTCTGCATATGCACGTCTGTGTGGGAGTAAGGTTTGTATACATTATAAGGAGAAACTGCAGACAGAAACAACCCATTTTGGGGTCTAAGGCCTGGTTCAGAGCCTGTTCGGATCAGCAGAAGTCATTCCACTTACAGTGGTGGGTTTTGGCCACATCTTTCCTTGCCCTTCCCCAACATGCCTATGACCTCAAGGGCTGCTTCTTGCTACATACCTTCAATTTAACCCTGTGAGCAATGGGGCTTCCCTTGTTCCCCAGAGTGGTGGCTTTACAGGGGATCTCTGGACATGCCCCCACCTCTGCTGTCACTCTCTGCTGTTACTGAGAGGGAAGTGCTACTCATTTATCTCTACTTGCTCAAGATACTGAGATGCCATTGTTTGATTTAGTTTAATAAATTGGCATCTCCAGGGGTTTTTTTTTTCCCCATCTTTTGTGTTGCTTTTATCTGAACACGCTCCAGCATCATCTCCCTCCTCAGAAGCCAGAATCTGAGATTAGAAAGGCTCACCATCCTATTACCTTCATCCAGTCTATTATGTTTCTCCCAGCTCTGCCTGAACTGTTTTTAACCTGTCTGCATCCATTTCTGAAAGGTCTTCATTCTGGGTTTCAGTCATCAAAAGCTTTAGACTTTTGGTCTAATGGCTGCATTCTGTGCACAGTGATGGTGTTGCTTTCTCTCCTTTGGTTTTGTCAGGTTATTGCTGCACTCCTGTGTATAAAAGAGCCCTTTAAGATCTTATCACTTCCACGTAAGTGTGGTAATAGCCTGCAAACCAGGCACATCCCTGACTTTTTTTTTTTTTTTCAGTAAGACCACAAGTTTATGCTCCTTAAGACTTCCACTGTAAGACATTTTATTTCATGTTTTCCATTTGCAACAGAATTTTAAAATGTGGATACTGGAACAGGACCAAACACAAAGGTATCAGTCATAAAGATGTGAGGTTGTTTCCACTCATCACTCCATCATTCATGCAGCCACAGATTGCCACAACATTGAGTTGGAGGTCAAAATTAAGCTGCTTCTTCTTTCTGCACCACAAACCCTCATCAGAAATATTGCTGTCTGTTCTCCCCCTTGTCCTCCCTGAAATACCACCCCAGCACCACAGCTCTCTGGATGTGTACCACACACTAAGTCTTCTGTATCACCAAGCTGAACAGATCCACTCAGCTTTTTTATCCTGATAACATCACAGGTCAGAGTGGAATGAACAGAAAGTGAAGGGTTGAACCATCGAAGTGGATCGAGATCTGCCACATTACAGCAATGTAATGTTCCACATGAGTATGCAGGAGATGTGTTCAGGAATAATGTTCTTACATAGATAGAGAGTTTTTTTAATTCCAGAATTTTATCAGATCTGGAAAAATGCTGAATGAGTGGGTCGCTGCAGTATCAGTGTATTGCTACACCATGAAGAGAGAGCTGTGTTCCTTCTTTAACATCCGCACTGTAATTGTACAGCCTCTACAAATAATTGAGTCTAACTAGATTCTTTTCCCTGTATTAAATCTGTATTATCGCCTCACTCCCTACCCCAAAAAATAATTTTCACTCTCAGACCCGCACCCCTTTATTATAATAAATAATGTGACATTTTATCCCAAATAATTTGATGGCAATACTAGAAAGAGAAGAGTTTCAGCCTGTCTGGGAATAAGGAAAAGTCTGGGGAGACAAAAACTGCAAGAACATACAGCCCCCATGCTGCAATTTATAAGCTAATCACATATACATTCATGCATACACATGTGGGCATATTTATCTCACAAGTGCCACATATTGTGGATTGGTTTCAGCAGCCAAGGCTTTCCTAACACTGAGCTAGGAGATGAAATAACGTTGCTGATCCCTGGAACTCCATGCCCAAATGCATGCTTGCAGTGTGAGCTGGGGCTGTTAGGGGCAGACACAACCATGAGCTTAATAGTCCTGTAGTCTGCTCCAAACTGGGCAATTCATCTGGAGCAGACACACAGGGAGATGTTGAAGTTGGCTAACACCCCTCCACTGTACACCTCAGCATCTCCCAGAGATCTCACCACTCCATCTTCTAGCCCACAGCCAGTATTAACTCCCAGGTATGGCAATGATGCCTGATAAGGTGTTTTTCTTCAGTGCTTTTGTGTGATACCAATCCAAGGATACCAGGCAATGAGGCAAGGAGTGGCTAGGGCAGAATAGCCAGGATGTGGCAAGTGTAGAAGTCACAAGGCTACAGAAGTTGTGGGTGTAGTTCAGCCAACAGAAAGGAAATAAGCATTGAGCTGAGGTTTCCCATTAGCTGGACTCCCAGCAGTCTTTCACCATGGAAAGCTACCTATTCTATTAAATTAAATGTTCCCAACATAAGCATTTATTCTAGTTAATCATGAAACTTAAGACTAAATGGGAGAGTGTGTTAAGGTAAGTTAAGGCAACTTCTTGCCAGAAGCAGGTTGCTTACTTCAATGTCTTATACTCTGAAGCAAATACTATTTGTGGCCCAGGGCCATAAGCAGCCCTCTGAGCTGAGGGACTCCTATTACTTGCACAAATAGGATACAAAGGTACCCTTTTTGGAAAAAGGGGCAAGTGAACTTTCTACTCAGAGTGAACCTCTCAGGAACTCATCTCCAGTCCTTTTCAGAGCCTGGAGAAGTGGCTTTGTAAGTTGCCACTTATACTGAGATAGTGGATGTAGACTCCAGGGCCATCTTGAGAGCTCCCACTTCCAGTGCAGGATTTGAAGACCTCACACAGTCTCGTATGGTCCCAGTGTGGACAAAGCACTGAGAGAATCCAACACAAAATTGACCACAATTGAACCAATGAAGCTTTAAATGAGATTAAATCAATGTGGAAACAGAAGAAGTGTAAGTGCTGTCTTTATTCTGTGAAAATACGAAAGAAGAGCTAATATGAAAATAAATCCCCATGCAGAAGAAGCTACAGCAAAAAAAGACTAAGTTGCAAACCTCTGCTGGGGTTTGCTGTGGGTATTGCTCAACCCAGCACCACTGAGAGTCAGAAAAGTACCTTCTCCAGGATGAATCCTGACAGGACAGGAAGGAAGGTTGTGAGTGGAGGGGCAACCCCAGCGAATACACTGCTGTACATAGGAGAAGCTGGTCTGCACTGGAACCGTTTCAACTTTATGTCCATTATCCCCAGGCTGTTTTTTCCATCTCCTACCATACTGCATTCAGAAATGGTGGTACAACCCTTCATGGCAGCTTTCAGAGACAGTCCACCTATGCAGGGGAAATAAAAGAAATGTATGCCATGCATCAGGAGATCCAATCCCCAACATTATTCCCACCTTGGCCAGTGCAGTCCCCATTTCCAACCTAAGAACTGCCCATTTGTTACATCCAGTTGGTTCCAAACCCATCAGCCCTGTCTGTTCCCATTCCCTGAACAAAGCTGAGGAAACAGCAAGACCATCTTGGTTGACTTGAAATACAGATGGTTTAAGGTTTGTCTTCTTTCTTTCTGCTGAATAAAGTGGACTTTTAAAAATTCTAAGCATTTAAATTTAAAAAGTGAAAATGTCTTAAGCAGTTCTCTTTCTCATGTTTAAAGATTCTTCTGCCCAAACTTTGGCTTCCTAAAGAAACCAGGGCTGTGTAACAGCACAGCAGGTATTCATTGTCTCTTTCTCTCTCTGACCCTCTCATGACACTGGATGACTTTCTCTCAGTCAGATTTGACATGGAGTTGAGAAGTCTCAATGACAATACAGCCTGAGCCATTTATTAAGAGGAATTAATTCTCAAAGACTTTATAGCATTTTAGCCAAACCAAGAGAGAAACCTACTGATAGGCCCAATGAAACCTGAACTTGTTCTCTGCCACCACTGGAGCATTTACCAGAAGAGGAGACCTGAGCAGGTGCTGAGTGCCTAACTCCCCATTCAGATATTCTTGCTCCCTTTGAAATTGTTTTCTTTTGCTAATATTGTTCATGTGTCTCTGCTGTGCAGGTTATAGAGGTCTGGAATACTTTGTTGGACAATTTTATCTTAAATACAAATAGCATGTAAAGGCACTTCATTAGTTCCTCACCTTCCTGTGCTCCCCTACACTACTGCTTTCTCTGCACAGTTTATCACACTGCACAGGCCTTCTCCATTCATAGTGGCCAATCAATCAAGTTAAGGCAAGTTAGGAGCATTTTTTATTTCAGTGGTACTCTGAATTAATTGTGCCACTCTATTTTAATTGCTATGACTACAAAAATCCTTGTTTTCCTTCATGTTGTCTCTGTGAAACGTGATCTCATACAGGTTTTGGACAGCACATAATTAAAGTCTGTAGGAAGGACTTTTGAGCATCACATTATCACCTAGCAATATTATCAACTCAAAGGAACTTCATCCATAACCATATACAAGATAATTGTTTTTCAGTCTGCATCTATAGCTGGAATTGCTGCCCTTTATTTCCATGGGTTTTTTCCTGCCTGCTGGAACACAGGTGTGCCATGAAAGGTGAAAGTCGTCTACCTGCAGCAGGTGCTATCAACTTTCCTCTCTCTAGTTACAGGACCTGAGGTGGGAAGAAGATTTCTAATGGATTCAAAGCCTGGACTTCAGGGGAGGGAGCCTGTCCCTGGTTTTCCTCATGCAGAAGCACCACTGCAACAGTGTCTTGGCCCATGGGAATTATCCCATGGGAAAGCAATGTTTCTGCAAAGCTCTATCTGAACCTCCACTAAGCTAGCAACTGGCTTAGATCCAGATTCACCCTCATACATCCTAGCTAGGGCCAGCAGGTTCAGGGGCTTGATCAAGTTTGTTACATGTCCATGTACCAGATTGCCCCAAGAAACCAGTTCCACTCTTGATCTCAGTTATGCCATGTTATGAGGAATTCCAGCAATTATCCATGCATGATTGGGAAGAAGGAAAGAAAAACAACACCTGCCCTTTGATCAGCTTGAAGTTCTCAGTTTTCAGCTTTAAGATCCTTGTATCTTCTTCTTATTTTTATTTCACACATTTTGCCCATTTTTATCTCAGTAGTGCTTTATCTTAGACTAGTTTCACCCATGATACCCATCAAGAAGTTGAAAAACAGCCCCAAATCATAGGCAGTTACCAGCATTCATTAACCCAGCAAGGTCAACACATTGGTCTTCAGATCCAGTGCAGTTCACAACTTCATTACTGCACTGAAAGGAGTCCACGCTGTAGCATGCAGGACACTGGTATCCATTGGGCACATCATTATCTGGTGGCACTGGAATGAAAGACATGGCCTGTAGTTGGTTTCAGTAACAGAATGAGAGGAAAAACCCAGGTGATGGCTTAACTTGGAAGGCCTCACCATGGGATGGATCAGAGAGAGTGGGGATAGGCTATAAGGAAAATAAAGAGTTTACATGACACAGAGGTGGTCCGACAGTCATCGCCCCTGCAGCAAACCAAATGGCTCTTTGCTTTCACCTTCCCATAGTTCACAGTGACAGGACCAAGGTGGCATATGTGGGATGGCAGGCAGGACTTGATGGATGAAGAGATGGCCATCCCCCCTGTCATGAAGCAGAAGGCAGTGCTAAGTAATTCAACACAAAGTAACGCCCTTGCTCTCCCGTTAGTTCCTGTACCACCTTCTAGGCAGCTGTCCCAGGGCCTGAGACCCCTGAAAAGCATCACCAATGAGCCAGAACACCTGATCTGCAGAGATTATGGTGTGACACATGCCTCTGACCCATAGCACAGGCTTTCTCAGCCTGTGTAAAATATGCAGGGTGTACAGTCTGTCACAGCCACAAGCATCCCAATGCAGGCAAGTCTGGTCTACCCCATCAGCCAAGCCCAAAAGGTGTAAAAGGGAGCAGAACATAAGTTGTATGGCCAGGTTTTATGGGCCTCTAAGCAACCTGGTCTAGTGGAAGGTGTCCCTGCCCAGGGCAGTGGGTTTGAAGCGAGGTGATCTTCAAGGTTTCTTCCAACCTAAACTGATTGATGATGACAATGATTACGATGATAAGGTGATAGCTCAGCCCTGGTGGCACTGCATGGCTGCATGGTGTCCCCATCCCTGCTTGAGGATGGGCAAGCTTCTCTCTCCATGCATCACCAGTGTATCCCCAGTTCAAGATGTCAGCAGCTTAGTGCAGGTCATGGTTCAGTCTCACAGCTTCCTGATTCAACTACTCCCCTTAGCCAGAATTAAAAGCCAGTGTCTCCTCCCACTATGAGATTTTGGTCCTTCCCTCCACAACTAAGAACCAAACCCTCCCAGTAGAAAACTGCTCTTGAAACAGAGGAATAAAGAGCTTTTCCTAACCCAGACTATTCTGATCTCTCAGTCATCTGTCAGTAAAAACAAAATGAACAGGTTAATCAAGGATGGACCATACTGCCAGTGACAGAAGTAGGGAGAGAGACAAGTCCCCCAGCCAGCCCCACTCTGAAAGCCACACTGGCTTAGAGGATGTCTCACCTATTAGGACCTCATGCAGAATAATGCCACAGGTGTCTTCACCACCAGTGCAGGTTTTCATGGGGCCAGAGCAGCTTTTTCCCATGCTGTGACATATCTCGCACTGGAGGCAGGTCCCTGGGGAGAGGAGGACACATTCCTGAGCAGGAGTCATAAGGGAACTCACTTCCCCTTTCATTCATGTTTGATTTCAGCACTAATCAGCACTTTTCACGTTTCTGTTCCCTTATTTTTTGTGTTTCATTGTGCAATCTGTGTTGGGCTTTTCCTGGGGTTGCTGATGATAGCAGCTCTACAAACCCCTTCATCCTCACAGACACTCAGGTATCCCTGGATCCACAGACCCCAAATTCTCTCTTTGTAGTGAATAAGGGCACCTGAGTGGCTGGGGAACAAGAGCTGCCAGTAGGTACTAGTTGTACTCTGTACAAATTGGAGACTTTCTTTATAAGCATTATCTCTTCATGTATATCTTTGTAAGCACTAGGGAAACCACTTCACCAGATACCTGCTGGAACACTTTAAGCAGGCCAGAAGGAAACACTTAGAAAGGAATAACATGTATTTCAACAGAGGACAAACAGGATCTCTTCCATGACACACCCACAAGAGTCCGGCATGTAGATTAACAGGTCCAGGGCATGTGTCACTTCTCTAAACCCAGGTGCCAACTAAGGCACATTGCAGTGGCCGTGGCATCTACTGTGGCTCCAAGACCTCCAAGGCAGCTGTGCAGTTTTGGAGAAGAGCTGAAGGACAGCTGAGATGACATTACGTCCAAGATGTCACACAGCCCTGGACATGAGTAAAATAAATAAGCCTGCAGATAGATTCAGCTTACCAAAGTCTGGCTGCCTCAGGGCAATCTGAATCACTCTGATGGCAGTCCTGGCTATATCACCAGTAAGCACCACAGAAAATCAGCAAGCTCAGGTTGTAAATGCCAACACCCTCATCTGCACATTGGATCATAGGACCAAAGATCCCCCAAGACTGGTCACCCTCACCCCCGTCCAGTGCAGATCCTCCAAGATGAGGAGGGCTTGTGGCTCAGATAGCAGCAATAGCCTCACACATGAAGTGCTCCATTCCCAGACCTCTATCATGTCTCACAATCCCACAGGTCCCAGGGAAAACTCACCTGGGTCCAGGAAAGCCAGGAGAAAGCTGAGTCCCAGGGGCACTCTCATGCTGATGGGATGCAAGCACAGGGAGCTGCCAAGTGTTGCCCAACAAAGCACTGTGTGCCACAAGGGCTTTATAAACCGGAAGGAAAGGGGGTGTTTTGGGGAAGCAGATGTTGGGGAACTTTTCTGAATAATGTATATATTGCTGAGCATTAACACTAGTGTTTGTTTTTGCTTTCAAAGCACAGGGTTTGCCTTTTTTCTTCACATGAGTGATGCTATTTCTTTTTCCCCCTGTTTAGAGTGTGCATCCTGTGGGGTAAGACTGGCTTTCCTGGTGATACCAGGTATGTCTCTTGTAAAGACTTTGAACAACTCCACCATCCCTATGAATGATGAAGAGGAAACCATTTGAAAAGCCCTGTTGTGCTCTCACTGTTAGGCCCAAAGAAGCAATGTATAGCAAGGCCCAGCCATGAAATTCCCCTGTGGCTGAATTTTTGATGGCTGGTTTCCCATTTCATCATTCCAATCATAGAGTCAGGAGCTCTCATGCCTGGAGTACAGCAGGAAAGCAGGCAGCATGAAAGTAATGAGCTTTCTCTCCAAGCTAGAGTGCAGCTTCAGTTTGTAAAATGACTGCCAAAAAACAGTTTGGAGCAGGCTCAGTCAAGGGTTCTTGGAGACGAGTATGTCAGAGCAGCCAAGCCAGTACTCCAGGGTTTGGGTTTTGATATAAAACACTTGGACGTTGATAAGAAAGTCTCCTATTGTCCTTCTGGGCTTTAAATCAAACCAAGTCAGCAGAGAATATCGATGCAGTTGTAAGACAGCTTGATCACAGATTAGGTAAGTTATAGCAGTTTCCCATGCCCTGGCATCTTATGATGGGCTAATGACAAGCGGCAGTGACCAGCTTGCCATTGGCCCACAGGTTCTCTGCCTCATGTGCAGGCTTTAGCAGGGTGTGCTGCCTCATTGAAACCATAATCTACCCTGAAGATATCCTCTTGTCCTGCACCATATTGGACATAGACCCTCCAGGACTTTTTGCATTGACAGACAGGAAGAACTAAAGTTCCCTCATGCCCCCTTCCCATTTGAAACTAACCTCTTCAAAGGACAGTGGTCTTTCGACATTCCCAAATATACTGAGTAGTCCAACTTAGCTAAGCCCACAGTGCTATGAGAATGGGAATCACGCTGGGTAAGAGTCTTGGTTCCCCATTGTCCATAAAGTTGGTATCACAAGCAAACAAGGGAGAATTATATCTTCACCCTGAAAGTGTTTTTCAGCTCAGAAATGGTCTCACACCGCAGTAGATATGTTAAAGTGAAATCAAAGTCCTGACTGCAGCCTGTTCAGGATTAAAATTAATTTCTTATTGGTCTTAAAACTGAAACAGAATAAAACCATGTCCCCAGGCAGGCTGGGGTACCTAGATTGAGATGATTCTGCCATTTGACTACATATGGGACTGCAGATACAGATAGGAAGATGAGAAGATGTGACTGTCTCTGGTGATTTTAATTTCATGCCCTTTCATTTAAGATGATTAGTGAAGTGCCTGGGGGACTTTCCCTGAGCAACATGACCACACTAGTCTCATTGATTTATATAGAACTCACTTGCTTCCCATTTCTCACAGAGGGAGGGTGTGAAGCAGCAGCCTTTTCATGTTCTGTTTAAGAGATGAAACCAAGCAGAGCAAGGAGGAGCCACAACCTACAGCAATAAGAGACCAGGAAAGTAAGACTTACTAGAGAAGGTGAAAACAATAAAGGTGCACAGGGGACACCCAGTCACATCATATGTGTCTACAGAAAAACAGGGCTGGAAAAGGAAAAAAACTATCATAGGGGGCTTACATTAGGCATTGGGGGATTTTTAAAATAGTGACAATAGAGAAGATGATTGCCTGGGAAGGTGTGGATTCTCTATCCTGGGTGGCTTGGAAAAACAGACTAGACCAGTACTTATTAGGGCATTATTTAAGTTGATAGGATCCTGCTCCAGGGCTGAGAGATGGATTAGATGCTCTCTCTCAAGATTCTTTCTAAATTGGTTCTTATATTTTAATTTCATGGTGTGCATGAAGTGTCTGTCTTCTGCAGCAGATCCATGTTTTCAAAAGGAGAGAAAGATGATAACACAACAGTTAGGCTCTTCAGGGAGCTGAGACAGAGGCTGAGGAGGTCAAAGAAATCTGTGAGATGAGAAAACTTAAAAATCCAGCCCTGAAAATAACATTGATAGGAAGGGGAGATGAAAAGGGGAAAAATTAAAGGGAAGATCATTCTATGATCAGCAGAGGAAAGACATCCATTAAGGCTAGAGCAGCTAAAAAAAAAAATGTGAATTTGTCCTGCAGAGCTGTAGTAGAAAATTCCAGTGGGTTTCATAAAAGCAGAGAATTGTTTAGGTTGGAAAAGACCTTTAAGAACATTGAGTCCAGCCATCAACACAGTAGTGTGAAACCCACCAACAAATCATGTTTCTAAATGAAATATCTACATATCTTCTAAATACCTCCAGAGATGGTGACACCACAACTTCCCTAGACAGCCTCTTCTAGTGCTTGACAACTCCTTCTGTGAAGAAATTCTCTTAATGTCCAATATAAATCTCTTACAGCACAACCTAATGCTATTTTTTCTCTCATTCCAAGAGACCAAACATAAAGGTATGTCTTCAAAGCATGAAAGTAATAAGATTTACATCACAGCTGAACAACCTAGGTCAGAAAGCTCTGAAAAAGAAAGAAAAGTGACAAAAGTGTGACAAAGAAGGTAGAGGTTAGAAAGGACTGGGGTGAGCAGTTCCTGCAGGGGATACTGGAAAGCCTTGCACAGTCTTAACTGGCATTCAAAGGGAGGATTCCTAAGGGAGAATTACAATTATTGCTTTAGAAAAGAAGAAGTGCGGTCAGAGCTAAGGATAAGCCCTCTGATGGTGAGATCAGCTGGGGCCAAGAGGAGCTCCCTTTTCCTGTGATGAAATGCTTGAAAAGGAACCAGAAGGACAGGATGTGCCTGGGTGAAGGGTGAACCCAACAGAGCCCTGGAAAACGGCAAGCACAGAGTGGCTGCCAGCCCTCGTCCCTCACAATCACGGCAGCACAAGAGCAGGCAGTCACTCAGACAAGGGCTCCTCTCCCAGCAGCCCGAAGCCAGCAAAGCCCTTTCTGAAATGGCAGACAAATTGGTGGTCAGGATGAAGCCATGTACACTAGGCTGGGGTGCTGGGGTGTTCAGCTGCATCCAGAGAGTCACCCAGAGTACTGGAAGCCACAGCAGGGCTGTCACCCCTAGCCCACATGACCAGTACACAGCTCCTGAAAAAGACTGGAGGGACCATCACCATTGCCGTTTTTCACCACTATTTGTCTCTGTTTCTTCTTCTCTTTAGAAGACAGCCCTAACTGCCCAGCCTCACTGGGCTAACATTTGAGCTATGCTAACATGGGGCTATGACTTCAGTACTTTGTACATCTTCAGCAGCTCTGATATCTCTAGTAAAAGAACAAGTCTAACAGTGTGCCCAGGTACAAGTTCTGTGGGAGCAGTAGAGCAAAGACGTCTCCTTACCTCTGCTTAACCATGATGCAAGAAGAGAGAACCACAACATGTTATGACATTTCAGCAGTGAAGTCATCCAGCCCATAAAAAAGCTATAGAAGAAGACTCAAACTCACCCATTTTCTGAGCTGATTCCTTGTTCTCCAGAGTACAGATCAGCAAAAACTGCCAGTCTGGTTAACCAGGCAAGGAAACATAACACAGCAAGTCTAACTCCATGCAAGGGTTACTACACCTGTCCCAAAGGGTGAGAGCAGGAGAATTCTCACCATGCGCTTGGTGACTGTAGGCTGAGGAAGTTTTCACAAAATGGTTTGGGTTGAAAGGGGCCTTAAGGACCATCTTGTTCCAACCCCTCTCCCCTTCCACTAGACCAGGTCAATTTGAAAGTCATTTGTGTTAACTGTGATTGCACAAATTAATAAATCAGCCAGGTGGTGGTAGGTCAGTATAAAACTAATTGCCACTCCTGATATGGAGCTTCCCAAGGCACCCCCTCAGCTGTGTTCCCCACAGTGCTTCACCAAATAACTCTAGGCCAGAAAGGAGGGGATTATATTGCCTCTCCCCACCTACTGCTGATGTGGGGTCAGTCCTTGAAACAGGACCTGGTGAGGGAAGCCTGGTGGCACCCAGATGGTTCAAGGGAGCAAAGTCACAGCCATGGCTTCATGAGAGTCACAGAACCAAGAGTTTGTCAGTAGGAAAGTTTACTGTGTCTGGAAGAGCAGCATTCTTGTAAAAGAGTGCCAATTTTCACACATTAATTTCCCATGTGGACTTGACACGGCATGGTGCCAATATCAACTCCAGGTGACTGCAGTGAGCCCTCTCCTTGCAGCTCTCCCCAGACAGAGGCTCCCTCCCTCTTCCAGCCAGTGTTGAACCTGCCTTATATATAAATATATGTACGTATAAATACCCTTCAGGGTTCAGATTCCATACCGTCAGGTCAGTCCCTTAAGGTGAAAGCTTCTGTCGGTAAAGAATTTGTGAACCAGGGAAGAGAAGGCTAGAAATAATATGAATGTAATAACATAAAACTGCTGCTTAAATGCCCTCTTCTGTGGCTAAAAAAGATGGTAGTTAACATGTTATTGCACCTGTGCAGCAACACTCCTGAGAAAATACACAGAATCAAATTGCTGAATACTATCAAATCATGAGACTTCATCTTTCAAGAGATCAAGACATTTAAAGGAGTGCAAGGAACATTTTATTTTACCTTTGACACTATGCCATTTATGCCATTAACACTGATAAATTGTTAGCACCCTGACCAGTAGTTACCTTTTCAGCTGGAATAGATGCCAGGGAATCCAACTGCTTTTCAAATATCCTGAAGGAAGATAAATTTGTATGTTCAATTAATTCCCTGTTCCAGAATGAGTCATCAGCAATGTCATCGTTAAGCATTCAAGAAAATAGGACCTGTTTAATACATTGGTGGATGATGTAGAAAGTATGTCCTTATTAGATATTCACACCTCTTATTAGACACCCATATCTCAACCTCCTCTTTGGTGAATTGCTCCAACGTGCAACTTTACCAGCAGCAGAGCTCATACACTGAGAGAGTTCCAGGCTGGCAGCTGAGGCAGACCAATTTTCCAGTTTTGACTGTTACATTAAGCCAAAGTTACTGCTGTCATGGTCTGGTATCAGAAAAACCCAATGAATACATAAGATGAAGTCTTTTAATACAGTATTAATATCCACACATTACTGTTCATGTTCATTAGGATTCTCAAAATGGAATAGAAATTCAGTGTTTCAGGAATCTAAGTGGGCTCTCAAGTAACCTGGATCTGCTCTTGTTCCTTGAAAAATGTTTCCTGACCCCAAGCCACTGGTAACTTGATTTAATGTGTTTAGATGGCTTTATTTTTTCCTGCTTTCTGCAAGAGAACTCTTCCGTCCCATACAGCTGGAGCTGATGATGAAGGTTCCCGGGTCCTGGGAAGGCAGTGGACATGTGGCAGCCTTCTACAACACACTTTTTTTTCTGAGAAAAATCACTCTGTTTTCCTCCCTCTGTCTTTAGTCAATTACTAACCAAGTCCCACTGACAGGAAACAAAATTTTATCATGAAAAGCAGCAGTCACAAATGAGTAAGACCTGCCTAGGAAATGAACAGATGCAGCCAAATCAAGAGAACGAAAAACAGTTATCACTAGGCTTGAGACAAAAAATTATGCTGTGGCTACAAACTCTCTGCATGGTGGGAAATATTTGAAAGAGGGCATTTCTTTGAAACTTTACACAGATGTAGACTGTCTGTTTGCACTGGAGATCTCTGAAATGTTAAGATCCAGACAACCTCATTCACCACTTTTTCTTAAGCTGGAGTGATCTGGACCTGACTGAACCCTCTTACAATTTTTGGCATTTCATCTCTCAGTAGTGTGATATTACGCTATCAGTGCCATCCCTTTCAGTTGCAGGACTTTTCCTGAGCGTGTGCACATAATTTGCAGTGAGCCTAGGTTGTTATATATTATTATTATTATTATTATATATTTTTCAGCACTTTCTGTATCCTCTTTCCAGGCCTTTAGTGTGAAGCATAACACATTGCATAAGAACACAAAAACCCATGCTCTGCAGCACGAGGAGACATCATCCCAGCTTTCCAAATGATGCTCATCTTTCCCATCCCTTTCCAGTCCAACACTATTCATTGGGTGATAAGCATCATAAAATGAAGGTATTCCCAAATGAATGTGACAGCACTAAGATCATGTTTACTTAAAGCCTGCATTGGTCTGGGCATTTTTTAATAATCAGTCACTTTCAGAAAGCAAAATCTGTTGTTGGATTTCTGGTTGTTCTTTCATTCTTGTAGCCCTGGTTCGTGCCTGAGATGTTTTGGTTTTCTGAAATTCTTTTCCCAGGGAGTTTTCTATAAACCAGAGACATGTTTTTGTAACTGTAACCTTCGTTTACATTCTTTCCCTAGGAGGGATTTCTTCTTGATGTCCCTCTGGTTTGACCAATGTGATTGATAAGGTTTGTCTTTGTTTCACCAATCAAATTGGTCTGTGTAGAATAGCATAAAAGGAAGACATCCCCAGAAATAAAGTAAGTAATTTTCAGCCTTCTGAAGTCCGAGTCTGTGTGTTGTGGTGTACAGTAGCGTCACATTCTTTCACACATTCATGAGGAGATGCATCCATTGCTCAAGGCAAGGCGGGCCTCCAGGCAAAACAACTGTTTGATAAGTTGTAGTACTGTGGATGTTTCAGACTGAAAGAGAGTAGGTTTAGATAAGATATTACAAAAAAAAAAAACCTTTACTGTGAGGGTGGTGAGGCACTGGAACAGGTTGTTCAGAATTGCAGATGCCCCATGCCTGCAAGAATTCAAGACCAGACTGGATGAAGCTCTGAGCAAACTGCTCTAGTGGAAGATACGCCTGACCATGGCAGAGGAGTTGGAATGAGATGATCTCTGAGGTCCCTTCAACTCAAACCATTCTATGATTCTGTGTTCAAATATTACAGCAAACATCAGATAAATATCCAGAATAGCAAACAGTGAATGATGGGTAGAGATCCAAGCAAAACTCCAGAGCACTCTGCATGGAGGTGCCTGGGGTAGGTCAGCACCAGCTGGAAGAGCTTGTGACGCAGCACCATGTGGAGACATGGGTTCAGGTCCCTTGAGCAGGCAGGGTATGGGGTGCCATGCTGGCCTTTGGGATCCAGAGCAAAAGGAGCTGTCCTGTGTAGCATGGAGGTGCTCACACAGCTACTTCCCACATGGTTTCACTAGTGATGGGGGAGCTCTGAAACCAGTGTCAGCCACTGTTGGCCTGTATCTGGAGCTGTCTATGCCACAAGACAAATGATACTGCTTGTCCTCAGATGCACAGATTGGAAAATAGAAGGTAGAAAGCACCAAGTCATTGAATGACCTTGCAAGGGATAATTAAATTTTTCCATGACTTGTGCCTTGAGTCCTGTGATCAGTTTTGGGCCTCCCATTACAAGAAAGACATTGAGGTGTTAGAGCATTTCCAGAGAAGGGAGAAGAGAAGGGAAGGGTCTGGAGCACAAGTTTGATGAGGAGCAACAGAGGGAGCTGGGTTGTTTAGTCTGGAGACAAGGGGATTCAGGGGGAACTTTCTCCCTCTCTACAACTCCCTGATGGGAGGGTGTTGCCCACTTGGGTCCATCTCTTCTCCCAAGCAACAAGTGACATGACAAGGAAAAATTGCCTCAAGTCATGCCAGGAGAGATTTAGATCAGATATAGGGAAAAGCTTTTTCACTGAAAAGCATTGTAAAGCCCTGGAACAGGCTGCCCAGGGAAGTGGTGGAGTCATCATAGCAGGTGTTCAAAACACTTGTGGATGTGGCACCTGAGAGCAGCATTGGTGATGAACGTGTGGTGGTGATGGGTTGAAAGTTGGAATTTATGATCTTGGAGGCCATTTCCAACATTTACAACTCTTTCTATGGCTCTATCTCATGCTTTTACCTACTCGTCCCAAAAGGATATAGACCAGGATTTCTCATTCAGTAACAAACATCTTGGTTGTCAGGATAAAAAACATTCTGGCAAGGAGCTCTCTCCAGGATAATGTATGAAAATAAATACATTTTCACAGATAGGCCCTCACTCTGCTATACTACCCAAAAAATCACTTGTTTCAGCAAGTCAAGGCTACAAGACCAGGCTGCAGATATCCTGGTTGTATGAAATCAAAAATTTACAACAGGAATATCCCCAATAAAAAGTTTCTTAACTTATCAGTGACATATATGCAAACAAAATCCCCCCCCAAATGTGATCTGTAATCAGTCTGCCCTGTTTCTTCAAACCTGGCATGTAACATACATACCTGATAGGGATGATATGCTGAGAAATGGCTTGTGCTTGTATGTCTTTTTAGGCTCCAAGTAATCATCTGGGAAACCACAAGATTTTAAGGAGCCTGCCCAGAGACATTAGGTTTTATGGAAACAGATTTAAAAAATTTTACATAACAACTTAATCATGCAGTATAATGAGAAAATAATAAAAAAAAAAATGCTATACAGATAAGACATGGGAAATTCCAGCCCCAGTGATATGAAATGTATGGAAATGATAATCAGGTGGATACAGAATGGAAATAAAAACAAATGTGAAAGAAGAAAGGCAGATATTTAAAACAGGGATTATAAAATTATTAAAAGATTAGGGCAGTTAAAAATAAGCAAAAAACCCTAATGTAATATTTTTCAAGAAATTTTTTGCCGTCTTTATTTTTTAACTTTTGCATGAACGTAGAGGGAAAGGTTAAGGAGTACAGCTTGGTTCCAGATTTCCAGATTACTGCATGGTCTTAAGGAGGACTTTAAAATGTCTGTATCACAATATGAAGAATGCCAAATTACATTCACTGGTCCATGGGAAACCTCATTATGAGGGCCCCCTCACTCTAGATTGCAGGGCAAAAAAGGTTGCAAATAAAGATGAAAATGAAGGTGAAGCTGGGGGTTTGGGAAAGACACACTCCTCTTATCATGTATCCCAAGACCAGAGAAATAAATGAAGCATAGACTGCACACCCCACCACTGGAATCTGGACTTCCAAACCCTGTCAGTTTTGTGGGTGAAGATTAGCTTTGAGGCACATAGTGTTGAAGACAGTATGGGACCCCAAGCAGGGTCGTTGATGTAGTGCTCAAATCTGCTGAGTGCTGCTGTTGAAAGGCCATGTGAAGCTGCTCCTTGGGGTTTGCTGCAGCTGCTGTGTTGGGCCTGACAGCCACACATTTTTCAGATACTGTGGAACATTTCAAATGGTGCTTAAGTGCATTTGATTGCCCAAACTGCAGTCTTAGCCTGCAAATTCAATCCCACCTGAGGAGGGAAGGCATTGCACTACTTCTACAATTTTCCACATATCAGATAATCCTAAGCTGTAAAACCCACAGATTCATGAGACGCTCTTATAGTGCTTTGTATGACACAATCTCCAGGGAAATTTTACTGCAACAGATCCAGTTATGCCAGCACTGTGTGTATGCAAAGAGAGAAGCAGCACCAGGTCCTAAATCCCTTAGCAAAGAGACCTAAACTCAGGTGTGGTGGTGCATTCCCCCACCTTTTCCAGGTGGCACTGCCATCTGAGAAATGCTCATTAGGGCTTAGCTTTGGCAAACAGCACCTGGGCTCAGCTCTTCTTGATCTTATTAGAAGCAGACTGCTCCCAGGAATTGCTGCTGTCTAAGGAGCTCCTCTTTTCTTTATGAACAGCCTTGGAAATTATTTTTCTTCCCTGAATAGCAGAAACATTCCTTTCAAAGAAAGTGCCAATCCAAACTGTGGCCAGGATGAAACACTGTTATGACTAAAGCCCACTGTCTTGCAATAAGCAGTGATCCAAAAGGAGAGCCTTGGAGCTCTCCTGGACCCCAGCAGGCTGTGACCCCTCTGAGTGGGGCCTCTCAGAGCCAGCCAACTCTTATGTTTGCTGTACGCAGAGAATTGCTGGACAACAACAAATCCTAGGCCAACACCCCTACTCCTCAGGGCCCAACCCTTGGACCACTGGGAAGTTGCAACAGCATCCAAAGTAAGTATTTCCCTACCTTTGATGGGAATTTTTCACAAGTACCTTCCTTGCACTCACTTTTTCTGTCTGTGTGCATGCACCTGCACACACACCACAGCAAATCTGGGAGAAAAAATGCTTTCTTAGATGTTTAAGCATCTTAGATATCTAAGTTAGGCCTGTAAGTAAGGTTAAGTCATAAGTTATAAGCTGAGTTAAATGCTGCTAAGTGTTTGTTCTTTTGCTAAATTGCTCAGTTCAACTTTGAAGTTATAAGTTAGGTTAAACACTGTTAAGAGTTATTCCTCTGTTAAATTGTAAAAGTTAAATTATAAGTTAAGTTTAATGTATAAATTAAGGTTATGTTAAAAGTTAAGACTAAGTACTGTTGAGTGCTGTTAGGATTTTAGGCCATATTCCTTTTTATCCTTGCCCTCACCTTTTGTCTCTCACACACACACAAACACACACACACATATAGACAGTTCTTGGTTCATTTCTGTTTTGATTGGCTGGATTCTGTTTGGTTTTGTTGTTCCTTGTTTTTCCTTGGTGTGCCTTAACTGTCCAGTAAGTAGTAGAGTGAATCATGCCAATGAACTTTGTCATGCTGTTGCTCAATCTTAAAACTGGATTTTACTGATACCCTTGCTGGTGATTCTTTAGGTGATTTTAAACACTCATGTGTAACAACAAGTGAGCTAAATGAGTTCCACATGGTCTCTTGGACAGCATAAGTACCCTTCCAAAAGTGATACTGCAAAGGACCTGCTGCTTGTACTTGCATCACTCATTCCTCATGACAGTCCCATTGTGGTGACCACCCCATGTGGCAAGATTGGAGACATTCAGAAGCATCACTTATTCTGAAGGCAATGTGTAGGTGAGGCAAGACACAGCATCATGTGGGAATAGGTCCAGCTACTCTGATCTCTTGTTATATCACCCGTTTCTAAGGGAGTAGCTTTTGTGCTTCGCATAGGTTTGCAGCCATCAAGATCCACAATTTATGAAGAAGAAATTTGCTGTGGGAATACACATCTTGACCTGCCTTTTGTCTGTGCCAAGGAATAGATTTTTCCTGCCATACTGTCTTGTCAGAGAGGAATTGTTCTTTGGTATGGAGATGGGGAAGCAGAAAACTATAGCCCTCTCCTTATGCATCCAAGGGGCTCCTAGTGCCAGATAAAGAAGCTGTAGTCATGTGAAGCAAAACTGTGGTGCAACTTAAGTTTACACTGCTGACAGAAGTGTATTGCAAGGATTAACTCTGATCTGGCAGGCTTTGTTCTGGATCAGACCCAGCACAGACTGTACTGTGCTGTCTCTAGGTCAAATTGGGTGTCATTTGACTGCAGTAAGCCCTTATAGTATCTCACCATTGCAGTTAAGCCAAGATCACATCTTCCCTCTCCTGTATTGGCTGCTCTGTGTCATCTCCTTCTCCTTCTCCTTCTCCTTCTCCTTCTCCTTCTCCTTCTCCTTCTCCTTCTCCTTCTCCTTCTCCTTCTCCTTCTCCTTCTCCTTCTCCCTTGTGCTACTGCCAGTGCTCTTGTGCTCCCCTGGAAAGGCAGTTCATGGAGCAGATCTAACAGTCATCCAGCAATGAAAAGGGCAACATGTTCAGGCCATGAGGCCGTGCTGGCAAGGACAGAGAGGACAAGGTTGCAGCTGTCCACATTTAGCTTGGCTGACGTTGGCAGGGAACCACATACCAACTTGGTGCATGTGCTTGGTTGGGCGCATATAAAAACCTGTCTGTTGCCTAAAGTCTGTGTTATGAATCTTGACTAATTGAATTTAAATTTATTCAGGACTCAAACCATGTTTTAATTCAAATCTGTGTTGTAACATGATCCAGAAGCACACAGACCTGGTACAGATGGTTAGGAAAGCACAACTCCCTCCTTCAGTCACACAGACCCTGACATTTTTTCGCTGAGACCTCTTGCAGAATCTCAGGTTCATCTTCAGGGATGTGAACACACCACCATCATGGACTGGAAAATTCAGTGAATCTCCTGCAAAGGAAGCTAAAAACTTAATTCCTTGTCACATAGGGCTGAACTGACACCGCTCAATTCTTGGAAACTCAAACATGCCATAAGTCTCTTATGACATCGCCATTCCAGGAATGATCTGGTGACTCCCATTTCTTAGACCTTCTTTTGCTCCAGGCTGTCCAGAGTTTGGCTTGCTATAAATTAAAATGCCATCACACTTCAGCTTGTCACCAATAATACCGTGTTTCTGTAACATGGGATCTCCCACTGTGCTGGGCTGACATTCATACAAAAAAGGCAAAGGTTCTTTCTTCTCCTTTTCCTCTGCATTTTGGGCCCATCATGTCATGGTCAAAAAACATGTTCTTCTTATGGACTGCAGACAGAGGTTCCATGAGGGGAGTGAAAAAAATCTGCCTAAAACAATGCCAGGATTAAAACAGAGTAATCCTGGACAATAGCCCAGTGCCTGCTTACCCAAAATGCCTTTGGCCCCAAAGGAAATGGCTGTCTAATTAACATCAGCATAATTAGCATGTGCATGGTTTGTATGTGGTCTCTGCCAAGGGTACAGCTGGCAAAAGCAGACTTTGCCAAGAGCAGCCTGATGGCAAAGCCCCGTGCTTCCCATTGCCTAGAAGTATCTCCCCTCACTTCAGATGCTCTCCTCCACCTGTGGTCTGCTCCTACCAGTTCAAGAGCCCCCACCCATGGGGCACATTAACCCCTTCAGAGTCAGCCTCTGCATCCACTAGGAAAAAGAGCTGAGACCCTTATGCAAAATCTAACCAACACTCTAAGATGGGGATGGTTTTTGTCCCCATTTCAGCCTGGAGCATGTATGCAAGACACAACTAGCCCAGAGCTTTAACAAGACATTACCAAGATGAATCATTACTACTAAGTTATGTGATTACTTAACATTCTGTATACATAACTGGGTGAAATGAGCTCTCTCTCATGTCTTCTTTCTCCTTTGTACAATCTCCCCAGTTACCTTCATCTACTGAAGCCAAGATCCTTTCAATACCTCCAGCTTGCCAGGGAGAGCTGCCCCAGCTTGCTATTTGAATTATAACACACCCTCTAAAAAAGGCTCTGGATCAGAATTCACCTAAGTGAGAATATCCCTTAAGTGCATAACAAGAAAAGCATAGTTGGATGAGTAATTTATTCCATTCAAATTGAAATGGAAAAATCTAGTTGGATCCTACTCTTGGTTTTCTCCTTCTGTACTTGCACAGACCGCAGCAGGTTCTGTTTTCAGGATCCAGAGATGAATTGAAGCCTCTGGGCTAGCTTCCCTGCTGAGGTGCAGGCTCAGGGATACCACCTGCAATTCACAAGCAGCTGTTCTCTTACTGTTAACAGAGAGCTGGGAGAGGGAATCCCAGGGCTGCGCAGATGGAAAGGGCTTTGGGGTTTGGAACTAGATAATCTTTAAAGTCTCCTTTAATCCAAAAAATTCTATGATTCTATGGTGGGAGAGAGACTGTTTATAAGATCATGTAGTGCAGGAAAATGGGGACTGGTTTCAAACTGAAAGAGGGCAGATTTAGGGCAGACGTTAAGAGAAAAATATTTATTGTGAGGGTGGTGAGCCTGGCACTGATTGCTGAGAGAAATTGTGGATGTCCTCAAATGTTTAGGGCCATGTTGGATGGGGCTCTGAGCAACCTGGTCTAGTGGAAGACATCCTTGCCCACAGCAGGGGATTGAAAGAAGATAATCTTTAAGGTCCCTTCCAACCCAAACCATTCTACGATTCTGTGATTCTTCTTCTTGTGGCCTTATCTGAAGGTCTGTTTTGCTGTGGGATGATGTTCAGACACTCAAAACTTGACTGTAAAATGTAAGGTTGAGGTTAGCCCCAAGACACAGCACAATTTTTGGAACAGAGGGGAAATTTCTGACATTGGAGGAAGACCACCAGGTGCCTCCCAGGGGAGGAAACAAAAGGATCTGAGCACAGCAAGGATGTTGAGATCTCCAGATTTTTATTCAGGAGAGGAATTGCAGTGGTGCAATTTTTCACAACAAAGGTAAGTGGAAGTAAACTGCATCTCCCTGTGCCTCCGTGCAGCACCCAGTAACAAGAGGCAAGGATGGCCATCTGATATGGAGCAGCTGTTTCTTATCCTGCCTTGACCTATCTGGGCCTGTAGAATCTCTGACAATTTTTTTATTAGGTGCACATGCAGCACCTGCCACAGAGGAATCTGGATCCTAGCAAACTTGTCAATCTACTAAGGAGACAATAAATTTGGCAGATATAGTCTCAAATAACATAGAACAGAGAAAGAAGCCTTTGCCAGGGCAGAGACCTTTTCTTCTTTTTCAGCAAAACCAAGCAATTTCGGTTTGCTTCATGTGTGGGGAGGGAAGACTGGGCAAGAAAATACAACACAGGAGCAAATGTCAGCTTAGTAAAGTCTGAACCAGACAGTCCTTCTTGTCCCTCTGACATGCCTAAATCCAGCTGTCCTAGCAATATGTCTGTTTTTCCTTTGCAGATGGCATGTTTGAATACAGACGGATATAGGATTAAATGGTGTCAGCTCCAAATGCACAGTGTACAACCAACAACCACGTTGCAAGAGTTATAGTCTCACAAGACTGCTGCCCTCCCACATGTGATGGCAAGTAGAATGCCTTCCTCCTTCTATAGGAGGGACAGCAAGTGCATGGAAGGAAAGGTCCATGGCCCCTATAATACCTACTAAAAAGGTTTGAAGAAAACATGGGAGGCATTAAGAGTTTTGCAGAAAGAATTGTGGCACTCCTCATGGCACCATCCGCAATGTAATTCTTTATGACATCACCCTTCTAGAAGAAGCACAACCCAAGGTGTCTTTCCATATGTTCAGGCTGGTGCAGCTGAAAGTGGGAAATTGGCTCAGGAGTTCCTGAGGCAAGGGAGGAGGACTTTTCCCCAAACATTGACTCTCAATGGATTTCCATCTCTGCTTCTTAATGTGCTTTTTGTGCACTCTTGATTCCCACCAGTCATTCACCCTGGGGCAATCACTTGAGTGCTGCCACTCTATTAAATGTGAATTGAATTAGGCAGGAGGCAATTATCTATGTTGGAACTTTCCCAGGGTATCAGAGCTGAGATCCTCAGCAATATCTGATGAGATATTTATGGACCACAAGCCATGCAGTCATTATTTAAAATTATGGTGTTTCCCACACTGCTCCTGAATATGTTTTTGGGGTACTGGGCTTCAAAGTCAGAGCGAGAAGTTAAATCACACCTCTCTATCACAAAGCAATATAATTCTCCTTGGAGATCTCTGTGAGTGCAGGTCTACTGCTACAGCTTTTTTATTCTCAGGTGGCTGGAAAACAGTCTTTTGATATGAGCCATGTTTTGTGTGCAAATTGAGCACTGACATTGCTGAGTCCATGGGAAGGGTCCATCATCAGTGCAGATACTGATGATGGCTATTCCTGCCCTACCCTGACCTGACTGTGATATCTTACCACATTCAAAAAATCACAGAATGTTCTGAGTTGGAAGGCACCCACACGGATCACCAAGTCCAATTCCTATTGCTAATGTCAGATTGATTATCAGCCAACGATGTGCTCCCATTGCAAACTGGGCAAACCACACATTGGTCTATGCTAGGACTTTTGTGGCAGGCAGAGCAAGGGAGTTATGATCTCTACTGCTGGATCTCCAGTTCAACAGGGCTACCAAGAAACTGGAGAAGGAGCAGAGGAGGGCTATCAACACCAGGAGACAGAACACATGTCCTAGAAACAGAGTCTAGGAATTAGTCTGATGAAGAGGAGTCTGAAGGGGAGATCTAGCAGGACCCAACAAATAGTTGAACTGCAGTGGTGGAGGTGTTATCAGCAGGCACAGTTGATAGAAGAAGGAGTAACAAAATGAACTCTGGGAGGTCCATAGTGGACTTGAGGAAAACGTTTTCAGCTGGTGTTGCAAAAACATAACTAAAGGTCCAAGGAATGGATGTGAAAATAGTCAATGACAGTAGGTTGAGTCACATTCAAAAAAGCCAGTGGGATTCAGGAATCACACAATTTATTAAATGCAACGTATCAGGCTTTTTCTGGTTTGCAGGTGATAATGACAGTAATTACGCACAGCACCAACAGTACAATTGCAATCACAAGCTTAATATCCCATGTCAACACTCACACAACTAAGGACACATGGCTGACCAAAAGGTGCCCCTTCCAGGGAAGGTGAAGAGAACAAACCTTCAATCTGTCCCTGCAATTTCATGGCCAGTTCTCATTCCCTGGTTAGATTCATCATTGAGATTTTTTTATATCTTGTTAACCATTATTGTGCAAATGGCTGTGGCTGGGACTGTGGCCAAATCTTCCATTCTTTGTAGGCATGTTTTACAGAATATTTTTTGATAGGAGGTGTACTTGACTTTTTTGGGTATGGGGTAGAAGAACGAGACCGCACAGCCTAAGCCTCGCTCCATGATCCCATGCATCAATGCCATGGTGACACAAAACACAAGACCTCCCTCTGCTTTCCATGCTTCCACCTGTGGGTTCCATGTCATATTGAGCTTTGCGTTTTCTGCACTATTCTACACTTAAAACAGCTGGGATGGAGAACCAGCCCTGGGTTTGGTCAGGAGAGTTATCTCCAACCTTGGAGCTTTCCAGGGCACAGGTAAATCAAAGTCATGTAAGGTGGCTAGCTTTCTAAAGTATTGGGGAGAGCCCACCTCATCAGAGCAGGAGATTGAAGTGCAGATCTCTGAAGATGTTTTTTGACAAAGCTTCTTCCCATCAGATTTCCCAACTTTTTGTGTGGACACAGAGAGGTTCAGTGAATTGTTTTATTTGCAAAATGAGGCAGAAAATTATGATCTGTTTCAGGCAGATACATTCTAGAAGTTCCCATGCCAGCCTAAGAGCCGTGATGAGTGCTCAGTGGCAAACAGTCTCTGAGTTGCCACCACTACCAACAAAATGTTTACAGGACCATTGGTAATCTAAAATAACCTCTGCTTCATAGTAATTTGTATTTTGGGATTAACACAGCTTTCTGGCTTCCTAACTGAGGCAGATTCACGCCCATGTTGCATATGAATGAAAGATTGCAGCCCAAAAAACCTAGCTCAGGAACCAGTTGCAGCTAAATATGGTTGTCAGACCCAGTTCAGAACTTGTAATGAGCCTCATGTGCAAGTGCGTGTAGGAGAACAAAAGTCCCACCTCACCTTGTGATAAGAATTCAGTGTAAGTAATTTCACAGGCAACAGCCTCTTAATCAAGTCAGTTATGAAAGAGCTTGTTTGTGGGGAGAGGAGGCAAGAATTGAACGGAACTTCACGGTGAGTTTTGGTACAAAAGGAAGATAAATACTGAAATGTGCATTTGCTTCCATGAAGAAAAATTTAAGGCTGCATAGCTTGTCTAAGAAAAGCGTGATAGGACATGTAGAGAAAGGGGTCCTGGGCTGGCTGTGTGCTGCACAGGAAGAGAGGTGATGCAGGCCAGCTGTGGGATGAATAGTAAAAAGTGTGCTTTTCTGTCATTCATCTCTTCTTCCAACACACTAAGCTCTTCTGGTTGGTTTGCTGTCATGTACAAATTCTTTGTTTAGTTTTGTTTAGCTTGACTGACATTGCAGTTCTTGGGAATCAATTGCCCGTGGGTGTGATAATGTTCCCTCCTGCTCATGATAGTGCAGTACTTCAGGAAACAAAAGGATTACAACCTATATGTCACTCACCTGTACAGATCACACTGGGGACAGGTAATGGAGAGGGCATTTCCAGGAAAGAAGACTTTTCCAGGAAAGTTCTTTGCAGTGCAGCAGGACAGTGGGGAGAGTTAAGTTCCACTATAAAGGCTGTGTTGTAGGTCTTACAGGGTCTGTGACCTGCAGTGACTCTGGCTCCATCTGGAATATTACCAAGGCACAAAACGTATGTTTCTGGTCTTACACTTTCTTCAGCTTAAGCCAGTTTCTCTTCTTTTTTCCCTCCTTTTGAATAATAGCATTTCCTAACCCAGGAATAGTCAATAATTTTTAAGTGTTGTGGATTCACGGTGAATGAGTTGGTTACAAATATCTGTACAGATGGGACCAACTGAGAACACGAAATCATTGCGGCTCCCCACAATTTCCTCAGCTGTAATATCTTGGTTGCTTCTATTTACATGCACATAGTCCAAGAGTGAACCAAGAGGGAAAGGAAAATCAGCAAATACGAATTCTCATCCTATCCCACATCTGCTACTAGACCAAAAGCATAAGCCAACAGCAGCAAAGCTACAATACACATTGTTAATAACAGCTCCAGAAATATTTCTCCAAGCTGGATTCCCAAGAAACAAGTGTCTGAAGCAGGGCAGGAGGAACAAAAGTCAGGGGTGAGGAAATGGTGCCTCACAAGTTCAGCGAAGCCTTTGCATGGTAGCTCCCATTCTGACTGTACTTCCAAGGAACTTGACAAGGATCAAGCCAAGGACTCAGCTAGCTGGAAGGATTCATCAGACACTGGGTTGGTGGGGTGCTGTATCACCAGGATGTGTGAGCACTTCCTTCAATTGGCCAAATCTGTATGGGATTCCATCAGTGGTAACCACAAAGGGTTTCAGTCACAATCCAGGTAGTCAGGTATCCTGTATTGCCTGCTGGGTTTCAAATAAGTGCTTTTCTCTTTCATCCCATGCTCCTCATTCTTGAGGGAATTTCCCCCATTTTCTGACACTCCTGTGTTCAAGCCACTATTTTTCAGGCTGATCCTCAAGGTCTCACTTCCTTCTTCTGCCCCCTGGCTCTTCAGCCAGCTACTGTTCTTGTCTGGCATCAACTATAACCACTATGAACTAGCATGTGTCCTCAAGTGAGGCACGGGGGAGTCCATGTCCACAATTAGGTCACTTCTCTCTATTATGACAACAAAGAGGAGGTGGGGAAGCAAGATAAAACAATATAAAACTATTCTAGGAAAATAGGCTCTGGAGGAATCCCAAAGCCTCCTCATTTGTAGAGCCAACATCTAACAGTACAGTCAGTCACTGTTCTTATTTAATTTGCTTTTCAGCCAAATATGTTTTTCTTAGGAATGAGAAGCCTTTGCAAAATGCTTAACTACTCCCACATCTCTGAATCTCAGTGCAGCGGGAGCAGGGTGATGCTCCCCAGGGACAGTCACTAGGGAAACCGGCTTGCAGGTCAGGCCCTTAGAGCCACCTACAAAACCCTGTTGGGAGGAAAAGCCCTGCCTCAAGCACTGACAAGGCTGGAAGACACAACATGAGTCATCTCATAGCTGTCTCTAATACAGGGTCTATACGTCACATTTAGTTTCTACAAGACACTGAAACCATAGCAACTGGTAGATAAGAGATGCTGAGGCCCAGAGCCAGACTTGATCTTATGGGAAAGCCAAAGAATAAGAAGAGAGATTAGATAAGAAAAACAGGAAAAAATGGAAAGTAAAGAGGAGGATAGTGATGAGGAATATATTTGACACAAGCAGGTCCATGTGCAAGCTGCAGGTTGATCTCTGGAGAGCAAGAGCCAGAGGCTGAGCCCCAAGCAAGAGGATGTGAACTGCTGGTCCTTTGCATAACAAAGGGCACAGGGAACTGCAGCCTGGGCAGGGGACTGGGTATTCAGAGACACACCAGGAGCCAATGATTCCAGGCTTTCCCCACACTCAGACTGTGTGGGTATAGAAGCCCAGGGATTTCCCTGTTGGTGTTCCTCATTAAAGGCAACATTAATATCAAGCGGTTATTCTGTTATTGCACCATGATTAAATTATTTTAAGGATCAAGATGTCTGAAACTCTGGTTCTGTGGGAAACCTGAGATCAAGCCAGTAAGCAAACCCAGTCTGACTGTGTGAATCTGGGGCATGTAGCTGGGAAGGGGCCTCAGCTCAAGGGGTGCGTGTGTGATGGCCAGAGTGGCTCCTGGATGGCTGTGCAGGGAAGTTTCCTTAGCAATAGTTGCCACCCTACATCAGAAAAATAGAATAGACTGTTCTTGTTGGGAAGGGACCTACAGCAATCATCAACTTGCTCATGGTGCACTCCTGCATCCAGATTGTTGATAAATATATTGAATTGGCTCTGGAACTGACCCCTGAGGAAAACCACTGGTGAATGATTGCCAGCCAGATGAGCCTCATTACCACCCTTTGGGCCCTGCCTTTATCCAGCTCTTCACCCAGCACATCATGAACCCGCTTATCCAGCAGCTGGACACTTGTGAGGGACAGTATCAAAAGCCTTCCCAAAATCCAGAAAAACTACATCCCCTCCGTCAGTGACCTTTATCATAGAAGGATATCAAATTAGTTTAACAGGACATTCCCTTGATGAAGCCCTGTGGACTGTGCCTGATGACTGTATTTTTCTTTAAAATCCTCACTGAACCATGTCACACAGTAACTAACTATAGGCATTGTTGTGTTCCCAATTCCAGAACTTCTCTTCTTGTTAGAGACTTAAAAAGCCTTGTGATCAAAATTACCCTTTGAGCTGTGCATTTGTGGGACACACCTGAGTGTGTTGCAAAATCCCTAGAGCAGGAAATCACAAGTTTCATGCCTTGGGCAGAAAGACTGAACACCCTGGATTTGCACCCAGGAATGTGAAAAGAAGTGTGGAATAAAATAGCCACACCACTCCCCCAATAAAAGCATTTTTCTGTTATAAATGCAGCTGAGAAATAGAAGTAGTTAATGCAGCTGGCTTTTATTTCCTGGCAACTTCATTGCTGTAATACTTACCATGCATTAGTGTAAACAGGATCTAAATTAAAGATTTATATTACCCCAGCTGCATGCCACTCACACTACTGGGAGAAAAGACCCATGAGAGCAGCCCATCCACTCCACAGCTTCAAGTCCCTCAAATGAGCATCATAGCATGAGTCAGACAAAGAGCCAGCCCTGGAAGAAAATCAGCTTCTTTCCCCACTCACTCTGGGGCTTTGAGTTCACTTTAACCTACCCAAAGAGCTGGTCCCTTCCCAGCAGGATCTCTGCAGCTCCCTGATGACTTGATTGTGTTTGCCTCATATCTGGAGAGCATCCATGTGATTCACCCATAGTTCCTCCGGGGCCTTGCAGCTTTGGTCCTTGTTCTCATTGCTCATTTTTGTTTTCTCACCAGAGAGAAGATAACAAAGATGACTGACAACATGCAAGAAGAGTCTGCTCCATGGTTACCAAGCGCCAAGGGTACAGGCCCAGGCCTTTAACAGGATTGTCTGGTGGGCAGCAGGTGCAATGTTGCGCTGGCATCTTACACCACCCAGCTTCCATGAGCCAACTCTGCTCCCTGGAGCAGGGAGTGCACTTTTTCCTTCAAAAGAAAAAGTGCACTTTTTCCCTCAAAACCAGAGAAACCAATGTAATTGCCTTCCTAGAAATGAGTAACAGCACAGAATGACAGACATTTTATCAGTTGACTTATAGGAATGAGTCAAGTCTTGGTATTTGGGCCTGGTTTGCCCAGTGACACTGTGAAACAGCCAGAAGGTATTAGTTTCTTTTTTCTTTTTCGTTTTTGGTTGGGGTTTTGTTGTTGTTGTTGTTTTAATATATTTTTTCCACACATGGGAAAATAAGCAAGAACTCAGTTTCAGTAGTCAGCAGCTGAATATGGAGGGGACTGAGTCTGACTAGAAGGGAGTTTTATACAAAATAACCTACTTAGCCAAAATAGGCCTTTTTCTATAAAAAGTACAATCACCTTTGTGCTGATTTTAATTTAAACAAATTTCAAAACAAAGATTGTTTCCCAAGTTAAAAAAAAAAAAAA
>VWYO01003126.1:148924-169750 GCA_013400275.1 Rhadina sibilatrix | reverse complement strand
ATTCACATATATATTTATCTCAACTCTGGGATCCTGTTATCACAGGTGACCACTTCCCCTCTTCCAGTCCTTGGAGACTGTCGTAGTTTAACTCTCATGCCTACTAATATCCCCTCAACAGGGTCATAATACTATTTCATTTCTCTATCCAGACAGAGATGTTTATAGAATCTGTAGGAATTCTTCATTCATGCTGTATCGGCCCTTCTCCTGTTTTTTGCCCACAATGGGCCATGTGCTTCAAAGGTACCAGGGGAGAGGAGAGATGCTCTACAGCGCAGGCAATCCACACACTCACCCTCTTGCACACCACTACTGTATGATCACATAGCCCTGGTCTCCTGGGGAAACCAGACAGAAGTAGATAATTATCTCATTTTATGTCTCCAAGAGTAAAATTATCCCCTGCAGGAGAGAAGACTCCATGTGTGGGTAGATTTCCCTGCCTGCAGAGCACTCATATGCTAAAAACAAGAGAAAAAGAGTACCACGTGTGCTCTGGATCCAAGGCATAAATGAAGTTTGTTTTTGAAGATGAGTGAGCTGGTTTGCACACAGATCACTCTGGAAGATTTTTCCTGGGTTTCCTTTGAAGAAGCTAAACAAAACCTCATAGGGAAAAATAGTGAGAATTTTCTGCTCATCTAACTGGTGTACAGCTGATGAGACAGGGTACAGCCAAGAGCTAATCTGCAACACAAACTGTCCCTCAGAGACACCACTCTGTCCCCTTCATGGGATATCTGTGATGCTAGAAGAGAGAAAAATAGGAGATTAAAACAACCAGCAAGGACATACACCGTGAAAAAAGCCCCATGCACACTCTTCAGTCATTTCCTTGTTCATGCTTCCTTGTGTCTTCGAAGTGGGGTTTCTAAGGGGTGTGCTTCATGATGCTCCCAAACATGCACAAGGGAAAGTAGAGAAAAGAAGTAAAAAGAGATGAAACGTGTTAAAGGAGAAGCCTCTGCCTGAGCATTGTCACACCTTTCAAGGAGTTGTACACAAATGGCCTGAGACTTTTGACTGCTGGAACTAGAGTCCCACTCCAGTGAGACATATATTTCCAAAAAGGGTTAAAGAGAAAAGAAAATATGCCCAAGTGGTGCCAACTGGCATCACCTGAAATGCAGGTACATGATAAACAGCCTGGAGACAAAGTCTTAATTAATGTATTTTTCTGAAAATCAAAATTGAACCCAAAAGGGAGGGGCCATATGCTGTCTTATTGTAACTTAAAGATTTATATTACCCCAGCTGCATGCCACTCACACTACTGGGAGAAAAGACCCATGAGAGCAGCCCATCCACTCCACAGCTTCAAGCCCCTCAAATGAGCGTCATAGCATGAGTCAGACAAAGAGCCAGCCCTGGAAGAAAATCAGCTTCTTTCCCCACTCTGGGGCTTTGAGTTCACTTTAACCTACCCAAAGAGCTGGTCCCTTCCCAGCAGGATCTCTGCAGTGCAGAGATCCTTATTGTATTCTTATTCTTATTCTTATTCTTATTCTTATTCTTATTCTTATTCTTATTCTTATTCTTATCCTCTTATTGTATTCTTCTTTTGCTGTTCAAGTTCTAGAAAAAGAAAATTGGATACACTATTCTGACATCAAACAAGTAGTGCATCACCAAGCCAGTTGATTGATGACAGAATCTTAAAAATCAACAAAAAAATAATTGGGATCTTACTCTACTCCTGATGCTGTCAATTCTGGTGACAACTACAGCATGGCTAAGTAGAAAACTAAAAATAAAGAATGATCCAAAGTGGTGGAAAAGTGATAAATTTGAAAAGAAAACATTTACAAAGAGTATACAGGGGTCAAGTTCCAAATTCTTGAGGAATCTGAAGATAAGGCTCTCATTTTTTTTGTGAATCAGATAAGGCATATGATCCTACTGTGACAGAGGTAGTAAAAAAAATTAGATCTTATTGTTCCAGTCATACTAGTTGTTTTTAATTTCAGTTGTTATATGAGTTAACAGTGAATTTGGCAGAATGCAAACTACTTTACCTTGTGCAAAATTTGACTTGATACCAATTACAGTTCCTCTCCCCACCACGATGAATCCAATTTCCACTCTGTTAATAAGAGCGGAGTTGATCCCACAAATACCTGAAGTTGGACAATTGCTTTTAAACAGGTTGGGACAATAGGTATTATTTAATCCCTCATGATCACTGAAACAGGCAGAACTGATGACACAAGTTGGTGTTTCTACAGTCAAACTGACCTGTTCACCATTCCTACACACATCCTGTGTGGGATGGTGAGCATGGTTATAGGAGCAAACCTTTGCCCCCCTGAGATGAACAGAAAGAGATGCAGCTGGTACTATGGGGACATGACTGAGACTCTTAAATAGTACATGTGGTGATGTACTTGTGCATAAATTGAGCATAACCACAAGTGACTCAAGGAATTTGGAACACCCAGTGTTGTCCTCTCTGTTAGCATTAAGGACTAACCAATGCCTAGGATCTTATACACAACATCAATGGGAAAAATCAGGGAAGGAGACCAGCAGTTGACTGTACATCAACTGCTTTTGCTGTTGCAGTGCTCTTGGAATAGTCGAAGGCAATGTTTCATTTAGCTTTTGCTGCATCCAAGCTCATCTTGTCGCTGATAGTGACTTTGTACATGAAATCTTGGAGTATAATCACACAGTTTGAAAGGTTTCATGAACTATGTTCAGCATGAACACATGCATGAGCAGGAATGCTTAATTAAAACCAAGAAAGGACTGTTGATATTAGCTGTTTAGCTAAAATAAGTAAGTTTCAAATAGAATGAGTCACAGAGTTATAGTGTTTGTGAGTTATATGTGACTAGTGTGTTGTTTGCTTAGCTTTACTTGCTTAGAATGAGTAGCTGGATTTGCTGAAGCCTAAGTCTGCAAACCTTTCACCTAGATAAGTCTGTGGCTAAGAGTTAATTTTCTTAGTAATTTTCCTAGTAGCTGTTACAGTGTTGTGTTTTGCCTTTAGTAAAAGAACATTGATGACACATTGATGTTTTGGTTGTTGCTAAGTAATGTTTATCCTAAACTCAGGACTTTTTTAGTTTCCGATGTTCAGCTATTGGGCAGGTACATTAGAAGCACAAACCAGGGCATCACTTGAAGGAGCTCTGCCAGGCTCATGCAGTGCCTCAGGCAAGGCCATGGCATGGTACATGTAGAGCAAAGGCTGGAACAGGTAAGCACTGGGGATGGAAACTCACCTGACTCTGTCCCTCTGTCTACGTCTATCATGGAAAAGTTCCTGGTCACATCTGTGCAGTGAAATCCATATGGAGATAGACTTCCATAGGAGGGAAAGAGGATGGAGGAGGAAAAAAATTTTAACAGATTTTCCCAAGGTTTGACTGAAATGTCTGGGTGATTGCACTGGTTGGAAGGTAAGGAAAAACTGAGGACTCTCTCAGAAAGGAATGTTCAGGCACAGTAGGAAGGGAAGCATTTTCTAGGTCAGAGACCTTAGAGAGAGAGAAAGGGAACAGGTGGAGGAACAGACCAGGGAGGGTGCATGAGACAACACACAGGCTGTGTCCCTGAACTCTGTCATGGCTCTTTCTTCCATTGACCACCTCCTGCCCTAAATTTCTCAAGGGAAGAGCTCAGTTCCCACATGTTTAGGGCATAGGTGACTATAAAGCTGTGTTACCTTGGCTCAGGAAAAGGCTCTCTCATTACCCCTGCTCCCTTTGTATGTTACTTTCCTCCCAGGGGCTGGCAGAGCAGCAAACATTTCCTCCTCAAAAATGAAAGGAAGAAGCCATGAAGAGACCAAGCCCTGAAGGGAAATAATAAACAAACCCATGACAGCATCACCTCTTTGATAAAATGCTGGGAAGATTTTATGAAAGCTCTTCAGAGAAATGTGGCTGGCTGCTAGCCTGAAACAAGGTCTCGCAGATTCCTTGTGCCCCTAAATTCACAGCCTGCTTTATCAAGTCTGGTCCTTCACCCCTGCCTCCATCACTCGCAATTATAAAGGATGTTGGGCAGGGGGAACTCTGCTTGGACAGAGGCAGGAGGAGAGCAGAGGGAAAAGCACTGAAGGGGAGGAAGAATACCTTAATGAGAGAGAAGAATAGGACAAAACCTGGAAGACAAATTAATCTAAGAGACACCAAAATGCAGAAGAGGCACATAAAAAGGCTGAGTGGAGAAGAGGTCATGGGAAGGGAAAATACCAAGCCACTTAACTAAAATGATTGAATAGCAAATACTGTGTACAGGCTGTCTCCTTCAGTGCATGACATTATCTTCTTCAGCATGCACCTTCTCCCTGCCTGCCCAGGGGCAGGGTGGTGCTGCTCTCCCTCTCATTCTCTCTCTCTCGCTCTCTCTCTCTACTTTAAAGGCACCCAAAGGCCCGTGCCCAGACCAGCAAAGGGTCTCAGGCGTGGGAAAGCTCTGCATTGCCACTCCTTGCTTCCAGACACCTGGCATGCACACTGCAGGAGACATACAAGTGCCCTGTGGCACAAACAGGGAGATCCACCCTTCCAAAAACCAGTTCCCATCTCCTGAGACCAAGGGCAGTCCTTGAGATTTTCCATCCTGTGTTATTACTCCCTTGCTTATACATACAAAACATTTTTTCCCCTCCTGGTTCTACAGTTCAGGATAGACCAAAGAGCCCTGGTTTTAAGTTATTGGTTTCATTCTGGCCACTATTACTGAGCGTGGAATTTAAGGTTTAAAAGCCACAAAACTGAAATCAAGCAGAACTATTACTGCCATCACTCCTTCAGAGTCATGGTCAGTCTTGTTTTGCTGCTTTTTGTCACCAGGATTTTCCTGCTAGTAATCCCAGTCCCAAAAGCAGGAAGGGTGGAAGACCACATTACCCACATCTTGCACTGCAGGCAGTCAGGATCGCACAGCCCTTCACAGCCCCACTTAGCTTATGAACTTCAGAAAGGCTGGTACAAAAGCCAGCTTCTTCTGGGCAGGGATTGTGGTTGTGGAGTCTTCCTTACTGCAGGTATTCCAGAACCATCTGGACACAATCCTGTGCAATGGGCTGTAGGATAACCCTGCTTGAGCAGAGACGTTGCACCAGATGACCCAGCCAGTGGGCCCTTCTAGCTTTACTCATCTTGGACTCTGTAATCCTCCAAACATGTTGGAGCAGCAGCATTGCTGCTCCTAGACTCCAGGAAGTAACTGAGCTAGGATTTATTGGATTGTGGCTGTCCTGTGGAATTGTATGTCTGTCCCACTGACTTAGAGGAAGTTTATCAGCATGGCTTCTCTCCCATCATCATCTTTCCTCCTGAAGGCCAATAGAGCTGTAAATATTTCCTGAGTGAACACAAAGTAAATGAAAAGTCTCGGACAGGCAATTATTTGCCTGGAGATTACCTAAAGCAATGCAGTGAGAAAGGGAAAGCAAAGCTTAAGGGCAACAGAAACTCTGCCCTTCTGTGTTGGGTGGAGTTCAGAGGTTCCAAGAGAGCCCAGAAGGCTTAAGTGAAAATGTAATTGTTTCAGGGTCCAAGCTGGCACCAGTCAAATCACAAAATACAGCTATTACAGGTTGTCCCTGTGACTCATACCTGAGAGGCGAGGGTTATCCAGATATTAGCCTTTAGCATTAGTGCTCTGGGTTTGTGGCTCCTGGCCAGGTACAGGGTACAGTCTTAATAAGAGCCTGTCATGTGAAATGACCTGTTTGTGTGACTGACAGCTGACTGTGCTCAGTTCAGATAGGACAAGGAAACCAGTATATCTCTTTGACTCAAACTACATTTCTTTTAGCTCCAGTATCCCAGGCTGAACCTTAGCTGCTATGTCTGGCAAGGAATATCCATGTGGGACCATTTACCACTGAGAGCAGCCAGAAACCTCACATCTGAAGAACCCTGACAGGTTCTTCAGGAGGTTGTTCCTGTACTCCAAAATACAATTTAAAACAGTTGAAGATCTCCTGGGACAAGCTAAACCTGCCTGGCAGGAAAGCTGTCTTCTGGTGAGAAAATTAAAAAAAAAAGAACTATTAATTATGAGACAACATCAGTGTTTCTCCTTGGGATAGTGAATGAGATTGCCCCTCCCCATATAAACAAACAAACTCCTTTTGGTTACTATGTAAATGCAGTGTTACTCCAGCTCCTCAAGAGAGCTGGTTTCAGCGAAGTCTGTCACAAACCAAAGTAAGACTGTTCAGAAGCTGAAAAGACGCCTCATCCATGTGGTTTTTGCTGCTCCCTGTTAAAGCATTCCTAAAGAGGGTAGGGAGGTGTAAGAGGCTGCTGTTGGTGATTGGGTGCAGGGGCAGGCAGACCTTTCATCTGCTCCCCGTGCCACTCCTATGCTTCTGTGGAAACACAAAGGCAGTGGAACTACGGAGATCTCTTGAGTTTCTGCCTCTGCCCAGGCCATAGTTTCCAGGGGGGAATGCCGCTCCAGTGATCTCCAGGACTTGACCCCGTTGCATACACATGGGACTGTTAAATCTATCTGCACGGGGTTTGGACAAACAACATGGGGCCTGCAGGAGATTTCAGCCCCTCTGGAGTGACAGTTAGAGCCAGGTGGGATGACCCAGGACATCTCAAATGGTCCCTGACCCCTGCACCTAGGCATCTGAGTTGAGCCCATAGTCAGCACAGTCAGTGAAGAAATTCAGTTCTCCTTTTCAGGTGGACTCAGGGGAGTTCCTGTCATCACTTGCCAGTCAGAGCAGAGTCATGGGCTCCCAGACTTCTCTCAAGGAAGAATGTTCTCTGTTCCTCTTGTACAGTGCTTGTTTCATGCTGCAGAGTTCAGATAGCTTCTGCACCTGCCCCTTCTGATGGGTTTCCGAACACTCTTATGCTGTCATCCTTACACCCTCAGGTCCCCAGAGACAAGATAAAAATCTTCTCAGTGTTCCACCATTCTTGTCTGGAGTGTGGAGATACTATCGTCTCTCTCTTTTGTCTGGAAGGACAACTATCATCCCAGTATCAGGACCATTCATCCCTGTGACAGGTTTCTTAAGCTCAGCTGTTCATCGGAGTAGGCACAGGGCTGGGCTGCAGTGTCTGATGTCTGCTCAGCACCTGGAGTGCATAGACTGTGAAGGCAACAGACACAGAGAGAGCTCTGGCAATGTGTCAGTTGGTGGCCCTGTTGCTAAGAGATAAAGGAGACTCTCTTATCTTGTGTTTCCACCAGGGACAGAGCGATGAATTTAAAGAGGTGGAGTTCCAGACACTGAGAAGTGGGTAAATGCAGAATGTCCCAAATTGGATGAGAGTAGATCCTGTCCACAGATGTATAGCTATACACAGTACGTTTCAAGGAGCAAAAGGATTTTTAGGACAACAAGACCTGACCAGATCCCCAGGTATCTCTCTATCCCACCCTATATTTGGATATTACATCCACACTATACGTGAAGAATGTTACAAGGCTCAGGGACATGTTTTCCCTCCTGAAGGTGGTTAAATGGGAGCACACTGGAAGTTCTAATGTATAATGAGTTATACTTGAGTCTCACGTTATGTCCAGATTGGAGATTTTTTTGGCCCTCACCAGAGTAACACATGAGGGGGATCAAGTCATACCCCAATACCCAAGCAATTGTTGTGGGAATGCATGGCACTGGCTGCTGGGCAAGCAGGGACAGCAGGTAAGATATTCTTAGCTGTCCTGGAGGTAGGAGGAAGGTCTCATCCAAAAGTCCAGGCCCTTGGGCCAGGGTGGTTACCTTCATTCAAAGGGAGCCTGTTCCCTCTTATGCCAACAGCTGCAAAGCCAGGTATCACACAGCCATGCAGGTCCTGTGAGTCAGCTAGTCTGGGCCAGACTCATGGACTTGAGATGCAGATGACCTGTGTCAATGCTTTAATTTAAAGATTTTATGAAAGAAAAATAATTCAAAGACAATTCCATTTGAGACAAAATGTAGAGGAGTAATGGACATTTTAGAGAAAGTTTCTCAGACTGCAAAAAGTTTAATTCAGCTGGTGCCTAGCCAGCCTCAGAAATTATTAGAATGCAAGTGGATATCCTGGGGAGGAGGGAGAGCAGGAGATTTGGTAAATGGAAACTGGGCAAATTCCCTGAAAAGGGCTAAGGCAACTGGTGATCCTGCAATTACCAACAAAACCACCATCTCAGCAGCATATTTCCTATATTTTCAGAGGTGTATCCTGGTTAGAAATCTTTCACCTGAAAGCATGTTGTCCTTATTGTCTTCCTCTCATTTACTTGTTTTCTCTTCTTCATCAAGGCGTAGGTGATAAGAAGAAGGGAAGACAGCAAGCAGATGATCTGTCAGTGTTCATCTGCTTTGGGTATATGTGGAAACCTGCCCTGGTAGAGCCCCACCAGACCTGTCTGGAGGTGCTCAGCAAATGCAACCAGCTCCTGCATCCCCAGCACCCACCACTACCAAATGGAGAGCTGAAACTCAGTTTGAGGTGGAAGGGCTGCAGAAAAGGAGACTGTGTTATTCTCCCATCCCCACAGCAGTGCCAAGCAGCCTTTGATTCATGCTCCCACAAGGCAGAACAGGGTTTTGAAGAAATCAGCACTGCTGCTGCCATTTTACAGATGGGATAGAGCAAAGAGATCTGGAAGAGCTTCCCAAGATATATCAAAAATGTCAAAGCACCTGCAGCGATAATCTTTGACCAGGCAAGAACCTAGAGGAATTGACTACATGGCCACTTTCACCTTGCACTTCAAATTTCATAGGTTTTAAGGTGAGAAGGAACAAATTCTGTCAACTTGACCTCCTGTAATGGAGAGGTCTGGGAATTTCCTCCAGCAAGACTTACAGTTTGCAGTTTAACAGAAAGAACTTCTTGCAAGACAGCCAGTCTTAATTTGAAACCTCACACAATAGAGAATCCACAGCACCTTTTAACATTTTGTTCCAACAACAAATTACTCTCCTTGTCAAGCATGAATAGTTTAAATTGTAGATTTATTTCTTCCTACAAAGCATATTTCAATAGCTTGACAGCTGGAGTTCATCTGACCTACAACCCAGATTACTATATTTGGTCAGATGAGTCTTACCTCTCCCATGAGGCACTACAGTGTGATTCATTGTCTTTGAAATTTAGGTACAGATTTAAAAAAAAAAATTAAAAAGTTTGGATTTGCATGGGTCTGCCAGGTGAATAACACCCAGAAAATCTCTCAAGGCAGCTAAATTGAAAACAGGCAGAACCACAACTCACAACAATTTAGGGGTGCCTGCTGCCAGGGAAAACACCTTCTCCTCCCCACAGCCTAATAACACTTTTGGAGCTCTTGAAATCTGGTGTATCAAGCTGTGCGGTGCACTTCTCTCCTTCCATGGGTAGCAAAGAGCAAAGACAGAACCATGTTTCCTATGGACCAGACCCTTCTGGGGCTATGTTCTCTGTAGCTCCCCACCCAGCGATGGCAGGCAATGCCTGACCCTTTTCTCATGTTGATGGATCTACTCAGCTGTGCTTGGTACTTCTCCAACAGCTAAGCCAAAGCTTAATGGAGTGGTTAAGACAGAAAATTTAACCCAAAACAGATATGACATTTTATTGCCATTTTAATAAAGGTTGTAACATACATCATTGAGGCATGAGTAAGGCAGGGATATGGTAAAAGTTGATTACTACATGCTAGGCAAAAGCAAGAGTAATCTGGTAAGTAATGTAACAACAACAACAAAATGCACAAACAAAGGGGAAAAACAAGTAAATCAGAACCCACACAACATGTCCAATCAAGTCTTAAGATCTGCAGCAAGAATGTTCTTGTATTGATCAAGGTAATTGAAGATACAAAGTGGTAGAAGAGTAGAAAAAGAGACGTCCTGAAGGGAAATGAGAATTGAATTTTGCAGAGATGTTAGTTGATCACAGCGATATACAAGGCTGCTACATAGAGTTTGAGAGATAAACTTTCATGTTAGAAGTGGAAAAAAACAATGTGCTGTCCACACATCGAGCAAATTAAACAAACCTGGGAAATTTCTTTCCAAAGCCATTTGATTCCTAGCCAGTGAATTGCAGGAAACCACATTAATCCAGATCTCACTGAATTCTTCAGTATGGCACCATGTGGGAAGTGAGGAATTATTTTAAGGCAGCACAATTAATACAGGAAAAATACAGCAGTACACGCTGCAGTCAAAGAACAACAAGGATTTTATTTATAGGTAAGTTGCTCGTCTAATTCTGTGAGCACTGTTTTCAGGTCTGTTGTACTTTTCCTTGCCTGGTGTAGTTACAGAAAAAAACAAGTCGACCCGTGTAATATGCTAGGTGGGGCTGGACAGTAGATGAAGGCAGAGTAGGATTGCACATTCAGAACTACGTGAAGTGAAAGAATAGTGAGGGAATTTAAATTGTACAGAGGATGAAGGGCAAATACTTACCAGTGGTTCTTCTGCCTTAAGATGCCCGACAGCAGGACAATCTCACCCTCAGCCCATAGCTTGGTCACTATACTGAGCACAGCTACTCCATCTCCTCCTCATGCCTCAAAATCACACCCAAAAGGGAAAGGAATAAAAAAACAAATGGAACATGTAGATGTACTGCCTGAAAGGGTTAATTCCCCTTTGCTCAGGCTGAAGAGGAAAAGGGCTTGAGGAAGCGATTGCTATAGATGACTTCCTTCTCATGGTGAAGTTTGCTGACACCTGCTTAAAAATACAACCAATGCTAGCATTTTACTGTGTGGGTATTGACATTTTATTTTTTTAAAAAGGAAAAAAAAAAAGAATACATCCTTTTAGTGACTGGAAATGTGTACAAAGATACATTTTCAATTAATTAATGCACTAAAGAAATAGGCTTTGAACCAGTTTCTCTAATGCATGCGACTTACAATTTTTTTCACAAGCAATAATGTTTTTTTTTAAAAAATACTTTGTAATAATATGGCACTGGGAGAGCCAGAGATCCCCTGAGATGCCAGTACTGCTAGTACAGAAGGTGCCTGACCTCAGTCCCTCAACTATGAGTTCCAGGGATATCCCAGTTATTCTGCAAGGTAGAAAAGGAGGTGCTCCAAAAACCACAATGCCATAATCCAAGACTATCCGAGGAAAACCCAAAATTATCTCAAAGCTGACAGAGAATTGGCAGTTCCCATACATCTCTAAATGAACTCATCCCAACCTTGGTATTAGTAACAGCTTTAAGGAGTATATTGATATATAAATCTACTAAAAAAAAAAAAAACAAACAATAACCACCCCAACAATGCCATTGTAAAATTTACATGAACACACGCAACTTAAGCAACACTATATTTCCAGTGGATCTTGGCTATTAGCTGCTTGCAGTTTATATACAAAGCTGATCAATTAGAAAGACTGTTTCTGGGAGCCAATCTTTCTGTCTAGATTAGCCCTGGTTAGAATAAGGATTTCCTACATGTGATCTTCTAGGACTTGACAATACTAAAATTTTTGATTGTAAAACCAGGGTGCACTTGTTTGTAAACATTTTGTCTTAACATTAAATGAAAATCCAATGCATTCTTACTCTCTGCACTGACATTATGGATCAGCTGGCTGATGCAATATCTAGGAATTCATAAGAGATATAAAAGTTTGGCTAATAAAAATCCTCTAAACTAGTTAATTCCTGGTGTCAAGGTACTGACTTTAGAGCAACATCAAGCAGAATTTGACCCACAGAATCACAGGCAAATTTCCTCCAGGATGTAGGAGTTTCCAATCCATGCCAGCAAAACAATTTAAGTCTTGCATGATCCCCATTCTACAGATTGGAACACAGGTTTGAAGGGAAGCAGTTTGCCAAGGTCACAGGCAATGTCAGCAACATAGCTCCAAAGAGCTACAAATTCCTGAACACCTGCTTTATGTTGGACAACAATGCCCACTTCTCTCCTGACTCCTACAGTCCTCAATCCCCTTCTATTAGGAAAAGATTACATGATATTGCGTTTGGAGGAAGGCTCATAGGGAAATGTCAAAAGCAAATGTGTCAGGGATATACAAAAAAGAAAAGAAATTACTATAATATCTCAAGACAGGTAAAAATTCTTCCTGTTGTTTCTTGAAGCTCTTCTTAATTTCGCCTTTTTGCCAGCTGCAGTCCTGAGTAACGAATACCTGCCAGATCTGGGTGGCAGCTTCCTCAGACCCTCTCCTTGTGCTTCACGTTAGCCAGCTTGACTGTTTCCTGCTCAGAGGCAGGTGGAGAAGGCTCATCATGACATCCAATCGTCAGCTGATAAACAATCACTCCCGCAACTGCCCCAAGGAAAGGAGCAACAACTGGAACCCACCACCAGTGGGATGGCTTACCAACCCTGCAAAACAAAAACAAAGTGCACAAGGTAAGAACTGCAGCCTAAGCATTAGGACATTTGCACTTGGATCTGGAGCAATGCAAGATCTGACCCTCTGCAGCCATCACCACCCACTTGCACAAGACAATAGCACCTGCACATCTGCAGAGCTTCCAAGGCAAAGTTGCCACACACATGCACAAACACTTTAAGTCCCAGTGACAAGCAGTTCAGAACAGCTACTTTCAGGACTTTCAAGACTGTCTCTCCACCAAGAAAGGAGAGAACCATTTGTTGAGCTTACACTAGGCACCTTCAATTCCCTCCCATTGCTTGCGGGAAAGCAACCCTTGATAACATAGCTCTCTTAATTATCTCCAAAAATAACAAACACTTCTCATTATCTACCATTAAAAAGTCGTGATGTGCTCATGTTCAAGGTATGACTGAAATTCTCATGGATGGTCCTAAATTTCCTAATTTGCTAAATTGATAGCAAAGTTATGTCATTTGCTCTCACCATTGGAAGCTGCCCAGCTTCCATGCTTTCTTAAGAAGTCAAAAAGCAGACAGTGTCTTTTAGCAACACTTAGACAATCCAAAGATACTTCTGGCTGCCAAGACTCTTTATAGTGCCAGAGCTACCATAACATACTACTCATAATTTATTTCCCCTTGATGCACAAGGTTTTCATCATCAAGCACTTACCGGAACACTTCAGTGCCCCACCCTGCAATGGCTGTGAAGAGACGAGGCCCGAAGTCCCTGGCAGGGTTGACAGCATAGCCAGAGTTGAAGCCCATGGAGGTTCCAATAACGAGGACAACAAAGCCAACTGTGAAAGCCTCCAGCCCAGTTGGGACGGGGTTGTTGTAGGGATCAACAATAGCCAAGACACAAACAATCAGGGAGGCAGTGCCAATGAACTGGAGAGGGATGGGAAAGGAAAACAAGAGTTTAATCCAAATTAGTCTTCTTATCAAGTTATCTAACTCCTCTCCTCTAGGATGTAATTCTCTTAAAAGGAAGAGGTGCACCATGTCATCCCATGACACTATCAGATCAACACAGCCTTGGGAATAAAAGAGTACAGCACGATCCTCTCGTGAGTTTATGGCAGCCCAGAACTTCAGTCAAGCTTGCACCTTTTTCCTTACCCCCAGAAGAGTTATGAATAGCAGTTTAGGCAGCCAGAAAAGCTGGAAACATCTTCCTAAACCTCCTTCCCACATACCATGGCTGTGTAGAAGCTGTCCCTTTTGTGGTTGATGGCAGCTTTAGGAGATAGTCACATTCAACAGCAACCACCATCCCATATGCAGCTGACCTCTGGATTGTGCCACAACCACAGCAGTAGAATGACAGTGAGGAAGAGCTATCATTCCTCACACTATGGCTCTTCAGGGACTATGAACAAATGGCATTCTTTTCTCTGGTGTTCTGGCCAGTGTCGTACTACTTGTTAATGCCTTGGCACAAGCCTTCTGTCTGTAAGGTGCTTTCTGGCCCTGCTCTTCCTCTGGGCTACTGAGATACTTGTGTCAACTCCAAAAAAAACCTTTCTGGGTACTTTATCTTTAAATTGCAATTCATTTACTAACTCAAGGTGAGGTCCAGAACCACCCGAAAGATTCCTCTTCAAATATACTTTCATGCTCCCAGCACCCTCTTACCTGGTCAAAGAAGCCATTCACAACATTCAGATGCTCAGATGGGTAGGTGGCAAAAATACCAGCAGTGCCATTTTTTCCTAGAACACTGAGCTGGTTATTGTCAAAAGCCCAGATAGCATCTAGAGGTAGGGAAGGAGAAAAAAACCAAAACATTTGCTGTAGAGCAACACTTATTTGGAAAACTTAGGGCATCATATACCACAGCTTTTTACCAGTTAGGCTCAGAGGCATATGGCATTAGTCCATGTTCCTAGCAATTATTTGCCAGGTATCAAAAAAGAGAGTCAAAAAGCAAACACTAAGGTGACTTCAACTCTCTCCCGGAGGTAACCAAACCCCTGGTATCAGTCTTGGTGTGAAGACATGACATAGTGATATGGATCAGCAAACAGGTTTTGGGCTGTTCTTTCACTTTTCTTAGTTACAATTCCCAAGGTTGTCTTTAGAGCAGCCAGCACCTTGCCTAACACTGTGCAGAAGCTGGATAACTAACTTAGGAGGGTCTATCTTTCCTTCATGGTGAGTGGAGACAAAACCAGACACCTCAGAATATAGCTTTTCCATGGGTTAAGTAGTTAAAATGGGGTTAAATCCCTTCTGAAGAGGAGGCTTCAATCCACCAACTGGAAAGATAATTGGTGTTGAACTGTAGCCCTGAGAGGAAGGTAGATCTCCTTGCTTCATGCTAAAGTGAAAAGCAGTTCCAGCTAGTGCTGGGTTGGCAACTTCTTCCTCCAGCTGAAAATAACAGTGACCCAGATGCTCCACTCAGCTACAGGGAACATCACTCCTATTGCCAGAAACAATCAGGAGGCAAAGTCTGAGTCCAAAGGTCACACGTGATATCAGAGGAAGAGCAAAAGCCAACATAAAAATTCAGCTCTTGCCAATGAAGATCTCTGTATGATGATGAAAAGTACACAGGAGAAAACAGAGGGATGAGGAACTGGATTTGTAGGGTGCTTTCCAAGGTATGGAATCACTCTAAAATGATCCCATACCTTGGAATGGAATAGGACAAAAGCAGCAAAATCTGCTGAAAGTCACATTATCTAGAAGCTAGCACAAGATAATGCACTCGACATCACAGTGAAGACTTCATTTTTTTTAAGTCAAGAATGAGGAAACAGTTCTGGAACAGTGAACAGATATAAAACCTACATCACTGCTAGCATTTCATTGACTTTTCTGGAAGATCAGTAGATACAAGAGGAGACATCCAGAGGTCCAGTGTTCATTACTCAAGGGCAAAGACTTGCACTTTGATGATGCTGGTTGGCCTTCAGATTGCTTTGAGGAGGCTTGAACCCCTCATGATGAGAATGGGAAAACCATCCCAGAAACACAGTAAGGAGGTTTCTTGGATCTCTGCACTGCAAGAAAGTGCTCCTCTCTGATCTGGAAACCTCCCTTCCTACAGTGAGTCGTAAACAGAGTAATCTCACTTCAAAAAAGACACAAGGTTTCCACACTTACCATAGTACAGCCCAAAGACTATGCCAGCTCCAAGGAAAGCCCCTAGGGTTTGTGCAAGGGCATAAATTGGTAGCTTGATCCAGGGCTCTCGGGCCAACAAGCACATGGCAAAAGTGACAGCTGGGTTCAGGTGCCCACCTGCAGAGAGGTTGGTGGTTAGTGTATTTTATGGGCAGAATTTAGGTCCCAGAGTTGTGCCAAGGGACACTAGCTTCCATATCAGTGCCACACAGGAAAAGTAGGCCTATACAACATTTGACACAAATGAAACTCAGCCCACATGGAGCCACACATACCTGATACTTGCCCTGCGATCAAAATGCCAAGTGTTACAGCGAAGCCAAAGGCCAGGTTGACAGTCAGGAAACCTCCATGAGTCCCTCTGCTGAGAATGATCTGTGCAACAGAGCCACAGCCAAAGAGCTAGGAGGAGAAAAAGATTGAAATTACCCTTTGTGTTGATGAGCCAGATATCATCCTGGTCCAAGATATTCACAGTACAATTATTCTGATGAGGGATCTGAGTACCTTTGTGTTAAAAAGACGAATAATTGTTTGACACAGTAGCACATAGACTGGTAGGAAACAATTCTGTTAATGCCTGGAAATACAGTCATGACTGAAGAAGGCCACATTCAGCCTGATATTCATGGAGGTCTCTTTTCAGGCTCCATCAAGAAAAGACCACATTCAAGAGAGTCCACCAGCACAGGCAGTCTTGGCCTTTTGTCAAAGATCAAAGGTGCACCAAACCAAACACTCTGGCAGACAAACACTCTTGGGTGATGAAACTGTTTCCTAGTAACTAAGGGAGGTCTTGCTTAAAGATGTTTGCTCCAACTGGATAATCCTCCTCTTCCCAACTGCACCCAAAAGCCCTCATTCCTATGCTCACCCTTAACAACTTAAACCAGTTTCCCCTGGCAATTCAGTTCATCAGTCATCCAGCTGCAGGCTTTCTATTTTGGCACGTCTTTCCATATCCAACATGTAATTTAAAGTGCTCTAAATCTGCTCATCTGTATGTTTGTATCTCCCACTGGCTCCACCTGAATTGACTCTTGGTGTATTATCACTTGGAATTACCACATTGGCAGGTACTGAGAGGATCCTTAAACTAGGAAAGAGATTACAGCTTGGTCATGAGATGCTCTAATCTAGGGATCAAGGCTTGACGTATTTCTTCTGACCACATACCCATAACTACACCCCCACAAAGACTTTCTGCTTCCATGAACTCCATCATCCCAGAATTACTCAATTGCCACAGAAGTAGTATCAACTCCTACAGGACAAGCCACCAAATAGGCACCAAGGTGGCCAGGTTTGCTGTCATCATTTTTTCAGCCAACCCTGGACATGCTCATTGAGCAACACACAATCCAAGTCAGAGGCAAAGACAAAACACATGTAACTCATCCCCTCCCATACCCTTGAAAACTGAGTAATTGCTAACAAAGAAAAGGTGCACTCAGCTTGATTGGAAAGGAGCGGCAAGGTAGGTTGCAGGCTGATTCATGAGATGGACACTCTGTACAAGGTGCCTCTTTACAAGCAATCAGATACCCAACACAAGGGCCTTGTGTAAAAAGAATAAAGAAACCAGTTGAACTCATTGGTGAGGGAGGGATGGACAGCACTGCTCTCTACTGGGTGCAGTCAGAACAGCCCCTACAATGTACCCAATGAGCTGAGAAACCATGGCAGAGGAGACTCCAATACAAAGGCAGAAAAGATTATTTATTGACAGCAAAGAGAAACAGCTATGCCGAAATCACCAAGGGAAGCATAGCTCCAACTGAGCAAATAAGTACAGGCTAATGACCAAGGTGAATCCTGTTTCTCCCTTTCCCCAAACCAACCCCACCAAGCTTTGGAGACATTTCAGAGAGTAAATGGCCATGGTGTTTGCCTTTCAAGGGCCACACAGCACATCAGTCTGACCAGGGAAGGGACAAGCCCACAAAACCTGAGTTTGATGGAGTTGACCCTGGGTGATCCCTAGTGATGAAGGTATTTGTGTTATTCACTCTGTAAGAACTGGCAGTTCTGCAGGTGGATGGTGGTTGGCTCATTATCCACATACCTTTCGGTTGCAGAAACCACAGACTAAAGTTTTCCCACCTCCACCTCCCTGATCACCCACAAAGGTCTTCCCTTAAGCTGGAGGAATGCCAGGTCTGCCATTCCGCAGGAGGTTATCTCAAGAGGTCATTCCCCATCCTCCTCTCCTCCATCCTACACCTGGAAGTAGCTCTCCAGCTTTTCCTCAGAAGGGAGTCTATGGGCTGTGCAAAAACACCCTGAAGCCACTCCACAGGACCATTACAACAGTTTATCAGATGAGCCGTGAGCAGTATTTGGCTTAATTCAGCGTAACAGTAGAAAACTTAAGCCTCAGCAGATAAAAAGAGTAGTGATACTTAGGGACAGGTTTGAACTATGATATGCATGTGTTCAATTCCATCCTGCACCAGTAGAGTCCCTAAGCACAAAAGTGCAGTGACATCCCTCCATGACATTTGACTTGGACCAGTTCAAGTCATGCTCACCCAGGCTTTTGTGCCAAGTACCTTGACACTGCACAGTTTTGTTGTGGTAGTAGCTAATACAAAAACAAAAGTATCACACCACTTTCACTTCTGCTATTTGCTAGTTTTCCTTCCAATTCCTTTTCCCAGGTCAGATGAGACCAGAGAACCTCAGCTNGAGGGGGAAGAAGGTGTATTTTGATTTAATTTTTGTGTAAAAAACCACTTCTGGAAGAACATCCAACCAACAGAAATCAAGGTTAGCACCTCCCATGGCAGTAGGTGCAGCAGTCAACTGTTATACACCTATGATTCACTAGCCAAGTTCAAAAGTGGTTTTAAAGTGCTAATAAAATGCTTGCAATAAAGCATCACTCCAAAGTATTAAATCTACTCTCCAAGGAATTGAGGTCAATGCACTCATTAACCAGGTTAATGGAAGCCTGCTCCCTAATTTCATCTTACTGACTCTAGAAAATCTAACAGGGAGGCTTCTCACTGCTCATGGGGTGATTCAACTTCTTGCACTGTGAAAAAGAGCTAAATCCTTGTTCTGCAGGAATGGGTTCAAGAGTGGCGGGGCTGACAGACTCCAAAGGGGAGAAGAACCCCTTCTGTACAAACGAAGCACCAGCCAAAAGCAGCGGCAATTGACAGGAGAAGATAGCACATTGCAGGGGATATTTCACACTCAGGAAACCTTGAGCTCCCTGTGTTCAGGCATGTTTGGAGATTGAGCAGCTGGCTTTGTCACTCGAGATAAAAACACCCTGTCTCAGCATCTGAACCCATGGAAGCCCAACAGCCAGTAAGGGCTGATAGGAAAGAACCATGGAGGTTAAAAAGGTGCAATAGCTCATGAAGAAACAAGGCTACCAAAGAAACTGCTATTCAGGCAGACCTTGTGGAAAACAGCTTCATATGTGAGCTCAGGAGGAAGGTGCTCCTCAGAACTCCTCTGCACAAGAGCCAGGTTTCTTTCCTTTCTTGTCTCCTCTTTTCTTTGCCAGTGCTTTTTTACACCATCACATGAACACAAAAGGCCTGAGTCCATTTGCTCTTGGACTTCAGACAGACTGATCTCTAAATGTAGATGGGAAAGTTTTACTGGCATAGACAAGGAGGAGTGCAATTACCTGAATTACAATTCTTCTGCCAGCAAATAAACTGGGGATTAGGCAAGAAGCCTGCTGTAAATCTACCCTAATCACCCTGATGAATGGGAAAGACTGGTCAGCTCTTGTTGTCCTCTGGTTAATGGGGAAGATGCCAGAAGGGCATTCAAACACTGAGTCTGCTTTGAAGGAGGAGACCTGGAGATACTGATGGATGATTTTAAGTTTTGGACATATGGAGGGTACCACTCTCCATAGGGAGAAGGCAGGAAACAAGAGCAGTGTGAAGAGAACTCCACAGCTCACATGGCAGGATAGCCTCCATCAGCCAAAAAGACAAAGCAAGAAGCACTATCCTTTATGTTTTTCCTCAAAACATCTCTCAAACAACCAGGCTGGTCATCATTCTCAATTTGTAAAGCAAGGAGAAACCTTAGACTCCACAGCCCAGTTTTTTGTCTAGCACAGCTGGAGGCAGCATGTACAGAAGCAGCCCTGCAGAAAGGGCAGCAGCAGATGGTCTGCTATGTTACAGTGTTTTACATACCATCCGTTGACCCAGAGCCAAGGCAGGGCTGCAGGACTGGAGAGATGAGAGCTTTTAAGCAAAACTGCACCCCACATACATCACATCCTGCAAAAAAACATCACACAAAGCTGGAGACGTGAGCTTCCCCAGCTCAAGAAACCCGAGCAACCTTTAGCAGAGGAGTTGGTTATTATGGAGGAAATACACTGATTTAGGTTGTTCACATATACACAGAAGGAAAAACACTTATTATGATGTCCCTACTATTGTTCAGATCAAGAGGTTTTAGCTGTTAGAAAGACCAGTACATCTGGTGGGGATTTGGACACAAGGTTAGGCACTCCTGGAGAAAAGCTGCCTTCCCACCAAGGGAAAGCCTTGGTGCCTGAACTGTCCTTCTTTGTAGGAAGGGGAAATGTCCTGCTCCTGGAGAGAGACATAAAGAAGGGACAGTTTTGAACAGTTAGTGAAGAGCTTCAACCTCTTCTGGTGGAAGGATTGAGGGAAAGCAGCAGCACTGCCACTTCCCAAGACCTCGTACCCAGCAGCACAGGCCCTTTGCAAGGAAGAATCAGCAGCACTCAACATGCTTACAGCAAGAAGAATTCCCACTCCCTTTTACAGCCTAGCTAAGCATTAACAAAGAAAATAACTTTTTAATTTTTTTTTAATTACATTCTCCAAATGTGACAAGCTGGGTTTAAGCAAACCACTCCAAATCAAACAGCAACTGTGGGAACTACTGTGCAGNCCAGTTCAAGTCATGCTCACCCAGGCTTTTGTGCCAAGTACCTTGACACTGCACAGTTTTGTTGTGGTAGTAGCTAATACAAAAACAAAAGTATCACACCACTTTCACTTCTGCTATTTGCTAGTTTTCCTTCCAATTCCTTTTCCCAGGTCAGATGAGACCAGAGAACCTCAGCTTTCATTTTTTAGGTTTTGTTTGTCCAACTGTTCAGGAGCATCTAACTTGGGTTGAAAGGCAAGGAAGGTCAAATAAAAGCAATTCAACATTTTTCCCAGTCTTTTAAATCCATGCAATGTATTTAAGAGTTCTTGGGCAATATTATACCACTGTGGTTAGGGACAGTGGTGCACACCTAAGGGGGAGATGACACCCCATTCTTTTGGTTTCAATAACCTGCCTCCCGCACAATTTTTCTTTGTGGTTTTGTTCTTCATTTGAATTTGTTGGGGTTTTGTTTTGCTTTTTGATTTGCTTGGCCTTTGT
>VWYO01003126.1:65568-147822 GCA_013400275.1 Rhadina sibilatrix | reverse complement strand
GTTATTATGGAGGAAATACACTGATTTAGGTTGTTCACATATACACAGAAGGAAAAACACTTATTATGATGTCCCTACTATTGTTCAGATCAAGAGGTTTTAGCTGTTAGAAAGACCAGTACATCTGGTGGGGATTTGGACACAAGGTTAGGCACTCCTGGAGAAAAGCTGCCTTCCCACCAAGGGAAAGCCTTGGTGCCTGAACTGTCCTTCTTTGTAGGAAGGGGAAATGTCCTGCTCCTGGAGAGAGACATAAAGAAGGGACAGTTTTGAACAGTTAGTGAAGAGCTTCAACCTCTTCTGGTGGAAGGATTGAGGGAAAGCAGCAGCACTGCCACTTCCCAAGACCTCGTACCCAGCAGCACAGGCCCTTTGCAAGGAAGAATCAGCAGCACTCAACATGCTTACAGCAAGAAGAATTCCCACTCCCTTTTACAGCCTAGCTAAGCATTAACAAAGAAAATAACTTTTTAATTTTTTTTTAATTACATTCTCCAAATGTGACAAGCTGGGTTTAAGCAAACCACTCCAAATCAAACAGCAACTGTGGGAACTACTGTGCAGCCCCAGACAGTTGTGGAATGAACAGCAACTTTAAGTTGCCAACACCTATGTGGGGATCCCCTTGCTGTGGTCATCCCATTAGGTGAAGCTCCTCTTGCTTTGGTCATCCAAACCACTTCGCTGTTTTTGTTTCTGTGGTCTACAGCACAGTCATACCCCAAAAAGCTACCACCTAGCCACAAAGTCAAGGCAGCACCAATTGAAAAGCAATTAGGAATTGTTTTGCTCTTTCTTTGGGCCTGTATAGCAGTGATTCACAGTGAGTCCCACTCGGAAATCAGTCATAATCAGCACATTACTTCTCCCGCAAATGTATAAGACAAACAGAGCCAGCTTTGGTATTTACAGCTAGCAGAGCAAGGCAAACAGACCTGCCATAAGAGAGGCAGAGAGACCCACTATGGAAATCTGGCTTTAGTGGGTTGCTACAGTAATAACATAAACAGCAAGGGACTGGGAAAATGCCTTCAGCATTTGTAGTGCTTAATGATTGCCAGCAAGTGCTGCTTCCAACATAGGTATAAAGTTCAATCCTAAAGTGCCACTCAGAAAGTGAATTTTGAAGAGGGGAAATGCCAATTTAAGTATCAAAGAAAATGTATGTAGAATCAGCATTTCTGCATTAGGCAGCAAGACTATTTTTGCAACAACAGAGACACCACCCACAGACTAAATAAAAGTTGTGCAAGGTGCTCTACACAGCAAAAGTGGCTTGCAAGTAGACAGCAACTCACCTTGGCATTCTTCAGGGCTTGGCTGCCTTAACTGGATTATTTTTCTTATCTTAAAAAAAAAGAGGCACTATTCTAAGAGTCCTTTCCAGCTCAAGCCACTCTATGATTCTACCTTCACAATCTCTTTTAAAAAATGAGAAAAATAAAATCAAGCACTACGTTCAGTCTTACAGGCAGCAAGACTATGCAGGGGTCTGCAAGAGAACTGCAGTCATTATACAAGTGAAAGGGAGGAGGGAAGAAGCTGAAGTGGTGCCAATATCTACAGTGGGACAAGTTTTACATTACACAGTGAAATTTAAAGTAAGCTGCAAACTTTAAACAATCTCCCTCCCTTGGGGCTCAGGAAGTTGATTTCAGTGTGAACAATACCAAACCTTAAATCCAGCCCTGACAGTATTCTGTTCAAACATATTTGTGTTTAGTCAACTCCATCTCCCATGAAAAAAAATTAATGGATTTAGGTCTTTCCTCAGGCATTTTACTGTGAACCCCAAACCAGATATTTACTGGGGTACAATGCATCTAAATGCGCACACAAATAGCTCAACTTGCTGGCAGGATGGGAGGCAGGGACTTCTGCAAGGTACAAAATGACAATTTCTCTCCTGGGAGAAAATCCAATTCAAACAATTGTCCAGGCAACTGAAAGGGGAAGGAATTCACCTTCAAGACCCTTTCTATTTCATGTAGGTGATATAATAAAAAGATGAAAAGGCATCAGGGTGGCAATAAAGAAAAAACTGCAAGTTTCTCTTCATTAAGACAAATAGACTGAGACAGCACAAAGTTGGAAAAGGATTGACTGGCTTAGATATTGCAAACTTGTAGTCCTGGAACCCATTTCCCTCTTGTCTAGCCTGTTTTGGACTTCTGGCCATGCAAGAACATTCACTGAGTTTGGGACTTTTCCTTTTCTCCCACAAGCCCACCCCACAATCTCCCATATGGACACGGAATGCTGACAGCACTCTGTCCACTGCAGAGCTGCTGCAGAAGATCCTATGCAAATTTGCAAGTCCTACAAGATGGAGTTGAGTGTGCCACTAAAACCAGTTCAGGAACTCCTAAACATGGTGAAGGCTCAGCCTGTAAATTTAGAGACACACACTAAAACAGAGCAGATTTGATGCTCCTGAGGACAAGGCATGTTCTGCCCACTTCTGCCAATGCAGTGTCCAGCATGGCTGATGGGTGCCCATTACCACTCTCATTTTGGAGGCTGCTTATAATTTTGGGCCAAACCCTTCCTCAAGCTCTGAGCAGATCCCAATTCCTCTCTGCCTAGAGAGACAAGGTGTAAGGAAAAGTAGTCGCTGTTGTGCCAACTATTACAGTCAGAGGATGGACTGATGAGGTTTGGATCATAAGCCCTTCTGAAAGCTCAGATCCAAATGGCTAAAGGCTTGTCTTGTTTCTCAACAATATAAGCTTTTCTATCAGGAAGCATTAATCCCCCTTACAAATCTTACCTTGTTTCAATCTTGAGACTTATAGCAGCAACATCAGTGATTCATAGACAACAATCTTCCAACTGTTAATCACTTTCCTATCACCTTCTACCCACCTTAATTTCAAACAACCCTTGCTGGAAAAATCAACAGAACTTGTTTGCAAATCATCAAAGCTGGGTCGCTCTGACAATAAAGCCATTGCACTGTACAAAGCTGCTTTCTTTTAAGAGTGGTAGCATTTTACACAGTTTTATCAGAGTCCCCTAAGCTGCCATAGAAGATTTAGAAATCCTCTCTTCATCATTAAAAAAAAAAAAAAATCTTATTTATGAAGACATAAAATTGTGTCAATCTTTTTGTGTCATTCCCCAGGTGCACATGCAGCTTCATCAAGCCTTCCTCTGCCTTCAACTCTCCCAACCCTTAGACTTCTCTCTAAGCAGTTCAGCCACCAGTTACAAAGAGGTGTAAATCCACAGTCACTCCACTGAAACCTTCAGGATTGCTTTGGATTTACACCACCTCAGAGGAACATTTACCTGCAGATATTCACAGTGCAAACACCAACTCATTTCTGCCTCAATACATATGCACCAAGCTTGTGGCCAACTGGGCAATCATGCGTTTTCAGATGCAGATGCTTTAAGCTAGATATCCGTCACCATTTTTCTACATCAGCATTTACTCTACAGCTTATACATAACTTTCCCAGCTGCTCATATCTGCCTTTAAAGCAAATTGCAACCACTCAAAACATTTGCAACTTCAGGCACTTAGACACACATTTACCCTGATTTATCCCTTATATTCCACCCTTTTGGAAACTGAGCACTAAAAAAGGCAGAAGAGTTTTATCTCCATTGACCACTGAAAAACACACTGACTGATAACAAGCACCAAGTCCCAGGTGGCTGTCAGCACAAGCTGCCATGGTATCGCGCAGCCCCACTGACGAGCCCCTGGGGAATCAGCAGCTGACAGCAAAAGGACCCTGCAACAATTTAAATTTCGGCTACTTCTTCATTACGGGATGCATGGGGAAAGCAAAGTGGAAAAGCAAAAAAATCTTTCACTTCCTTGGGTGATAACACTTGCAGTATTTCAGAGCCAAGAAAATATTCCAGGGCGGACAGAAAGGAAGTTTTGCATGATCTCTAGCAAAACACTTGCTGCTTACACAGAGATGTTTTGCTACCAGCACTTCACAAATACACAGAAGCTCCCACACAACCAACAAGCTCTTCAGAGCCCACATTTTGCGAGAAACCCCAACATCCACCCTTAAGCAGTATGCATGAATTTTTTTTCTGTGCACAGGGACTGTCCTCTAGACCCCTTGCAGCAGGTTGCCCCAGAGCTGGGCTCATTCTCAGTGCAAACTCTGGCAGCAACACAGTCCCTTCACCAGGACAATTTCCCCCAAACCCATGGGTTAGAGAGCATCCCCACACTACAGCCCCCACTCACCACCAGGATCAGTGTCCCCAAGCACTCAGCCAATGCTTGCCGCACTAATTTGTTTCTGATCCTCAGGTGCTCCTCAATGGTAGCAAGAATGTCCTTTTGCCGGCCCATCGCAGTGGAGGTGCTTCTCAAATGGTGTCAGGGAAAAAGCAGCAGCTGACAAAGCCTCAGCAAAATTTCTTCTCCAGCACAGCTGCCTTTGCTTATAAATAGGTTCATCGATGCCTGACACACCTCCTGGGTAACCACACCCCTTCCACCCGTTCCTCAAACCCAACTTTTTTTTCCTGCCTTTCAGCATGAGACTGCGTGGGTGGTTTTTTTAAATTTTCCTTATTGCTTGCATAGGTGAGCAAAAGATTCAGGAGCTTCATAAGAAGAAGGAATTAATTGTGTCCTGGTGAAGCCACTGCTGTTTTCATTACCCCTCTAAAATGCAGGGCCATATCTGCCCTTCTCCAGCTTCAGTTAAATGCACAGGCTGAGCAGTGCCTTACCTGTTTGTGTGAGTATGGTACCTTCCATTTCTTCCCTCCCAAGCTCTTGCAGGGTGGCAAAGTGATGTGTGCTCCTGTGCTGATTCAGATGAGGCTGTAGGTGCTTTAACAGCAAAACTGGGAGGCAGAAGGTTTGAACCCCCAAAGCTGAGTCCAAGGCTCTCCCGAGCTCCAGCAATTACCCAGCTGAAGCTGCTACTGTGAACAAAACAAAACCTCTTCCAATGGAAAGCCACATTTGGGTCCAAACTCTTTTGTGTCATTTCAATTTATCTCACCCTCCCAGGGCTTTGGGAGAGCCCTTGCAGCCCAGTTCCCCTGAAAGCTGTAAAGAAAAGATATGAGACCCCCAGTGCAGAGCCAATCCTCATCACAGGACCTCAGCGAGGAGCCCACACACTTACCAAGCCACACAGGAAACAACCGTTGCTGCCTTTTCATAGCCAGTAACATCCTGTATCACTCCAGGACAATTCCACAAGATGGCCTGGATGAAAAAAATTCCCAGTCCTACCATCTGAGGTAAGGACTGCTAACAGAACATGTGCACTTCATGGCATCTGGTTTTTGTTAAGTGGGTAGTAAAAATCCCCAGGTCTTGATGCAGAGCAGCAGGGCTGAATTTGCAGGACTGAAAGGGACCCCTTTCCTTGATTTGTTCCCCTGCCTTCTCTGCAGAGCCACAGATGCCCAGCTTTTCCTCTTCCCCTTATTTAACCATCAGCTTTCCTGTGGAAAAACCAGGGCTTTTTAGTACAGTGGTGAATGAACCTTTATTTTGTACAGAAACTGCAGCCAACACGAGAAGCAGTCAGGAATGTGGCTAAGAAAGCAATAATGTGTGAGGAATCAAATACAGGGGAAACACTCAAGTCCAAACATAATTACAGGGGCAGGAAACTTTCCTTGTTATTTTGTGCTCAAGCTCAGTCTGGGACTGCCAGCATCAATGGGGTCCTCTGAATCAAAGTGAGTGCTCCATCAGCCCCATGCTTGCTTGCTGCAGCTGAGGTTTGCAAACAAGTGCTCAAGACACCCATTTTCAACCTTCTCTCCATATTTCTCCCGCATCATCTTGCAGTGCATCACCAGAGCCATGGAGGCTCCTCCCTTACTCTACACTCCCCTCTCCTTTATATTCTGCCCTGTCCTTTTACCCTGATGCTTTATCAAAGCTATTACAGCCAGAAATTAAACTGTGTGTTGGGTTTTTTACCCTTTTGGCAGCTCCCAAGCTAAAATATATGGCCACCAGTGTGTAGATGCTGTGTTCTGTGGTGCAGTTTCATTGAGGTGTATTTAGGCTAGTTCCCATTCCTTCCCTGGTGGTGAGGGCAAGGTCATCAGACCAGAGAGAGAAAGGTGAGGAGCAAAAAGCATGGGAGGGGTGTGATGTTCTCCAAGCAGGTAGGAACATTTCTTCTGTCTCCAGCATCTGAGGCCCTCTGTTATAACGTGACAATACAGGCATTTCCTCACAAATGGTGAAGGGAGGGGAGAAGTTGAGGTTCCAAGGTTGATGGTATGTCTTGGTTTTCACTGGAATAATTAATTCCCTTCTTACTAGTGATCTGGGTTCAGTATGAGAAAAATGCTGATAACACGCTGTTTCAGTTGTTGCTCAGCAGTGCTTACCCTAACTCAAGCACTGTTCATTTTCCCATGCTCTGCCAGTGAGCAGCTGCACAAGAGAGCAGGAGGGAGCATGGCCAGGAGAGATGACCCAAACTAGCCAAAAGGATACTCCATGCCATAAAGCACCATGCCCAGTGCATAAACTAGGGGAAATTGGCAAGGAACAGCTGATCACTGCTGGGAAACAGGCTGGGCATCTCTCAGTGAGTGGTGAGCAATGGTGTTGTTTATCACCTGCCTTCTTTGGTTTTATTCAGTTTTATTTCTTTTTTTGGGTTTTATTTATTTCTCTTCTTCATTGTCATTGCTATTACAGTGGTATAGTGGTAGTATATTTTATTTTGTTTCAATTATTAAACAACTATCTCAACCCACAAGTTTTACGGTTTTTTACCATTGTCCTCCCCACTAGGGATGGGCAGGGGACAATGCATGGTTCTTAGTCGCTGGCTGGGGTTTAACCACGACATGGTAAAAGATGGTGATAACACCAGCATCAAAGCTGGTGCTTGGAGAAGTCTAGACAGAGGCAAGCCTGAAGAGCTGGGGTGGGTGCTTCGACACTGACTTTGTGCCTGACTCACCGCCTGACCTCAAGCAAATCCTTCACCTTTCCACACCCCAGCTTCTCCGTCAGTAAATTGGAGAGTGATATCAGATTCCCTTCTTGGGGCGTTGTGAGGGTGAATCACCACAGCCCAAGATCCAATGACTTAAAATGAGCAATAGAGACTTATGCAACTGCTTTCCCAACAGGCAGCCATGTTATTATCTAGGAAGGAGCTTGGGGGAAGGCCGGTGATGCAACTCTAGAAGAAGCTGGACATCCTTTCAGAAGCAATAACTAATCAAAGTGTGGGCAAAGGCTGAAAGGCCCCAGTGCTGGAGCTTCTCTGTGCCAATAAAGGAAACGCTGTGCTACACCAAAATGCTGGACTTAGGGACACATAATCTAAACACAAATCATCTGAAGATGTCCTTGAGCAGCAATAGATTTCCAAGCAAGCCCATCTCCTACAATAACTGGTGGTCAGGGTACTTGTACCCATCCTGGTAGAATAAACCCATGGGATGGTAGAAATAAACAAGGTAGGATGTAGCAGCTAAGAATAATGAGACCTCAGAGTTTCTGGGCTCTCCTAGAGTTGGGTGGACATGGAAAGACATCCATGCCTTTAGTGTTGCCTTGCATGGACATCCAAAGAAGCTTTTTCAAAGCATAAAGCCTCAAAGAAAGGAGATTTCCAAAACTTTGTCGCAAAGAACCTCATGCTTGACTTCCTGGTGGTTTTGCCAGAGCTACTGAAGTGCAAGCAAGGGATTTCTCTTGTCAATCACAATGTGATTAAAATATCAGGTATTAAGGTACCTAGAATGAACTACCCCTATCAGTCTGTACAGTGTCAAAAATCAAGGCAGTGTAACACTCCAGTTTGTGGAATCTACTGGTTGTCCAGAGGAAACTCCAAGAGAAAAGAAAATTCAACTCAGTAGGGAAGTCAGAGACAACATTGTTATGTTGTGCTCCTAGCATAAATCTCAAACTTTTCTTCTAGTGTCTTCTGGGACCAATAAATACAGCCATACCTTGGAATTATCCAGGATTTGAACCTATGCCTTTTGATCCTGATCCAACCGAGCAGTTCTCTCTAACATTTGTCACTTTCTTATTCCCTTCCTTTCTCTCCAGCAGAACCGTGCAATGTGCCACAATAAACTCACTGTGTGCTTGGGCTGTTATTTCTAGACAAAATCCAAAACTAACACTGAGGTTCCAAGTGTGCTATTTGTGTTTTAGCCTTGCCACTTGGCTCCATCCCTCATCGCTACATGCCAGGGGAAAGATACAAGTGAAATTATAAAGGAAGAATCAATTTCTGGCTGCTCCTATTCAGATGTTTTCCTACTGGCTATAGTAGCACAAAATAAATTCAGGCTCATAAACTCCTTGGCTTCTGCAGAGTCCTGAATCACCCCCCAGCAATGTAATTTTTCCTATTAAAATCCAAGTTTAACAAAGTAATGACTTTTCCTTAAGTAAGTGAATGGATAAATCCGGACTGGTGGGTTCCACAGCTTGTCCAAGCCAAATTTATTCACTCATCCCAGGATGGATGGTGCAATCCAATAGGGAGAAAAGCATGAATCACTTGAATCTGTAATGAGTCACTTATTGAACTGATGGCAGGGTCACCTGGTGCAAAAGCCGTTATGCCAAGAGAGGTCACTGTGTCAAGGCAAGGCAGGATTCATCCTTGTGAAATCTCCCTTTGGAAGATAACTCTAACCATCTCCTTCCCATGATCTACTTGACAGAGCAGTATGGTGACATGTTCCTTAGATTTCATTAAAAATAAAAATTATAGCTTGCCTAGCAAGGTAGGGTAGGAAGTGGGAGGATAGGAAGTTTATAAGCTTTCTAAACCATTCTAGCTGGAGGGTTAAGCACAGAGATTTCAACATCCTGCCTTGAATCTCCAGATTTGCAGAGCCAGGTGTTTGTTTCATGTCTGAGTCTGCTTTGCCCTTCAAACTGAGTTAGAAAAATGAAGAAATTCCTCCAGGAGAGAGTGAACCTACGCAGCTGAGTATTATTTATGACACCTGGTTTTGGGGAAACGTAAGGTGAAACTGCAATACTAATTTAGGTTCCTGGGACACTAAAGAGTGGCAAATTTGGTTTGGACTTAAATTACTATAGTAATAATATAGCAGAGTATAGTACATATAGTAATAGGATATTAGGATATAGTATAGTATACAATATATAGTAATAGAAATAATATTTTAAATTTCATGAAAAATAGCTCTTTATGAAGTCCACTGATTGGGACCAAGTGAAGGAAATGGTGCCCTGATATGAGTCTATCCCTAACATAATTCAGAAGTATCTCATAGAGAGGGATCCCCCAGAGCTATATTGGGCATGGGCCTACAACCAGCACCCCAGAGGTTCCTTGTCATGTCTAGTTTCCCCTTCACCCCAAAGCTTGTCCTAATTTACAGGAATAAACAATGTACATCACATACCATTCATGTAGAGATGCTATTTTCCACTCTCAGCAGTTGCATGCCAGAATAACTACTCCACACTGGAAAAACATCAATTGCTCCAGAAGAAAGCTTTTTAATAACACATCTGAAGGGAAAGCTCTTGCAAACAGCTCTCCTGAAATAAGGTTTTGTCAAGGGCCTCTCTCATAAACTGCTCTGTGTGGACAGCCATTCTTCTGAGAGCTGCAGAGTCAGTTCTGACTTGGAAACAATGCTGCTGTTGTGCACCACACCAGGAGAGTTCAAAGCCCATGAAGGCAGAAGGCACAGAAATGGTGTGAAACTCCACCAGCCTGAAGTGTGAGTCAGGAGCAATGACAAGAACTTTCCCTGCTAGGTGAGGGCATATCCCAGAATGGAAAATGTGCCAGCTCTCCAACCTAACCACTGCTAAAGGTGTTCCTCTTACACAGCACAGAAACAATCACTTAAAAAGCAAAAGAACCCACCTAGATGTAATTTTAGATGTGTACTCCATGAGATCACTTTAGAAACGTCTCTTTGTTGGACTACAAAGGAAGACTAAAGCAATTATCCCAGGTGGAGACAGCTACACATAACTGGTGTAACCCACCCCAGTCTCTCAGGGAGTGCAGACCTGCAAGATGTAAAGATGTTTCTACCACAGATGGGGTGAGGTATTTGCAATAGGAACAGGGAAACTTTAAAATTGTTCCACAATTCACAGCAGGGTCTCTCTCTGCAATGCCACATAACTTCTAGATCACCTTTGCTCAAGAAAGGTTCATTGAAAGTGAAAAAGGTGCAAAGGGATGTCAGAACAACAAATGTGTGAATGGAGTCTCTCCAGTCCAGTATGGGCCAAAAGTGCTCAAATAAGATAACCCAGTGAACCTAAGACTATGCTAAGACATACTGCTGTCAGTAGGTACATTAGGAAGAAAAAGAAGTGTTAGTGTTGGCACAAGTTTAACTAGGGATGAACCAGCTGTTGATAATTTAAACTAGAGCATAGAAACCATAGGAGCATGGACATTCAGTATTTTCCAATTCAAGGAACATCCTTTTCCTTCCCAGGACATGAAAAGGCAGAAAATATTAGAGGGTTAAATCTGAAAGGAGATGTAGTGTCCCTCTTTTTCCCTGGTTTCTGTACCCTGACCTAATTCTGTTCCCCCAAGTCTCACTTGGGTCTCTCATGGTCTCTGCAGGGGATTTCTTTCTAACCTTCACCCTCAGAGAACTGGGCTCCTGAACTGTAAAAGCACTTTGGAGCAAACTACATGTCCTGCCTACTGTGTCTTCAGGGCTGTTGAAGGACTGTAACTACGAGTTCACCTGGACGCTCCCTAAATCCACCTCTGCAAAAGCAAAGTGAGCTTGTCTACACTTGCTTCGAGCGAGAGTAGAGAGTCTGCTGTCCTCTTTGGGATATTCATTCCTCCAGCTGATTTTAAATCAGCCTGAATCCTGGGGAAATTTCCATAATGACCTACTTTTTTTTTTTTTTTTTTCCTGTGTAGTTTAAGTATTAAACATCATCCTTTAGCAAATAAGCATTAAGGAACTGTATTGTAATGGGCATTTCTGAGATTCCATAATGAAACAGGGATTTGGCATGGACAAGCCACCCGAGACGAGTGCCTGCGGCTGTGGAGATAACAGGGCTGTAAACAGAAGGGCTGGGTTGTGCAGTGGATGCAACACCCAAAGTCAGAGGAGACAGGAGCAGGCACACACCTCCTGATCCACCAGAAGAGCCCCTCTCCCAAAGAAAGGGATAGTGTCCTTTAACTGACAGCTCCTCCACAGACATCAGCAGGCATGGGACATGAACTGGTTTGAGGCAATAGCTTTTAAACTGGTTCTGAAATCTTCAAGGAAGTCTTGATCTCATGGGAGGAGAAAAGCAGAGAACTTTAAAGCCATTGTGGTAAGAGCCAGTCTTTCCCTCACTCCTGAAACATGAAGTTACAATGGTTGACAAAACCTGTGGCTGACCTGGAATATCCCAAGAGTGAAGTGCCAACATTTCCTTACGAAAATGTCCTGACCTCTTTTTCTTGGCCTGCCCAGAAGGAATTAAATTGGGGATTTACACACAGAAAACCGCAAGAAGAGTCAGCAAAAGCAGGTTCCAAATTAAGATCCAGGAGATATTCAGAATTTCAGTCCTAAACTAGGAGCACTGAAACAAGGGTAATCTTGTGCTGGGAATACATCCTTTGATTCCTGTGTGTGGACACAGGAATCCTGTTGCCCTGGGTTGTTCCATGGTTCAGGGATGTGTGTGTTTTTGTTGGGCTTTTGAGAAGCCCATAGTCGAATCAAAGTGGTTTGTGGAAGCAGAGAGCAATACATGGCAGAGGCAATCCCATCCCAGACAGGCAGTCCAAGATCTCCCTGTACCCCCTACATCCAAGGGCAGGGCTAGGTGTTGAGAACAACCAGGCCAGAGGACATATGGCCTGCCTGTGCTGGCACAGGATAGGGGGTCAGGGATGAGAAGCTGGCAGAAGGGAACACATGCTTTCCCTTGAGCACCAGTGCCTTTGGAGCCAGTACCGGCAGCAGCTTCCAGTCCCAGCCACCTCCTCCTGGGGTCAGACACTCTTTTTCCCTTAGGCAAGGAAACCCTCAGTCCCATCAGCTGCCAGCATCCAGTCAGAGCAGGATGAGACCTAAAAGGAGCACAAGGTGGAGGCAAGCACTGGGTGTTCTAAATTGACAAGTAGGAGGTCCTCTCCCTCCTCCATCCACAGAGAGCTGTTGTGCCTCTACCTCCTTCTGGGATGCAGTGGATTCCATTGTCCTTGCAGCCCATACTTCCCAGTAAATCCCAACAGTGGAGTCCCATCCCCACCACAGCTCTTGTTCACTTCCAGACTAGACAAGAATCAGTAATGGGAAGGTGGCAAGAACAGCAGTCAGCCAGGGAAAAAACACAGAGAGGACATAATCCCTCCCCAGGCTGCAGCAGCCCCAAATCTTCCCATCACAGGCACTTTGTCACACCAAATTTACAGAGTGGTAGGAGCAGGGCAATACTGCCAAGATACCAGAACGTTCATGCTGTAGCAGGGTGTTTTGCCACACACCCCACTTGGGAAATCATTTCCCAGCAAAAGCTGTCAATGAAAGTCTATTGTGTGTGACTGAGGCCTCCCAGGAGGGAACTCCAGATCCTCTGGGGACAGATTCTCCTTAACTTTACCTGCTAACTACACTTTGATGTAACCATTCTTCAGCTTCAGGGTGGGGGTATGAAACCCTTCAGCCTGTCATGGGAGGTGCAGATGATGGATCTCTGATATGCCCCCTGTTTCCTGAGCCTGCCACTCAGACATTGCACCCACCACATCCTGCAGGAGAGAGCCCAGAGACCTGAATCAGACATGAGTCGGGAAACTGGAGTCAGCAAACTGGATACCTATTACCAAAAAGCAAGATAAGATCTCTTACACTCATCCTGCCTGTGGCTTGGGGAGAATCTATTGCAGGCACTCGGCTGGGGCATCCGCTCAGCCTTGCAAAACCCTTATGAAGAGGCACCAACCCTGGCTCCACACATGCTCTCCCACCCTTCCCAGGATGAATACACTCAGCTGGTAAAATGACGATGCACAGAGTGAGGGAGTGGGGCTTGGCATGGTTGTTGTTCTGCTCATTCATTCTTCCCTCTGGCACATAAAGTCAGTGATGATGAGGGAAAGGTAAAAGAGCTAGAGAAAAGCTGCTGGGATATCCCAGAGGAATAAGGCATTTGTGGCAGGTTTCCATAAGGGATGTGCTAGGAAGACTTGGTCCCGATGGCTCCCACAAAAATCACAGGAAGTCTGAAGTTGAGGCTATTATTTACCTATATATTATTTACCTATATATCTTGCCTTGCTTCTCATCTAGGAGAGCAAAACTGTGTGTGATGGGAAGGAGTCTCACTCAGGTGGGTTTTGACATCCCAGCACTTCTGAGACCCCCAAGAGGCAGGAGCTATGCCTCGCACTCTCCCACTGCTGTAACAGGTGGCTCCACAGGCAGAGCACACTGCATCTCTTCCAATGGGCCTCCCTGATGCCCTATCAGGGCAAGGCTGGGGCAGCAGAAAGGGGCAAGGCTGGGGGCTGAGCTCAGCAGACCTCCAAGCACAAGCTCTCCAGAGCCTGCTCATGTGGAGAGGCAGCAATAACTGCTGGATTTTCAGCCAAGAGCCATGGGGTCTGAGCAGCCCCCAAGGATCCAGGTTCAGAGCATGGAAGAACGCAAAGTTTAGCAAAAGGAGCGGAATTGGTGGTGGTGTGACCTGCTTCTGGGACTACAGCCCTTCGCTGAAGCATCTCATATTGTTCCCAGGGTTTGTCACAGTAGCTAATCCTGCTCTTTCAGATACAGGCAGAATTCCTTTCTTGTCTCAGTGAAGTGACAAGAGGTCTTCAGCAGTGTGTACTCTGACCATGCTGCAGAGGCAAGGTACCCCTCAGGTCAGGCCTATCTTTCAGAAAAATATCAAATAGGTGATCAAGACACATGTCTTATCCTTTGGCAATCCTTTACACCAGTGGTATCCCAGAATGGAGGTGCATCCTCTTGGGCTAAACAACCTGGTGAGTTACGTCAAGTTGGACCACAGCAAGCCTGGGACCTAGGGCAAATTGCTGATAATAACTCTTCCTAAAGCCTCATACTGAGAAAGGAATTAACTTTTGCTCTCTGAAACAGAGTTTCATCGGTCTGGGAGGAACACTGCTCCCTTGACGCCAGCCCGATGGTTTTCTTTTTGTTACCACTTACCATAAGGTGCTCTGGAGAGTTTTCTGGAATGTACAGTGCCCTTAGGGGAACTCTGGGCCATGAAACTCTAAAGCTTGTGGACCTCTGTGGTAAAGGATCACATCTGTTAGTATTACCTCCCACTGCTGGAGCTGTTGAACTCAGGTTGCTGCTCTGTCTTTCATCATTATTATTTTTGCCGCTTGGTAAACAGGCAACTTTCCATTCTGTTTCTGGGACAATGCGTCCTACAGGATGGGCTCCAAGCTGGCACCTCAAGGTTATTTATTGTTGATTTGGGTAACGAAAAATGCCAGGATATATCTTCCATGTGTGTAAATTGAGGTATCTTCAGCTTTTAGCAGTAGAGAATTTGGCCCCTAAAACCTGATTGCCCTAGGTGCTGGGATGCTTCCTTGCTTGCATTCTGCACTATTGGTCTTGTGAGCAACACTACAGGTGGTTTCAGACATGTTTGGGCTCTGCCCTAGCATGTGTAAGAGACCTGGCCACTGCCTGGGATTATACTTGAGTTATTGCCTCCTTTTACATCACAGAAGATAAAGGAAAGCAGAGATACGTGTGTACCAAAGGTGGCTGCAAACCTGATCTGCAATAGTGTTCAAAGACCCCTGCTCAGGAGTCTGCATGAACATAAGACACATTTCTTAGTGCTCGTTGTCCAACAATAATGATGTTCTGGCTCTACATTCCCATCTCCCACAGGGATTGCCAAATCCACCAGTGTCTAATTGCAAGAGCTGGTCAGCCCTGCAATGTGCCCTGCAATGAGCCAGTTATTGAAAGTCCATGGCAAAGAAAAGGTTTTCACTGAATTGTCTGACCAGTTCACTGGCATTGCTTGTGGAGAAGAGGGAGAGGGAGAGGGAGAGGGAGAGGGAGAGGGAGAGAGGAACCTCACATGGTAGGAGATCAACAAGACAGGAATATCTGCACCCAGCCCTGATTAGAACACAGCTGTGGGGTTTCAGGTGTTTTTGCACTTTTGAAACATGTTTAAAAGCTAAAGACTGTGAAGATAGCACCAGGAAATTCACCTGAGGGCTAAAGCTAATAACACTTTGCAGGGTGAAGCTGAGAGTTTAGCATGTTCAACTTTTCAGAGAGAAGATGGAGAAGCAGCTTGATTACAGGGTATGATACCACTGTGAGGAGAAAAATACAAGGTCTTTAATTTCCACAAGAAAGGCATGTCAAGACAAATGAGTTTTAGCCTTGAGCCAGGCAAATACAAACGAGAAGCCCAGGCATGGGGATTTGCTCTTACCCAGAGCAGTGCTGGCTCTCCTGTGGGCTGGGGGCTCGGCACAGGGGTGCCTCTTGGGGGAGAGTGAAGACACCAGTATAGAGAGCTAGAATATGTTTCTGGCTGCCCCCCGATTACAGGTGCTGCTGCTTCAGAGCATTCTCCATCAAGTCCCCCTTTGAAAGAGCATACAGTTGAGTGGAAGGGGAGAGACACAAGCAGAAGTGATTTACTAGCCTGAGGCTCAGCCAGCCAAGCCTGTCCTGCACTAGTCATGTAGTGTGGCATCCTTGAGCTCCAGGGATCTGGAAACAAGCCAGAATAATTAATTGTGCAACACCTTTATGACTGGGAAACCTGTCTCCTGTCCCTTTATACAATGGCAGTACCCAGGGGCAAGTCATCTCTTGATGATTGCAGAGCTTCATGGCAGGAGCAGGGTCCCAAGGTGGGTGACAGTCACTGTCACAAGGCAAGGCAGAGACAGCTCCCACTGTCTCTACATGAAGCGCAGGATGCATTTGCTGAGCCATTCACTGGTATGGGAGACACTTCTCCAGTCCCTCAAGGGAATGAGAAATGTGCTTTAATACCTTGTCCAAGCCCAAAACAAGAATTTCAACCAACCCAGCAGGTCTAACTGATTTTCTTCTTTATCCTCTCTGTTTCAGGCTCCTGCAATTATCTTCCATTCATCCTCCCTTCCCCCTTCACACCATGTGTGTGTCATGGGACACAGCCAGACTGCCCACACCAGGAGGATGCAGCCATGCAAACATTCTCCCACACACTGCCCCAGGCACAGCCGGTGCCCAGCGCTGGCATGGACGCACCCAGTGCACACGTCATGCCAGGCACTGCCCTCCTCCTCCACTGCCTGGTGCAGGGCTACTGCCCCCCAAGCCCTGAATGGGCAGGGGCAGGGTGGCAGCAGAGCCCAGGGCTGGGCAGGGAGCAGTGGGTGTCCCGCCTGCAGCACTGGGAGCTGAGCTGTGCCTGCACCCCCAGGGTGGGGCTGGGATGTGCTAGATTCTCCTCTGCTGTGGTGTTCCACGGGCAACTGAGGGACATATCTCAAACCAAGGGCATTTACTCAAAGGGGCCAGGGATGGTTTTCCCTGTGAGGCCCACACATCTGCCTGCACAAGTTTTTATGCTGTGCCTTATTGGCACAGCTGCCAGCACAGCCTGTTGCTCTGCTCTCAAGCTTGCCCAGAGCATTGCCAGACTGGCATTGCTGGGCGTTGAGGTTTTCTCGCCTGTTGTTTACCTCAAATATACATTTATTTCAAGCACTTCCAGAACTAGGCTAGTAACAAATTTATGCTTTTATCCATCTTAAATATCGTAGTTGTAAAAGCCCTAGTGGCCCTGCCTTGCATCTGAAACCAGAGAAATGGTTGGGAGAGAGAGTTGCAAGTAGGCAAGTGCTTTGGCCCACCGGTGAAAATTTCCAGTGTGGTCCAAGTGCAGCTCAGGTGGCCTCAGCAAAGACTTGACAAATTTTTACTGACAAAACTCTGAAATTTTGCAAGTTATTCACCTCTTATCTGAAATTTCTGCAGCTCCTAGAGAGGACAAGATACCACTAACCACATCTTCCCCACAGAGGAAATGGATCTGTTCCCTCATGCTCACAGAAGTAAAGAAGCCCAGAATGGGTAAGGCTGGAAGGGATCACAGTGGATCGTATGGTCCAACCTCCCTGCTCAAGTAGGGTCACCTCATACTGATGGCTTCTGATGGTCCCATGGCAGAAAGTAGGTACCAGAAGTGAAAACCAGGGACTGACAACATTCCCTGACCATGTTTTTTTCTGTGAGATGGTGTCTGGGTAGAAGGATGGTTATCTGAGAGGTAACAATCCCAGACTGGGCTGGAGGGGGGAGATGCAACATTAAATGAGCACTAGTTGTAACAGCACTGGGCATGTAGAGGAGCTCTGGTGCTTAGAGATGAAGATAAGACATGGGGATGGAAAGAAAAGGGTTTGGGAGAGTGTTTTGAGTATGATGCCATGGAAAGCCATTCTGGTACTAGAAGGTTGTAGAACCGAGAGGTGGCTGGACCTGGTGACAGAGACTGCCAGCCTGTGGAGGGCATGAGAAGGGATAGGAGACAAATGAGAGAGCCACAGAGAGACTGATATCAGGGACACAGCATTTGCAACAGAGAAAGGGAGGAGGCATACATGGAGCTGATAAGGACTCTGGAGGAGCTGCAGAGGAACTGGGGCCAGTGAGCTGTGTGCAGAGGAAATTTAAACAAGAGCTTAAACTAGGAGTTAAGACAGCAGATAAAGGGCCTGAGGTTAAGAGGAGGACAGGGAGAATGTCTCTGCAGACAGGCAAAGAAAAGGTAACTAACTTAGGGCTTAGGGCTGAAGGTAACTAACAAGGGCTGTGAGCCTTGAACTAGGCAGAAGGACCTTGGGAAGGGCAAAAAAGTGGAGTGGGCAGGAAGACATGCTCAAAAAAGAATGATTCCAGAGAAATGAGCATGTATCAACCATGACAAGCTCTGCCATGAGACCAAAAGATCTATGAGTCTCGCCCTCATCCTCTGCTGTCAGCAAATACCCATATAAAACCTTCAGGCAAAACATGTTTCAATCCTACTTCATAATGAGACAGGGGCCTGCCACCAACTGGTCACCCCAGACTCCCTCTGCTCCAGCTGGTGGAAGGGGAGGGGCTGTAATGGATAATGAGAACCGAGTAAGACCCAGGTTTTGATCAGTTGGGTGGCTTTTTTCAAACACAGAGAACTGCTCCAGACATGTGCATTAAAAGAATTGTGTTAAAGCTTTTAAGTCCAGCCCTCCACCAAGAAAAGCCAGCCTGAAGTTCACTCACACAGTCCTGGGTTTAAAAAAACCGTGAGTTTACACATGAATACATGGTCCCCATTATATCTCCTTTGGCATGTAAAACAGGCAGTTCTCACCTGATGAACAGATCTTGTACCTTCTGTTTGCCTCCTGCTGCTCCTCACCTGTCTTCAAATACCTTAATTCCACTCCAAAGGACAATATCATTACCTCAACTTTCCCAGGTCTTTCAAAGCTCCTCCAGTTGGAGAAGTTGTTTCAACTCTCTTCATTCCTTGGGAAGGGAGCATGAGAGGGAGGCATCACACCTTCTTCAGCTGAGCCCAGAATAGATACATATAGGCCCCCCGTTTGATGTCCCCATGTCATTGTATCCCAGTGCGGTACATTCAAGCCTAGCTTATCTGAACATCCAGCAGTGACCACAGACAGTGCAGACCAGCAACATAAAGACATGTTAATTCAGCCCCTTGGAGGAGGCTGAGAATCATGAGAATCACTGAGGTTAAGTAAAGCATAAGTCATATAAAACACCTGAGGAAGAAGCCAGAGCCTGACCAGAGCAGGTAGGTTCCCTGGTACATGTCTCTGGTCTGGTCTGATTGGGACCAGCAAGATGCTTGAAAAGAGAGCGCATCTACCGAGGTCTTGTGGGTGCTCAGCTATGAAGTGTGGGGACACCTGGCTATCCCTGATCTCACACCATTGTCATGTAGACCTCCTCTAGCTGGGAAAAACATAAACACAAACAAGAAATCAAATCCAATCACTTAGCATTTCAGGAAACTTGTACCGTGACTGAAGATCTTGGGACAACAGTGTCTGCCTTGGTTTTAAATCCTGCTAGTGATACTGATTTCTACAGAGCCAGCATGGGAGTGAGAACGAGGAGAGGAGAGGCCTCCTATGCAGTGAGCCTTAGGGATGATAACAGGGATCTGAGAGCTCTGAGGGGAGCAGTACATGCTGCAGTGACCCTGTTCCTACTGCACAGCATCAGCATCATCCTGATGCACTGCATCAGCAGGCATCTTTTCCAAAGTTCCTAAATAACTTGGGCCTCAAAGTGGAAGGTAAACATAGGAACTGGAAGCAACAGAGTGCTTAGACTCTTTATCCAGAGCACAGTAAAGTTTTTTTCAGAGGGTGCTCAGATTAATTTATTCAGTGTCTGGGCATTGGGCTACTTGTCTAGAGAAGGACTTGGAGGTAGTGAAACACATGCTCGGCACTGCCAACACAGGCCATAAAAGTGGACATTTGAGACATGATTCAGTTATCCAAAACAAGGAGGTCTCAGAGATGCCCTGAGGTACCTAAACCAGTGTCTTGGTTTAGAAAGATAGGTATCCACCAGGGAAAGCTGGAGCTTCCCTTGGAATAGAGAATGTAACCCCTCCTCCCTCCAAATTATTTTAATTTTGCAATTAGGAGCTTTCAGGCAAAGATATGGGAATAGGAATAACAGTTCTTTACTAGTATGTAAAGTATAGCAAACATCCCTAAGGATAGCAAAGCAAAATAAACAACAACAGCAATAACCAGGGGCAGTTTGATCTCGGTGGCCCTGCAGGACTCCCAGAGTACCAAGCTGGAATGTGGAAAACCCCAGGCTGGTGGCTGGAAGGGCAGAGTGTCCCCAGCAGGCAGGGGTGGGATGTCCCGGCAGGGCAGGGCAGTGCGGTCCCACACCACAGCAAAAAGAGCAGTGCCGAAGAAGCAGCAGGCGGGACAGGGCCGGCCCAGCTCCTGCAGGGCAGGAGGAGGAGCTCGGAATTCCTGGGCACACCAGCAGATGATGGTAGATTTTCTCAGGACCGGACTTGGTGGTGACAGTGAACTCTTCTGGCAGCAAGCAGGAGCCTGACAGTCCTCTCTCTGATGCCGAGAGCAAGAGAGGAGTTTCTGCCTCTCTCCCACCCAAAAAACTAGCATGATATTCCTCCTCCTGACCTTTGGCCACCTCTTTGTTTTGGTCAAGCACACATAAGTACCCAGTAGTTAGTCTCCTAGCAACTTATGAGGGGAAAAAATATATCTGTAAGTAAAAAAGAGAGAAATCTAACCCCCAACAACTAGTCAGCAGATCTGACATGAGACCTTCACAAGACCCTTGTCCTCCCAAAAGACAGCTGGAGGTTAGGAGGAGCATCCAGGTCATTTAGGCAATGGAATCAAGATCCTGACATGAGACACTGGTGTGAGTTTGGAAACCCCACATAGACACGTCCCTTTACCCAAATGCTTTAATCTATGTCTGGCCCCCAGCTGGCCAACAGCTCTTTTGAAAGGACTTTATAACCTAAGTAACTTGGATGGTTTGGTAAATGTTTTCTAGGCAACTAAAAAATATCTCTAAGATATCAGACCAGGTCCAGACAAGGTCTACATCCACTCCACTGCTTTGGGTCTGTTGGATGCCCATCTCACTTGTTGCACTGGAGTCTTGGTGAAAGTGTCAAACAGCAGCAGGAGGAAGAGCCAAGGCAGTGGACAGGCAGAACCTCTGAGGAATCAAGGTCTTGATTAGTCCTGTGAGACTCTGTCCTGAATATTTAGGATTTTACCTTCTGCATTTTAGTCCCAATTTTGCCATCAGTGTCCTCAAAATGAGGCTGCAGCAAACCTCAGCTTTGAGAAGTGCCAAGGCATTGCAAACCCTTCTGACAGATGTTAGACCTGCCTGATCCTGGTATTTCTTTCCACCTCAGTTTTCTCTTCTGCACAATAAAACCTTATCTACCTCATGTGGGCTCTGCAATGATTACTAATTAATGTTAATGAAGTGCTTTCAGATCACTCAATTCAAGATATACATAATTGCAAAATATTAATTACTGTTTACTTATCATGAAGCCAATGGCAAAACCAGTTTCTTATCTTCCTCAGCCATGATTCAGAAGGAGGATGATGGCTGGATCAAGATAGAGGTGCAGAGTCCAGTTAATGCTGTGCAGTGACACACGTGTATGTCTGTGTGTGTGTTTGTGTGTGCATGTGCAAAGGCACCTGACGCAGCAGGGACCAGGCCAAAGCAGGCCATACTCATGACAAAGCCATGCAAGCTGAAAGTCCATGGAGATGAGTAAGAACTCACCTTGCCAAAGACCCAGATGGGAAAACGGATGTCTAGCAATGATTCATGTGTTTGAAAATTATGCTCATGAGAGACCATGTGTCACAGAAAATTAGAAGAGCAAAAGCTGTAATGAATTACTGTGAGTGACCAAAAAAATTGCTGTGCTTGAAAACCTCATTGTCAAAGATCCCAAACCCTGCTTGAGGAGCAAAAGAGAAAGAGGTAGGGAGAACAATGTCCAGGAATGGAGAGCTTGGCGGACAAATGGAGATGAAATTGAGCTCAATGTTTTGTCATAGTTTGTCAAACCCTTGCAGGGTGATAGAAATGAGTTTTGGGTTCAGCTTTGAATGAGCTTGTGGTCAGAGAACTGGAGCAGGATGGCTATTCCATCAAACAAGAGCCACATAGGTCATATCCTCTGGTTAACAGTTCACGGCTGACCACGCTGATGAAGTAAAAAGGAGTTGATTCTATCAGAAAAGTGAAAATTTCAGCTAGCCTCCAGTAGAGAGGCTTAGGAAGGACCCTGGAGAGTGGTGAGGAACACTGAGTTTGGTGCAGCTTGCTAAGGTCTCAGAGGAGAGGTGGAGGGCTCACACTGCTAGATCTAGTGGAACTGCTCTTTGCAAGGAGCAGCGGGGAAGAGAGGAGGGGAAAACATGGAGGAACATAGAAGTTTTGGGAAAAGGAGAGCAGAGATTGGGCTTGGGAAATCCATGCCATGGATACTGAAGAACTTAACATTACAAAGTTTTTTACAAAGCATTTACGGGTGTGTTCAAATTACCATCTGACCTCAGAGGACCTACCAAGTCCCTTAGGTATTCTAGTATCCTTAAACATCTCAAATTGCAGCCTAGCATTTCCATTGACATGCAAAATTGTCTTCCCTGTGAGGGCTTGAAAGAGTGACCTGAAAGCCCATGGCTGTGTCTCCTGCTTGGCCGCTTGCAGAATGCCAGGATCATCTAGGCCACGGCGACTTTCTCTGCAGGCCAGTTCAGAGCCAGATGTCTCCAGTGTCAGCAACCAGAACAGGTCTACCACTCACACACCCATGGAAAGACACATAGGGGAGCTGGACACACTCCCCTAAATAGGTCCTTAGAACTACAAGAATGGTTATGAGCTACAAAAGCAGAACCCGCAAGTCCAAGTGCATTTGCTTCCAGGGGTCTTTAGTTAATGTAAGTACCTATGGCATACAAGTCCAAGGAGGTTATGCAAGTTGATGCTGCTCAGTTAGGTGAAAGATGGAGCAGCTGATGCACCATGGGACTAGATGCAGAGTAGGGGTGTGTATAGGTCAATGACAGCAGCCAGCACCTCCCTTCACATGGAGAAATATCAGCAGGGAAAAGTTGGCTTATGCCTGAAGTCCATGGGGTACTTCAGCTGTTCCCTCTCTGCCACCCAGAGCCCAAAATCAAACAAGTCTAATCAAAAATGTGCAGTGATGCAATATCTTCCACATGCTGCAGAGCAAAGCCAGAGGACTCACTAGAGCTCACATTTTGGGGTCTGGAGATGGCAATGCAGCAGTCCTGTGTTTCATCCACCATCACCAGGGTAGAGAACCAATCTGAAAGCAACCATCAAACATTTTTGCTGCTGACTTGTGACTTCTGCCTAACTCCCCAAGAGAGATGTACAGCAAGCAGCTTTCATCAGAAAATCACTGCTGTTCTCTGAGACACAGTGACATAATGACCATTCCCCTCCAATCCTGGTGTGATGATCTAGCTCCTGATTATATCCTCATCTGGAATAAAGAAGTCTAGCCTAAGAAAATACACTTAAGCTTCAGGGTGTCTTTGTGATATGATCAGTATGGAAGATCCAAGTCTGATGGGGAAGTCGCCCTCTTATACTGCAGATAAAAGTTCAGAGCAGTCCAAGTATTGGACCAAAGCTATTCAGAGAGTTAGGAGCTCAAATGTCTTTTGCCTGACACCTGAGCCACCACGCTGATAATTCTGAGTGCATTATGTCCATTCTCCTCTTTATGAATTGCTTCCCAACAACTCCTGGCTGTGCTGGAGCCCATTTGTGCAGCCTGAACATCACAACATGTCCTGCTGCTTCCTGAGTGCTCCCAGGAGCACTCCTTGCTCTTGGTAGCAGCATTGCTTTTAGGAGCAATATCATTCCTTAGTGTTTTCAATAATCCCTTTGAGATTCTGCTAAGGCTCTTGCACTGTCAGGATTCCATTGACTTCAACCATTTAGAGACAACAAACAAGTTAAATATAGACTTATTTTTCAGAAGAATGATTTTACAGCCCTTTCTGTTCCCATCCCTCAAGTTCCTAGAGTCATTTATTTTCAAAAGATTTCCACTAACCAGCTTTCAAACCCTTAAAAACCATGTCTGGGCCCAGATCTACAAAAACGAACCACATTTAGTGGATTGCCTTCTTACAAAAAGCAGATTCTCATCTTTGTGATAAGTGCACTTAACAGCTTGGAAAATTTAAGTCTTAACAAGCAGATTTTATTACTGCAGTCTCTTGACAGAGCTGTTTCATAGCCATGAATTAATTTGGGTTATGTTCACACTTTAACACTAGCTTGATCATCAGACCTAAACCAACAGATGTAATGGCTTCAGAAAAAAATAGGACTAAACTGCTAACCAGAATTAAATGGGTTAAAAGGTAGGTGTTATGCCTCACTCTAGACTTTGAGTCTGATTGTATGCTGGGGTCTTTTATGAGGAGACACACCAGTAGCCATAAACATGATTGATTCCAGGGTATTGAACTTGAGGTTGTGTCAGGGATCTTTAAAGGCTGGAACTTTCCTGGTCCCTGATTGAGTGGAGAGTCAAAAAGCATATTTCAAACATCCAAGCTGTCTTTTATTGTCCAACAAGAAGCATAAATAAATAAATAAATAAATAATGAGTCACAGATCTTCCTGTTTATGCATCTTTAGCTAAGAGGAGGTAGATTTCCATCTGAGCAACTCCACCTCATCTGCATCTGTTGTCTTATTTGTCCTGGCCCCCACACTCACTACTCGTACACTCTCTCACTTTTTCTGCAGCATTGTATCTCCTTCCTTGGCCCTATGTGTGTGGAAGAATTGGTCTCTCTTCATAGCAGAGAAGCCAAACCCCCAGCTACCCTTGCAAAGGCATCTACCAGAAAAAAGGTCTCACTGGTGCTACAAATTCAGTCCTAATAGGGGACTTACTTTTACCATCGTCAGTTCCCCACCACAGATCTGCTCATGTGGGCAGGACAGACCTAGACACATATTATCAAAAGACATCTGCAAATTCTCCTGGACTCCTTCATAAGCTGGAATCTTGAAAAAATCTGAAGCCCCCTTGACATAGATGTCTGCTCTAGCTAGTTTCATGACACAGTTAAAGTTGTAAGGCAGATGTATGCCACGATGAGGAAGGGAGAAAACAAACACCAGTGGACTTGTGAAGGTGAAACCACTTAACCCTCATCTTCCACCATCTATCATATCCCACAACTTCCTCCTCTCTGAGATTCCTACTGGCTCTGACCAAGATTTCACATTTGAAAATGCCTTTGTGTCAGAAGGGACAGGACGAATAGCTGCCCTCAGGGCACCAGGTAGAAACACTCCCTTGTGTTCTGCAGGTTGGAGGAGGCCATAGCAGAAAAGATAATGTGTGGAGTTATTTTCCCAGTTCAAACTGAACTGTCCTCCAATAGCCTCCCCACCACATTTGTAGTACTGGATCCTGTGTGGTAGTAATGGAGTAAAAACAATAGCTTCTAAAAAGAAGATTTGAAACATGGATCATAGCTTTCAACAAAAGGAATAATCAGCAAATATGGTCAATTCACCTTAGGAAAAAAAAATCTAAATCAGTAATACAAGTACAAGAGAGTCTATGTGCCACCAGAGTACACTGTGGATGTGTTTACTCATCACATGAGACCAATTAGTGCATCGGAAAGCATTACTGCCAGTCAACTAATGTAATAATTGACAATATGCAAAAGACTAATTCATTTCAAACACGATAAAAAGAGTTTGCTTAACACAGCCAGGAAGGTGTTTAAACTCACTCATTTAATTTCACAATCAGGACAGGCTCAAACAGAAGACGCGAGTCAGTTACTATGTTTCATCTGACAGGTAATAATTTCTTATGATGTGTTGACTTAATTCTCTTGCAATCACATGAACATGCCCTTAATTAAGTACACAAAGGCAATCTGTCCTGACGAGCAGGGGAGAGAGGAAGTACAATAAGGGATGACACTGACACACCAGCAGGTGACTTGGGAATCAGAAAGGAATTTTATAACAAATGGAAATGCTGCCTTATGAGGAACAACGATTATGACTGTAAGGCCTGGAGAGACAAGGATAAACTCAGATGGGCCAAAGAACCTGTAAGGGTTAGAAAGTAGTGGGATATATGAGGGGCTCTATGGAAAATGTTCTTGAATTGCATTGGAAGAAAGTGGAAGATGAAGAGATGCAGACCTACTCTTAGCAGGAAATGAGAACACACAGCAAGTGATCCTAGGTACACAAGGAAGAGTCTGGCCAATGGGCAAGGGCATTGATCCTCCCGCTCTACTATGGCATGGTGAAGCCACATCTCAAGTGCTTTGTTCACTACTGGGCTTCCAAGTTCAAGAAAGACATGGAAGTACTGGAGAGAGTCCAGCAGAGAGCTACAAAGATGATGAGGGGACTGAAACTTCTCTTTTCCTCTCTTTTCCTCTCTTTTCCTCTCTTTTCCTCTCTTTTCCTCTCTTTTCCTCTCTTTTCCTCTCTTCTTATGAGGAAAGGCTGAGGGAACTGGACCCATTTAGCCTGAAGAAGAAGTTTACATCTCTCAATGTTTACAAATACTTTAAGGAAAGGTGACAGAGGATGAGGCCAGACTCTTTCCAGTGGTGGGATGAGTGAAAGCTGATACATCCCGTACTGCGCTCCAGACGTAGGAAAAGGTTAAACTGGAACATATTACCAACAACAGAAAACATTAAGAAGGGCTGGGACAAGATTCCCGAATGGAATAAACAAGTGTTGAAGCCCAGTGGGCAGAACTTAATAAACCAGGGTACTTAAGCAAACAGCCAGAGACACTTCAAACCCATTAGTAATTATATTTGAGAACTCTTGGCATTCCCATAGGACAAGTGAAGGGTAAACACAATATCTATCTTTAAAATGCAGGCCCAGGAGGACACTGGGAATCCCAGCTCAGTCAAGCTGCCTTCTGTACCAGGAAAGACCCCTGCTTTCCTGTTGACTGATCCATTTGTAAGTTCTGGGAACATAATGAGGTGATTGATCCAGGTAAGATGGTTTGTTGAGGAGAGAAGACATCAAAACAAACCTGCGTCCTGGCAGATCATCTTGTGGTCTGGGAGGAGGTGGGAAATGAGGTACCACTCCTATCATTCTCCTATGAATGAAATCCATGCATGAAATCCTAATACAAAATCAGCAGAGTACAGCTGCAGTTCTGGTTAAAAATGATTTGTTATTGGGAACTTTCTTCTGCAAAGTGTGCTCTCAAATACAGGAACATCTCAAAAAAACGCACAGAGGGACCAGGCTGGGGCATCATTTTAGTCAGTACTTTTACTGATTCTAAGGCAGGAAAAAAGGAGCCTTACAGTGAGTCTGGGAGGACTCCAGAGAACAGGCTCAGGTAGAATGCAAATGACTTTATTAAAACAAACTAGAAGTCTGTAGTGCCAAAGGGTGGCTATCATGTTGTTGGTAATGACAGGAGAGCCAGGACTAGGTCATGGGAGGAATTATTTTGCTTTTTCCATTGCTGTTAGAGCTGGAGCTGGAATCCAACTTCCAACTGCCCTTACAAACCAGAGGGAGTCAGGGCAGGAGAAGGGTTGAAGGTTTCCAGTGGAGAGTTTTGGTGTGAGTTGCGACCTGTCTGGGGCACAACTCCCAGCTGGAAGAAACCCAGCATGAGGACCACAAACACTGCACACAGCAGGGACCTGGGGACAGAGCTGGGCAGCCACACAAGCCTAAGAGAATGAGGGTCTTGCAGGAATCACCATGGTGCTGGTCTCAGGATTTGTGGTGTCTGCTCCAGCAAGTGCTGGTAAGACTGATCCCCTTTCCTAAGCCCATCCTAAGGTTTCATGCCCACATTTTTTGGGGTCTTTGCAAGCTTAGGGGAAAACACCACTGTGTGTGCAAGACCTTTGCTTTGGTTTTCCCCACATGGACCTGGGCTTCATGGTTTCCTCCAGCCAGTCTCATCTATAGAATGGGCCTTTCTCCCTGTGCTTGGGCAAAATAAACCCAAGGAGTGGGGGGCACTGGCTGGGAACAGAGAGAGAACAGATGCTGATGGAAAACCCACAGGAGCAAGACAAGTAGGGTAAAGGTAAACTCTCTCAGTCCAGTTCTTGGGTGACACAACGCAGGTGAGTCAGCAAAAAGAGAGGGAAGCAGCATCCCTCTGCTCAAGCTCACTACAGGGTCTCTGGCCCCCTTGCCCTTCTAGTTCTGTCATCAAATCCTGCTGGGCACACCTGGCACTCAGGGACAGCCTGCTTGCAGGTATTTACCCTCTTCCCAGCACAGTGTCACCTCACCTTGTGCTCAGTCAGTCCACACCTAAGCAACCCCACCAAATCATGACACAAAAGTATTATTCATAAGCAGCTGGGAGAAAGGGAAGTTGAGGTTTACTTTCACAAGAAATTTAATTTTGTTATGCCATTCCCTGCCTCAGGGGACGCCTCTGCAGCTGGTAGGGAGTAGGATAAACCAGGACCATCACAAAGGGAGTCACATCTTCCTAGATCTGAATGATGCCTTCCCAGGTTAGCAATGTTCACCAGTCATGCTGGGCTGCTGCCACAACAGTTTGAAGGGATTCAGGTGGGCATGCAGCCAAAGAATGGATTCACACCAACATTTCAGGTCAAGCCTAGTGTCATCTGTCCACAACTTGAGTCATGTGAGCCATCCACCATTTCTCCGTTTCTTTTACACGGCCTGCCCCCAAGCTGCTCCCCCACATCACTCTCAGCCTCAACAGGGCACTCAACACAGAGCTATACAGTTTGCTCTGCCCCTGCTCCTGAGGTGGAAGCAGTCAGTATCTCATCTCCATTACTCCTCAATCTTCCCCCACTGTGCAGGCAGAGCAAAAGCGGTACATCAGCTCCACAGCTCCCTGCATCTGAGTTTGGACCTTTCTTTCTCATATTGCCTAAAAGTAGATGGTTTTTTTTGTTAAACTAGAAGAGAAAGATCATCCCAGCCTCCCCAGTTAACACAGCTGCTGGAATCTCTCCCAAGTATTGAGCTAATCAGACCCACCCTAACTTTTTCCCTGTTCTCCTTGCCCTGCCCAACATCTCTCTCTATGTCCTGCACAGAGGCAGGACTTGGTGCTGCCAGCCCTGAACTCCCCAACAAACTGCTGATGACACACATGCACTCCACCAACACACCCACACCCAGCCCTCTCAATTCCTCCTGGAGAGAGGCCCCTCCACTGCTCACACTTCCCAGGGAAGCCACAGCACCTCGTCTCCAGCAGTCCTACAGTGAGTGGCTCAATGATGTTCCCTGAGAACTCCCACCTCCACTGCACTGAGTCCACCAGGACACTCCCTGGGTCTCTTGTGCTAAGACCCGCTCTGGCTGATTCTCTTGTGACCAGTCTGTGCCCAGCTGATAGGTACACACAAACTGAGGCACTGCTGGGAAAACCCCAGCCCTTGCATATTGGTGGGGAATTTTGGAAGCCACAAGGAATTCAAACTGCTTTGTAGCAGGGTGTACAAGGAAACCCAAAGAACCACAGGCAGTTTGCTGTGTGGTTTACGAAGCTCTCAGCTAATTGCCACCTCCAGTCTGAGGTGGTGCTGGACTATGTAGCAATTCAGATGCAAAACAAGATCAAGACATTCACCCGAACTCAATCAAGCCAGAAAATAGAATTTACATGCGACTTATAAACTTGCTTTGCAGAGGAGGTTGTAAAACCAAGGACCCTCTGGTCCAAAAGGCAAGGAAACAATTAATGTCTTCTTATGGGAAAGCAACTCCTACACATACAAGACATTAGATTTAATGTAGACCCAATATGTACATGAGGAAAGCAAGTTTTGTGAGGTATTTATGTCATTCAATGAGAAATCATTGTGCAAGAAATACTATATATCTTGTTGGCTGGGAGCACAGATGTAGGAGGGTGCTATTAGCACCATTAGAGACATTAGATATGTCCTAAAAACACAAGCCTACATTATGCTTGAGAAAGATGCTGGTTTGAGAAATATGCTACTTAGAGAAAGGCAGCAGTGTAAGTACAGACAAAAGGCACTACAGATTTTGTGAAGTATGAAAAGTATGTTCCTATGGAGACACTTTCTATCCCCCAAGCATCTCAAGCTGATAGATGTCTGAAAACATTTCTGTGGATGTTGGTTATCTTTCTGATTCAAGACTCTAACTAGCCTAGGTTATTCCTTAACTGACTGTGATGACAAAACTCTTTGAAGAAGTTTAGTGTGAATTTTCTTCACCTTATACAAACCTTTGTGCAATTACTCCTTCACTCCTTTTTTTTATATTAATCTAGGAGAGTTTATGTTTCAAACTCCCATATTGTTAGCATGGCAACTCACAAAATAGAGAGTATTTGCAAGAACCAGGAAATAATTTGTTTGGCAGCACATAGACAAGATACTTAGGAAATTCAGAAAGACCAAAAGGATAGTAGGAAGAAAGAGATAGTGGGATTTTTAAAAATAAATTAAGAGTCAAGATTTGCTTCAAGGATTAATATAATTAAAAACAACTTTCACACTCAAGAACTTTTATACACATAGCAAAATTTGTCCAGTTTATTTGGAACAAAATCTTCACTTCTACAAGACCTGAATAACCTAAAATGGCATCTCACCTGTTGAAATGCATTCAGATAATTTGTCTACTTTTAAAAAAGGAGAAGCAAAATTAGTTTTAACAGGAAACTCCACAATGCTATAAGTTGAAAATTTCAACAAATGAATTCCAGAAGGACACTAACTCATTGCAAGGACACAGAGGCAATACAAACAGCCTGCTTCAGATCCAGACAAGTATAAGATAATTGCACTTTCTTTCTTATTTAGGTCTTTGAAAAGAAGTGATCATAAAAAACCCTCTGAACTGAAATGTAAATATGTCCTCTATCCTCATCTCTCAGCACTCATCACACCCTCTCTGTAAACAACCTCAGCAAGACAAATAACTCAAATAAAAGAGTTTATCACATAGCACAATTTCCAGACTCAGCAAAGATTTAGCAAAATGACATATCAGAGGATTCTGTGTTCTGGGTGGGGCAAAACACTTAAAACGCTACCCACAAATCAGACTGTCACCTTCATAGATGTTAATGGATTTTTTTAAACATTCTCATTAATTCAGCATATCCCTGTTAATCTCACGATTGGGACATTTTCCTCAAGATGAAACACAAACAAAATTTCAATGAGAAAGAAAATGAGTAGGATTTGGTTGTGCTTTAGCTAGCACAACCTTTTCTTGAGGTCTCAAGACAAGTCTTTAGAGGACTTCTTCTGAATAATAGGCTTAGAAGACTACTTTGATTTCATAGAACTTACTAATATCACCTGTGCTTGTCTATTCAGCTTGTGAGTTTTATCCTTGACATGCCCATAAGGATTCTCCAACAAGGAAATGGTGAAGCCTCCTATCTACTGCTGATACTTGCAGCTCTCCTACTAATTTGGGCAAAAAGGTGAGCCCACTTAGAGCTGCAATCCCTGCAAGGCCTTTCTGCTAAGGGGTTGCAGACAACATGGAACGTGCTTCACAGTCTTCTTACTTTAACATCCAAAAAAAAATACCTTTGTCTGAAAAAACCCTAGGCAAAAACATGCAGGAAACTCTCTGGAGTGGAAAGCCCATCTCCACAAACCACACTTAAAAGACAGTATGTTAGGAAAAAATAAGGCAGTACATGTCAGTGGCCTGAGTGGTGCCCACACTGAGGTGAGATGCTGGAAGGTAAAGTGGGTCAACGAGTTACTGCATTCCAGAGACAGTGGCTGCCCCACTTCTAAGCTGTTCCCTGAATTACCAAAGTCTTTTGGCACATCAGCCCAGGGTTTCAGAGAAAAGAAGGTTTTAAAACTGCAAATGAACTGCAATTAATAGAACTGGAATAGAATCAAAATAGCAAGACAAAGGCTCCTGCCCTTGCACTGAAATTACAGAGAACCTAGATCCGCCCAGGTGAAGTGGAAGTGTCTCACCTCACCTGGATCATCCTCATTAAATCCCTGTCCTCAAAACACTTTCCAACTCCATCATCTCTTCCAATCTTTCTCCTACCTTTCAGTGAGGCTTCTCAGAAGCACAATTTCTCTAAAAAAGCTACACATACTGCAACACTTTATCCAGTTCCCAAACATATTCTGTGATTTTGTGATTCAGTGATCTCTCCTTGCTAGCAAATAAGGGTACTATAGTGAGTAACTCTGGCTTTTGCTTTCTTCAAGCCACTGCAAGTACTTTTAGAGGAACAGGTCCTTGTCAAACAACAGCAGTAGCATCACAGCCAAGCCTCCTGGAATTACCGTTTTTCTTGCAGCTGCTAGATAAAATTCAAGATAGTGCAGATAGTGCAGAGAGGTGGATGACATTCAGGATGTTTGTCAGCATTGTGAAAAGTTAGGATCAAATCTGAGGCCACTGTATTTACCTCCTAGAATCAACATGCCAGGCTTGTGATGCAGAATCATAGAAAAATGGAGCTGGGGATGTCTGCCTAGCAATTCATAGATACCTGGGGCTGGATTAGTGGATTAGTATTGCTCAATATATTTTTACTAATCCAGAAAAGGAAGTGAGCAGTTAGGTGACAACCCGTTCATTGCTCACACCCTTCTCAATTGTGTTTATGAATATATTAAATAGCAGTGACCATAAATTAACACTAGTTGGTTACACAATTGTAGAGACCTGGGATGCAAACTGACCTGGAGAGAGCCAAGAAGGGGTCAGCCCTAACCTTGTGATTACAGACAGATGTTTATCTAGCCTGTTCTTTAAGATTCCCATGCTGGGAAATGCAAACCTGCCCAGATCACACATTCCAGCACCTAGAGATCCCACTATCCCTAAGATTTCCTCCATTGTCATTGCTGCAATGCACTCTCCTAACCTTCTACCTCCCCAACCAAGAGAACAGGTTCTATTTTATGCATTTAAAAGTTGGCATTGGGCCCCTTTCACTATTCTCTGTGAAACAAGAATTGTCCACTCTCTCACACTTCAGCGTTGGGCCCTAAGTTATTTTGCAAGGACAGACCTTTTTAGACATGTATCTGTAGACAGCCCTGAAGCATATAGAAACTTGCTTTTCTTACTCACCTTTTCCAGACCATGTCAAAAGAGACCAGAAGACAATAGGCTACTGTCTGAGAAGCCCCTGCTCTGGACCCTGATCCCATTCGTGGATCATGTTCCCTAACCCTCCAGTCACTTCTGTTGTATTCCTCTGAACCCTCTCCCACTGGTACATAACCTTCCGGAAGGGCAGTGCCCAGAGCTGATCATATTACTGCCATATAGGCATGATCCACACTAAAAAATCATTGGAAGTATTTCATGTGTCCTGCAAACAATGCTGTTGTTTTTACATCCCAAGGATGATTAAATTTTCCTTTCTTTTTTGCACCACCATGACTCTGTTGACTAATGGTCAGCTGATAACTGCTCCAGCCACCTGCAAAGTCCTACAGCTGCTGCCTTCCCATGTCTGCCTCTCCCTTGTTTGTACAAAGGACTGTTCCTGTATCCACACCAAAACCTGGGCCATCCTCCTTGAAATATAACCTTTATCTCTTGTCAGAGCTAACAAATACAGTGAGTAAAGAGCTGACAGGGCTGGGCATGTCACAGTGAGCAAGGAGGGACAGCATGTGATCTGCAACACTGGAAAATAAAATTCCATATTGACAACTGAAAAAGAAAATATTTTAATTATTCAAAACAGGCTTAGTTCAGCCTCTGTGCTGAGACCTGACCACCACAGTAGTCAACTCACTGGCAACATCTGTTCCACCAGTGATCAGCCACGTTTTTTTTAATTAAATCTCTGCTTCCAACTGGGAACTTCTTCCAATGGCTCCTGGTTCCTGTTGTTGATGTTCTGCAAGACACAACCCAAACAGCACATCTCTCATAAAAGTCTGGACAAATGAGGGTGAGATTGCAATGCTAGCACCACACAGCTGTGGTTACCATGGGTAAACAAGGAAGTTCAGGTAGGAATTCCCAGAACCAAAAGTGAAAATCACAGCTTCCCTGGTTCTGGAGCCGTACCCAGCACAAGCTGCCTCCCCGCAAAAGCCTCCTCCTGATGAAATACCTGCTTGCACATTGCATTTCATCTGTAGAGGGAAGTGAACCTGTGAACTCCCAACAAGATAGAGCTTTAACATCTACCTGGGGCTTTACGCCTCAACTGCCTGGCAGGTGAGGTGGATAAAACAGGTCATGACATCTCTCAGTAACAGTGACCAGGCAACCCATCAGGGTGTTCCTGGCCTTTCATATGCACCTTTGCCAAAGCTGAAACTCAAAGCCCAATAGCAGCAAGAAACAGGAGGATGGATGAAAGGGAACTCAGGAATTTTCTATGGTATGTATCCTTCTCTTTTTTTTATCAAAAGGATAAAGTCTGGAGGATTTTGACTTCATAACTTTACTCTGAAATGTCCATTTCAGGGCCAGAGGTGTGTGAGGTATCTCCTGTAGGGTGACATTGCCCACCTTACCTGCTCCCCAGGGAGGCCAGGACACCCCACCTCTACAGGTGGTGAGGACAAGCCAAGCAGATCCATGAAGGACCTGGTAATGCCCATCTCATATAAATTGTCCTCTTTAATTTCTCTTCATGCTAAAGAAAATTTTAATAGACATCAAGCACCTCAGGTAGTTCAGATCACAGATAAAGACAAAGGAAGGGTCCATCAGGTTTTCTGTATACCTTCTTCCCTTTGTGTCAGGATCTCCTAATCACTACAACCTCCCTTACTAATTAGACTTCAACTGACAGGCTGAGAGAGTTAGGGCTGTTCAGTGTGGAGAAGACTCTGGGGAGACCTTATAGCATCTTCCAGTACCTAGAGGCTTCAATAGAGCTGGAGAGGGATTTTTCACAAGGACATGGAGAAATAAGATAAGGAGAAATGGATAAAAAGTGACAGATGGCACGTTCAGATTAGATATTCGGAATTCTTGTCATGAGAATTCTCAGAGAGTGGTTGGGAAGTGACACAGGATGCCCAGATAAACTATGAATTCTCCATCCCTAGAAGTGTTCAAGGCCAGGCTAGGTGGGATGCCATGAACTGGTTCACTGATGGCAGCAGTGTTGATATTAATCACTTGAATTTCAGTATCAGGTGGACCTTTGAGCAACATGGTCTAGTGGAAGGTGTCCCTTTAAGGTCCCTTCCAACCCAAACCTATTATTCTATGACTGAGGAGTGAGTGCTTTAGCACCCAAGAGCCCTAGAGCTTTTCCTGCTGTAGTTTATCATGCAGGACACTGTTCACACACCCAGCAGTGCAGTCAGCCTCCTAGCTGACACACAGCCAGGTATCAGGTTCTCTTGCCATTGCAAAATACTTGCAGTTTAAAGGCAGACAAAAGAATGTAAAATCCTAAGTTTTTCCACAGACAGAGCTTCTGTAGCATGAAAAAACATTGCAAGGGCCCCAGGGTTCAGTGAGGTGCATGGGGCAGCCCCACCTCACCAGGCTGTGGAAATGATGCCAGGCAACAGCCATGCTTGCAGCATATCCCCAGCAATCTCAGCAAGAACAACCCAACCTCTCCCGTAACAGAAGGGGAGGAAGGCTGGAGAGGGTAGATGAGGGTACCTGTGAGGCCCTGGGATGCTGCATCACCCCCGTTTGACCATCCCCTGGGAGAACTCATGCATGGCCACACAATGAGCCAGTAGTGACACTGAGCCAGAGCAAGAGGGCCCCACAGTTACTTTTCTTTCTTTTGGCATCTGTGGTGGCTGTTTCCAGCCCATTAGCTGTTCTGTCACTGCCTAGGTGTGGATGATTCCACTCCTGGGGCACAGATGAGGCCCCATTGATGGATTAACCACCTCAATAGACAACATGAATGGCAGGCATGATTTGTGCACTCAGCTGCCAGGAGGAATTGGATTTTAATCTTATGCCAATATGGGTCATATCCTCAGCTCACAGCCTGAATCACATCCTCACCTCACATTCCTGACCCACCTTCTAGCACAATCCAGCCTCATTGGCAAGGAAATGGTGAGGGCTAGTTCAAGCACATCAGATACAGCAAAGGGGGAGCTGTGACTGAGAGTCCCCTTAAAACTTGTGGAACATGGGTGCAGTTAAGCCCTCTTTAAACCTGACCCACAGAAGGAAAATCTTAATCCCTGCTTTCTTTCTTTTTAAGGAGTTTAGAGAGATCTTTCCGGAGATGGACGTGGACAAAGAACCAAACTACAGCTTCATGCATTTGCTTTCCTGGCCCCCTAAAAACACACCCTCCCAGAAACAGCAAACTCATCCATGTAACAGGAATCAGGTCTGGTCCTTGATTTGGTGAAGTGCCCTTCAAATAAATTACATAAGAATTCTCTGATTACATAAGTGCATTGCACAATGCATTATATAAAGCTCAGGTCACAGCTTAATCAACCAGCACTCAGCTCTCTCACATCAAGAAAAATTAATCTGAGGAGCAGCAAGGAAGGGGGAGGAAGAGGAAGATGTTCTCTTTCTCTTAAGGAGGCATATGGCATAGCACATGGCACACATGCCCACTGAGGACAGCTCCATCCCCAAGCCGGCCCAAAAGGAGCAGCTTCTAGCCAAACTCTAGCTTTTGGCTCAATGGCCACCTGCAGGATACCTGAACAGGGGGGAAGATTTATGGATCCCTCAGAAAATAGACCCATAATCACAACCACCTCGCCATTAACCTTGTCTGGCTCTAATGGGATTGCCCAGAGGCACAGGGTGTCCATCAACCACTGTAATGCATCTTGGAGAGGAGATATGAGAAAATCCTCACGAACGCATTGCTCAAAAAGGCCTGGTTTTCTTTTCTGACACTGTTTGATTTCAAATTCTCGAGGGGGTCTCTCTGTTCCCCCGAGATTCTGGTGGTCTTCGCCCTTTGCCCTCGGGAAGCCCCGAGCCGCCCGCAGAAAAGACAAGGAGCCTNTAGTGTTGGTAACTTTTCCCATGGACTGTAGTCAAGGCCCTTGCCTGTCTGGGGTCTATGCCAGGGTCTGCAACCCCCCTGTATATTTCTCAGACCCCCCCTGTACAGGTTTTAAACCCCCCTGTACAGGTCTCTGACTGTCCAGGGTTTCCAGAGGAATACCCTGGACTCCAACACAAATCAGCAGGAAATAGCCAAGGGGAATGTTTCAATGCTGACAGTAATAGAGGAACTTTCACACCAGCAGATGGAAACCAAAACAAGCTGGGAATTCTATGCTGAATCTGGTGCCAGAGGTGCCCCTAAGATACGTAACAGAAGCCAAAGGTTCCACTTCTCTACCCTAATATACAGGTTTTTCCATTAAAAAGAATTGGGGTTTCATAGTTTTTAAAGCCCAAGAATGACATTAAATTAGTCACAGGATTTCCAATCAATCCACCATGGGGCTGGCAGGTGGGACCTGCTCCTTCTCTTGGAAAACTTTACTCTCAGAGATCCCTGAGGCTACCTGTGGCTTTAATACAACTCTATCAATCAGTTTCAACAGGTCTTGTACAAGATTTTGAGCATGCAAGCACTTCAGGGTAAGAAACATCTGCAAAAGTTCCCACCATGTCTTGCAGAATCAGATTGAAATCAGCAGGGGTGTCAGTGAAAATCATTTTAACTACTGCAGGTTTCAGTGATAATAGCATCCATTAAACAGGAAAAGTAATAAATCTATAGGGGGTGTATGCTGAAAATAAACAGTGAGGTTTCAGCCATGCTTTGAAGTAACATGGAAAGGCCCAGAGGCAAAGAAGTGCTGGGAACTGCTTGGCCCATTGTGCCAGACAGGCAGAGAACTTTTGTGTACCAGCGGAGAGGTAGAAAGTTGCAAGAAGAGGAGAAAGGCCTTCTTTGATGGTTGATTTTGCAGCTGGGCTGTTTCATGGAAGATAAAATTCTGAAAGGAGAGATGGAGATGCAGGAGACAACAAGGGCAGTGCAGAGAAATCCTTATGGGATATTTCTGAGCCTTGGAGGCAGATGGTTTCTAATAGCTCTTCCCATGAGAATGGCCATAAAGGAATCTAAAAGGAGATAGGATTTTGTGTTCTGTCATCTTTCTCTTTGGTCAGAGGAGCACCAGCTGTCACTAGGGGAATACAAGAGGTGGGCCAGTTGAATGACATGCAGATGGAGGGATGTTACATTTCCCTGGCACTTCCTAACACTGCTGTCAGCACATTCAGGTTAAAAAAATAAAAATAAAATAAAATAAACCCTAAAAATAATAATTAAAAAAACAAACAAACACCACCTTTATTAGACCTTGCCCTGTGTAATAAACTCCAACGGGAGAGACAAGGGAGCCAGAGCACATTCCCTGTGACCAGCCATTTCCAGGGAGGGAGTTCCCACCATGTCTTCTGCAGAAAGAAATGAGTCAAGGAGAAGTTACCACAGACACGACAGGGCATGCAGGGGTGTGCAGGGAGAGGGCTCTCCTCCTTGGGTGGTGGGAATGGGGAGCATGACTCAGGAGACCTTTCTTGCAGCCAAAATCTCCACAGGTGAGGTCAAACAGGTCCTCAGGATTCAAGGATTCTGCAGACAGATCAAGGTGCTGAAGCCTGCATGAGGTATTAGGAGAAATTCAAACACTTGGAGCCTGCCTGTACCCAAAAGCCATTGCAATAGCAATGGGTTTGGGTTGGATGAAGAAGATAGGGAGTGGCTCCTAGCTACTCCTTCCACCCATACTCCTTTTCTTCCAAAAATGGTGTTATTTAGGGGTTATTCAGTACACAAAGGCTCTCTGTGCCAAGGCTAGATTTCTGAGTCACTAGATGAAAAGCAAACCTATGCCACCGGGGAGATAATGCATGTAATGCAAGAGTGAGAGGGCTCTTGCACAAGGCACTGGGATCCCGACAATCACTGCCCCAAACCTGGCCAAAAGCTGTGGGCTTTAGTGCTCCACATAAAATTCCCTGGGTAGACACAAGATGCCAAGCTTGGGACACTTGGGCTGGCTACACCTCCTGTTTGTCCAGTAGGGAAACTGGTTCTGCAGCGTGACCAGGGAAACCTGGCCCCACAATGCCTGCACCAAATCCTCCATTCGTGTGAAATGGTGTTGAATAGGTGCCTCCACTCGGGCTTTCTCCAAAGAGTCTCTGCCATCCACACCTCTGTGTGTTCAGGGGATCCCAAATAATCCTCAGCACAAATAGACTTTGCACTGTGACCTGAGGAGATAATTACTCACAGAATTCTCAGTAAGATCAGGCTTTGCAGGTTATATTTACACAAAGGTCTCATCAAAGCTAACTGAAAGAAAACAGAATTTGACCAAAAGGTCTCCTAGTTGGTTCTGGCAAGCTTTAGTTAACTGTCAGGCAATCCAGAATCATGTTTGATGCATAGGCTGACAGTTCACAAGGCTTCATGTCACTGTGGGTTGTAGAGGATTGCAGCACAGGATTGCTCAGATGCAAAAGGGAGATGAGACCATCTGGCTGCAGAAGGAGCCATCTCTGGGCCATGCATCACCAGGGAACTCCCGGGTTAGGGAATGGATGGGGATGAACACACTTTGCACCATAGGACGAGGCTCAGAGGAGAACTCTGCTTAATCTCAGAGTCAAACCTTGTGCCAAAGCCAAGTTACAGAAAACACTAATGACATGTTCCTGGCCAAGAAACAGCTGTGTTGGTACCAGGTAGGCACTGCACAGTTAGGGTTCCTGCCAGAGCACTGGTCCATCAGGCAAAAGTTCTCAAAAAGTGCCCAAAGTTTTGTCAGGCCTCAGATACAATGCAGGGGATCAGCACTGACTTCCTTCAGCCTCTGATCTTCACCCATGGACCAGGGGATTCTATCCTCAAATCCCTTCTCTTCCCCAAGAAATGAGAGAGAAAACTGGAGTGATCAATCCCCAAGCTAGCAGCCCCTGTGACTGTCAGATAGACACAAGTGAGATATCCAGACCTCTCCTTTGGAAAGCTCTCTCACTTTGCACAAAACAATCTGAAAGAGAGCAAAAATCACTTCCATCGTGGGCATGAGAAGGTTTTCAGCAGGAGAACTCTCTCATTTAAGCATATGTGAAAAACTTCTATTCCAGCCTCTCTAGGTAGAAAGGAGCCAGACCTGGATCTTCTGAAACCACAGGATGGGATATAGAGATAAAAAAGTAGAAAATAGGAAGATAGCCAGGGAAGAAAAGGAAGTAGTAGGAAAGGAAGTAGTCTCCAGCTGTAGGAGAGCACAGACCAGGACTATATACCTTCGTCTGGCTGGAACAAAAAGGGATATAAATGGTGGGTATTTGGCTTCAAGAGCTGTATTCCCAGCCTGCAGTATTTTGGGAATGTGGAGGATTCCCCTGCAGTGTGCAGAGTCCAAGACAGTTAATAAATGTTTCTATGTGGGAAAATCAACTGGGGTTAGAGGTGCTATTCCATAGCAGTCCACTCCCCAGGTGTTCCAGGGGAGGACCATCACCTGCATGTGACCAGATGCACCCCAGAAGCCCCACAGTGAAGTCTACCCCTCCCCAGGCTCTATCATGATAAAGAACCTGGTTCTTCCTCCCCTTGTTTTTGGTGTCCCGTGCCTGGCTAAGGAATGGCAATGGAAAAGTGATACATGTATATAGAGGGAGACAGGTGGCAGTGATGTTCAGAGTGATAGCTACCACTGGACTTAATTATACAGGCATCATTGTATACTTCTGGCCACAGTAAAAAAATTTGCCAGCACTTTTCTGTCATATTTGTTAGTTGCCATGAAATTTAAGACATTTCCAAGGTCTGATCAATATGCACAAGGTCAGACACAGCATGAAGCTGTGACAGAAACAATCCATACCATGTGAAGGGAAGGATTCCAAGTGATTTGCACCAAGGAAGAGCTGGTCTGCCTGGCTCAACTCAGCCAACAGCCCTCTGATTTTAGTGACATTCTGTTGCTCAAAAGCTCTGTCTTAGAAGGGATCCATTGCTCAAGGGAGACCCTTTGCAAGCAAAGTTGCATGTCAGGTTTTGGCCAGAGCAGAAGCAGAAATGTTGACCCAGAGCTCAGGTAAGAAGTGCTGCAGAGCCACCCTGGTGATGATGTGTGCATGGCTTGAGAGAGAGAAGGCTTTTCTACACTGCCTTTTTTTGCTGCTTTCCTTCTAAATCATGGGAGAAACACCAGCACAGTGCTGAGGGCAGGAGGAGGCGAGTTGTCAGGCAGCTCAGTAAGTGGGCCTCTTCTTTGCAATCCTTTTCAGCCTTTTACCTTTTTAATTCTATTGCTTATCTGGTGGGAGAGCTTTGGGGCACCATTTGCCTTTCAGCCATCTCCTTATCTTCTTCTCTATGATCTCTTCATCCAACAGCAATGAAAAATCCAAGGCAAGGGAAGCTGACATCTTGGAGGCATGGACAGAGTACAGACCATGGTGGTAGCATGGAAACACTCACCTTCCTGTCCTTGGGTCACCCAAGCACACCTTGCACTTTCAGTTGTAGCTGTGTACTCTCCTCTCTCTGCTTGTGGGAGTTGGCTCCATCTCACATCAAGATCGGTGATAAAAGCAGGGAATAAATAAATACAGTAAATTGAGAAAGATCGGCTCATCAGGCCAAGTGCAAATGCTACAGAGTCATCCAGAAAGCATCCTGTAACATGCAAACAGGAACTGATAGAGATCCTCTTCCAAGGGCAGAGCTTGTTCATAACTGATGGATTCCCTTGGCCAAAACCACCTCCTGCATATCTGGGTGTGAGCACTGCTATCTGCTGCTGCATCATGCACAGCCCAGATCTCTCCTGGGCAGAGGGCAATTCTCAAACTGAAGAGAATGGAAGCATCAACAGGGGCAGATCTGTTGTCCTCATTAGCCCATCGTGTCAGGGAGCATTTCAGGATGGAAGTGAGGGAAGAAACACACCTTTTTATCTTGTCACATTCTTGCATATGGAAGGGAATAACTGAATCCCTGTGGCAAGTTCTGCCTAGCAGAGAAAGCCTAGCTGCAGAACCTTACACTGCAGCCCACATAAACATGATCTTGGGAAGATCTCTTGGGAGTCACAGCACAAAAGGGCTCTGTGCCTGGCAACAACTACAACAGTGGAAAAAAACCCTCACTGTAGAGCCTGGGTCTCCAGGCACTGTTACACAATTAGTCTCACCAACTCATTTCCTTACCCTGGGGAAGCTGTTCCATGGGAAACCACCTGAATCCTCTTGTAGGAAGGGCTATGATGGGGAGGGTGCTCAGTAAATCAGGTGGTACCCCACTTCACCTGCACTGCACAGGGCATTGTTGAAAAAAAAGGACATCTTAGGAACCCTCAAGGAGGGGTAATGAGGCAAGACAGCAGCAGGATGAAGCAACAACTTGGGCAGCAAAAGACATGAGCAGGAAAACCTGCTCTTGGGTCAGATTCCTTAGTCAAGGCCAGATCACCCCTCTCCATCCCATTTCTGTCATTACTGCTGCTGACCTTTCAGAGTGAACTCTGACATCCAGAGATCTGCAAGGCAGATGGACAGTAACCATCAAAGCTGACCACTGGCATCACTCAGTCTGAAGAGCTCCACACCCTGTGTGCCCCATTTGCATGTCCAGCATGTGGTAGCAGAGGGGCTACAAGAGCAGTTTCTATGCAAAGCTTCTGGAAACTTCCTCTGTGTCTGGCAGAGCCAATGCCAGGCAATTCCAGGATGGACCTAGCACTGGCCAAGGCTGGGCCAGTCAGGAATGAGAGTAGTGCCTTTGTGATAACATATTTAAGAAAGAAAAAAAAAATATTGTACAGGTGTAATTGCATCCAGAGAAGAGCAAGGTGAGAATATGTGAGAGGAGAAGGCCTGCAGACACCCAGGGCAGTGCAGAAGGAGGGAGCTGGAGCTGTTCCAGGCTCTGGAGCTCAGATTCCCCTGCAGCCCCTTCAGCAGCCCATGGTGAAGCAGCTGTGTCCCTGCAGCACAGGGAGGACACAAGGGAGCAGAGATCCACCTGCAGCCCCTGGAGGAGCCCAGGCTGGAGCAGGGGGATGCCAGATAGAGGCCTGTGAACACATAGGAAACGTATACTGGAACAGGTGGATGCCTGAAAGAAGACTTTGGACATGTGGAAAACCTGTGCTGGAGCAAGCGCCTGGCAGGACCTGAAGACCTGTGGAGAGAGGAGTCCAGGCTGGAGCAGGTTTGCTGGTAGAACTCCTGCTGCAGGGGGCTCACATGGAGCAGCCAGTTCCTGAAGGATTGCAGCCATGGAAGACTGAGCCACAGGCATGGGATGGACTCACATTGGAGACATTCATGGAGAATTGTCTCCTGTGAGAAGGTCCCCATGCTGGAGCAGGGGAAGGACTCCTCTCAGGAGCAGCAGCAGGAACAATGTGTGATGAACTGGCCATAATCCCCATTCCAATCTCCCTGTGGCACTGTGGGAGAAGGTAGAGCTGGGAAGGAGGGAGGGGTGGGGGAACAGTTGTTTTAATATTTAATTTACTTCTCATGATCCTGCTCTGATTTTGATTGGTAATAAATTCAATTAACATTTTCAGTTCAAGTCTGTTTTGCCCGTGACAATATTTCATGAATGATCTCTCTGGGTTCTTATCTCAGCTCATGAACTTTTGTTATATTTTCTCTTGTCCAGCTGAGCAGTGACAGAGCACCTTTGGTGGGTGCCTGGCACCCAGCCAGAGTCAAGCCACCACACCCTGCAGTTCCCAGCCTAAGCCTGGCCATGCTCACAGCCAGGATTTGGTGAGCTCATTGGCAAGGCAGTAGTGTGTTCACCACCTCAGAGAGGCACCCAAAAAGCTTTTGCTGGCCAGGGTCTGTCTGTGGGTATTCAGGTCTCTGAAGGATGGCCTAACTAACCCTGACTCCCTGCCTTTGTTCCTTTAGGATTCTGTACTTTTCTCTGCTGCTGTCACCTCGACCATCCCACCTCTATCTGCAGTCTTACCTTTCCCAGCACAGTCATTTCTCACAGCATGTGGGCAGGGTATGGCAGGACCACAGCTGGGATTTCGGACTCAGGGAGCTGGAGGCCTGGGAGCAGGGGATTACCCAGAGATGGGGTTACAGAGAGATGGGGTAAGGGTGGAGAGGAGGGGTAGGAGGGATTGGTTCCCCGTGCCTTTGCTTGAGCTGTTCCACCTCACAAGGAAAAAAAAAATCCCTTAAGCCATAGAATATGTAGTAATGAGCACAGCTCTGACGCTGTTGTACACCACAACAACACAGACTCGGACTTCAGAAGGTTGAAAATGACTGTATGTATTACTGGGAATATCTTCCCTTTTATGCTATTCTACACAGACCAATTTGATTGGTAAAACAAAGACAAATCTTATCAATCACATTGGTCAGATCAGAGGAACATCAAGAAGAAGTCCCTCCTAGGGAAAGAATGTAAACGAAGGTTACAGTTACAAAATCATGTCTTTGGTTTACAGAAAGTTTCCTGGGAAAAGAATTTCAAAAAACCAAAACATCTCATGCATGAACCAGGCTACACCATACGTCATTTCTGCTTTGAGACAGGACAGGGGAACTGAAGTTTCCCACAACTGGAACATGGAGGACATTATGGCTTTGGCTCTCCATGTCAGGGGAGCATCTCTCACAGGGTCAGAGACACACAGCCCTCAGGGACCACCCAAGCCAAAGCTCAGTCTGAGCAAACATCACGATACATGGTTCTCAGCTTCTTGTCTTACGTGACATTCAGCAGGATCCTTTCCAAGTCTTGTGGAAGCTGTCCCTACCTGTGGTAGACCACGTGGGAAACATGATCTTTTAGGTCCCTTCTGACCAAACCATTCTGTGAAATCCCAGCTTAATGGTGTCAAGTCAAATCTCCCTGCAGAGCCAGGATCCAACCTGTGCATAGAGAGCACACCCAGTATCTGACTAGCTGCCAGAGAGGACTCCTTGGATGTGTTACTGCTGAAATTCCCAGACGAATTTCTCACATTGATGCCACAATCCCACTGGAAAGGCTAAAGGAAAAGCCCTTGGATCAGCCTATGTGCTTTATGCTGCTGTAGAGAGAGCAGCATGAGAAGCCTCCACCTGCTATGCCCTTTCCAACATTTCCCTGTCTGTGGAGATGTAACATGGCACAGAAGCAGCACTAAGTATCACAGTTGTTGTGGGACCCACTAGATTCAGCTCATGCCTCTCTGCTCCCATTCCAGAACCAGATGGTGGTCACCCAGTCCCCCTAAGAGGTGTGTGGGGAGGTCGATGCTGCCCTCCAGCCCTCCCAGCTGGTTTGCCAGGTGCATGAGCTGAAGATACAAGCTGAACAAGTACAGCTTGTGCAGGGAGTTTCCCGCTGAGGGCTATGCAGCCCTTTTGTCCTAGGGTAACTTTATGATTGTATCCCCAGTTGTCTGTTCTGTTTGTGCTGCATATTAAGTTCTGTACCTTTAAAACGGTTCTGGGAGCAAAGGGGGAGAAAGAAGCAGCAGAGAAAACTGCCTGACTCCCACACGGCCTGGGTTCGTCTGAGGCACGGGCAGCAGTGGGACAGAGATCTCCTGTGCTTTTAGTTGGTTTTAGCTAGCTGATGCAGAGAAGTTCCCTGGACTGGTTTTCTTTTTTTTTTTTTTCCTTGGGCCTGTTTAACTCTGCTCTGGACTGACAAACCCAGAGGAGCAGCGAGGGCGGCACCTGCGGCTCCCGGGCCTGGAGCTGCGGAGGGAGTGGGGCTGGTGAGAGGCTGAGGGAGCTGAGCTGCACCCACGGCAAGGACTGCCTCAGTTTGCCAGCTCTCTTCGGAGCGGCCAGAGGGTTTATTGTTTCATATTATTCATTCTTTATGCTTGTGGGCATCTTGTTTGTTGAATAAATAGTTTTTTCCACTTTTCTCCGAGGAAGTTTTTCCCGGACCAGTTTGGGGGAGGGGCTGTTTGGGTTTGCTTTCCAGAGGAACGCCCTTCAGAGGTTCAGTCCCAAATTTGCCCTAAACTATGACACCTTTTTAGGGTTACACAGGTTCAGGCTGTCCTAGTGGGCAGTGCAAGGTCAACCTCAAGCCCGAGGGTTTCACCGGATATGGATACACTGTAGAAGACAGCAAGGAGGCAGCTTGGGCAAAGCGAGGGCAGTGCAAGCCCTATGCTCCTCTCAGTGCTACACCCATGCCCATCTACCTCCCAGGTTAGCTTTTTTTGTTGACAGTGCACACAGCCAGATCCTGTCTTCTCAAGACCTCTGTGTGGGTGATCCCCAAACAGACCTCAGATTCTCTGGCACCAGTTGCAACATTCCTGCTGTGCACACTGAGCTCCACCACAGCAATGCTCAAAACCTCAGCAGTTCAGGGGTAAGGAAAACAGATTTCTGCTCTCAGGATCCCCAGAGAGCTGCTCTGGTAGTGAACTCACCTTTGCTGTCTATAGCAACTCCCAATGGAGGCTGTGTTGATCTTTTTCCTAGGAGATCAACACCTTCTGGAGGGCAGCAGCACATGTGCCGGCACAGCCAAGGTCTGCACTGACACACACTGAGACCTGTTTGCCCCAGGGGTTCCAGTTCCAGCCATAAAACCCAGCCTGAGCAAGGCCTGCCAGTACACTTGTCCCAGCCAAAATTCCTGTAGAAAAGCTAACACTAATAAATGAAGGTTTGCTGGAACTGTTGGCATGAGCCAGCAGGATGTTACTGAGCTTTGCACAGAAACCTACCAACAGCATTGTGGTTTCAGATGAAACTCAAGACATGTGAGTCCTCTGGCCAAGTTTTGCCACAGGGTTTCAGTGTCACCCTCAGCAGCAGGAGGCAGCCACCACTGCAGGACATTGGGATATTGGGCTGCCTGTACAGCCAGATCCCAGCACATCCAAGGCTGGAGCAGTGAACTGGTTCAGGAGGCAGAGGGGAGCTGGTCTCTCCTGTACCCACAAATAACAGGGTTCTCTGGCAGCCTGCAGGTCCTGGATTTCATCTCACTCCCCAAAATGTGGTAGAGAGGCAACCTGGCCCTCTCAAGCTCCCAGCAGGGACACAGGAAAGGCACATATGAATGACACCTGGCCCACAAGCCACACAATGCAGCTGGGACCCAGGGTAGCCCACCCAACTCCGCCACCAGCCTGGCTTGCTGCAGTGATTACTGGACCTCAGGCAGCCTCCATGCTGAATGAACTCTCCATACCTGTCAGCAGCCTGCCACTGAGAGCTGCAAACCCAAAGCCTCCTCTAGCCTCTCCATCTCTGATCCTGCATCTACAGAACTGCAGCTCATGGATTCAGGGCTGCTTGCTACTGAGCAAGCTGTTTTCTCCAACTGCCACCACCAATAGATTTTTGCCCATGCAAAACTGCAGACAAGCCACCCCCTATTTCCAGGGGCAATAGGTTTGTGGGGGAAATCTCTCCAGTCAGATAGGTTCTTCTGTCCTCACCACAGGAGGGATGGCAGTTTTGCAGCATCCCATTTCCATGGAGCCATCTCGCAGCAGGAGAGGTGCAGGAGAGGCCTTGAAGAAGTGTTTTACAGGCTGATAGTTTATCTTGGATGACTCCTGAGCTCTGGCAATCCCTCAGCCCTTGGAAAAAACTCTCTTGGCTGCTTTGAACATTGCTGTTCAAGCACAGCAGCAGGCACATGGAAATATTTTCATGCTCAGGAACATGTCTTGTTGGAAGAGGGAGAAAGAGTGGCTGGATTCATGTCCCTGCTTCCAGCAGTGCTGGTGGCTTATCCTGGGACTTGGGTCCCGTTGCTCCACAAACCACACTGTGTCCAGCTGATGTGGGAAGATAAAGGCAGCCATGTCCCCACACTGCCAGACCATGGCTGTCAGATATTTTTACAGCACTTTACACATATAGGTGGTAAAGATTGACACCTTAAAAGGGAACTAGCAGGTTTGCCCCCCAGCCTGGCTCTGGGTGGGTGAGAGAACAGCTGCTGCACTGGGGAAATGGTATAAGCCCAGCTAGGAGCACAGATCTGTAAAAGGCCAATGCTTTTTCCCACGGTGGCTGCATCAGTGACCTAGCCCCACCTTGGGATGGACAGCACATCACTGGGGTGAGTAGGGGGTGCCAAATGCAGTTTTGGATGCTGTTTTGGTTGATGGCTCAGATCCATGTTCATGACATAGAAAAGAGCAGGGGAAGGAATCCTGACAGCCACTCTCCTGCCTTGCACAATAGGAATAGACTTCCTCTCCTTTCAGGGTCATTCCCAGACCCATGGCTGTGATGTCCCACCCATTCCCTGCCCAGGCCCTGTGCTTCCCCCAAAACTCCCTCCCCATGTGCTGCTCACACCCTTCATGTGTCACCCTACCTGCCTCCAACTGTCAGTGCTTCGGGGTAGGGAAAGTATCTCATTGCCTTCTTTCAATGAATTGTGGCAAATTGCTGGTGCTAAACAAATTGCACTTCCTGCCAAAAATCATCACTGTTGTGGGAGTGGGAGCTGGGAGCATTACTCACACAGGGAATTGTATTTGCTTGTGTCAAAAAGGGCTGGGGGCAGCATTCCCTCACTCACTCTCTGCTAGAGGACAGTGGTGACATGGCATAGGCCACTAGTCTCCCAGCTAATATTCCAGGGAAAGGCATGTCATTCCCCAAGTCCTCACCACCCCCAAAAAAGCACCCAAAAATGTGAAGGAAAGGCATACCTATAAAAATGCAAGGTAAGGGGCAGACATGAGGTAGGGCAATACCTTGCCCTGTAACCATGCAAGGGAGGGACATGAAATGTACTTTGAAGGGTATAAGGGAAAGGAAATGTCCTTGAGATGGAACTACACTGGGGAAGAGGTCCTGGTGCTGTGGCAACAGGAAGAATGTTAACCATCTACAGCCCCAGGCTGTACTGGGAGGGAGCATGGGATTTGGTTACCAATTATTCCACCTGGCTGAGCCTTTAGCAAAGATAATCCCCACTGACAAGATCTAACAGCAAGGGCTGGCTCAGCCCTGCACTGTAGGACAGACACCCCTTGCACCGCGCAGTCATGCCCTGTGAGCCCTGATCCCACAGGATGGAGGAGAGGCACCACCCATCCCCTCTGATCTTCCTTTGGCTTGGGGAACAGCCTTGTTTTGGGACAGGGTCTGCTGATCCCTGGTATCCCTATAGAGCTAGCTGCCCACCTGCAATGCATAGCCCCTCATCCCTTCCCTGTAACACTGCTAGCATCTCCCCATCTCCCATCATGCAGAAGGACATAGTTAGCCCACAGCAGCATCTCCAGCCCACAGCCACACTCTTGCCCTGTATTAACACAAAGCAGGTCAGCATTCCGCCAAACCAAGCCTGGCTACCATGCGTGTTCACAGCACAAGCAGAGTTGGAAGGGGCCCCAAAGGATCATTGAATCCAGCTCCTGGCCCTGCATAGAACCACCCCAAGAGTCACATCATGTGCCCAAGAGCATTGTCCAAACACTTCTTGAACTCTGCCATTCTTGGTGACGTGACCACATTCCTGGGGAGGCGGTTTCAGTGCTCAGCCACCCTCTGGGTGAAGAACCTTCTGCTGACATCTAACCTAAACCATCCTTGACACAATTTTAGGTCATCCCTCAGGTCCTGTCACTGTCACTACAGAGCAGAGATCAGTGTCTGCCCCTCCTCTCCCCCTCATGAGGCTTCCCCTCAAGGCCCTTCATCATCCTTNATCATCCTTGTAGCCCTCCTTTAGACACTGTCTAATAGCTTTATATCCTTCTTGTATTGTGGCACCCAAAACTGCCCCCAGCACTCAAGGTGAGGCTACCCTAGGTCAGAGCAGAGCAGGACAATCCCCTCCCTTGCCCAGCTGGCAGTGCTGGGCTTGATGACCCCCAGAACAGGGATGTCTCTTCTGCCTGCCAGGGCACTGCTGACTCGTGTCCAGCTTCTCATCAACCTGGACCCCCAGGTCCCTTTCCCTGGCACTGCTTTTGGCATCTCATTCCCCAGTCTGTCTGGACATCCAGGGTTGCTCCATCCTAAGCACAGAATCCAGCATTTTCCCTTGCTGAACTCCATGTGGTTGGTGATTGCCCAGCCCTCTAATTTGTCAGGGTTTCTCTTCAGGGCCTCCCTGCCTTAGAGGGAGTCAGCAGCTTCTCCCAGTTTTGTATCATCTTTGAACTTGCTCCTGTTTTACATCCAGGTAATTTATGAAGATGTTGAAGAGCAGAGTGCCACGGATGGAGCCCTAAGGAACTGCACTAGTGACAAGTCCCCAGTCTAATGTCACTCCAGTCACTATAACCCTTTGTGTCTGACCTGTAAGTCAGTTGCTCTCTCATCCCATGATGTCTTTATCCAGCTGTGGGACGGACATTTTGTGCAGAAGGATATAGTGAGAGACGGTATAGAAAGATTTACTGAAATCCAGGAAGATTACATCAACCGTCTTCCCTTGATAACTGCCTAAGGGGAGAGCCAGAAAATGACAAACTTGAAGCCTGGAGGGGCCACCACTGTAGTTTGCCTCCCAGACACTCTGATCCCTCAGTGTTTTAATACGCATGAAATAATGTGATGTAGCCAAAAAGGAGATACTCAAAGCTAATAAATCAATACAGTACCAGGCTCCTGCCATGCCCTTTTCTGGCACCTCCCTTAAACTTCCCATGCATATCCAGGAGCAACATTAACAGGAACAGTCTGTCTGGCACCTTCAGCAGTGCAGGAGTCACCAGCACAAGGCACAAGTAGTTTCTTTGCAGGCTCACTGCCAACACAAGCTCTTGGCACCTTCATTTGTGACAGCAAATGAAACCCTGGGGAACAGAGTCCCTCTTTCTTGTTCCCTGGTGAGAAAAGGCAGAGTTTGCAGAGCCTGGTCATGAAGCTCAGTAAGAAAGTGGAATGACGGGGAGATTCTTGATACACCCCCAGTTCACTCCTCTGCCAGAGCCCACCGTGGCATCACCACCCACTCAAGCACCTCCCTACTGTGCTTTTGGCCAATGTTTATTTTTCTCCTGGTGGCTGCTGAGCCTTTAGCACTTGAGTCTAGTGCAAAGGCTTCACAGCACCAGAGAATACATCTTTGTGACAGCTTGTATAGTCTGAGCAGCTTGCAATTTCATTCTGCCCCCACACACACAGCCGTGAGATGCCAGCAACCAGCACTGCTTCTCCCACTATCCCCTGTGTCCCAGCTCCAGCCTCTTTCCAGATTGCATTTCTCCCATTCTGCAATTCGCCCATCCAGTATCTTCATTTCCTCTTCACTGTGGTGCACCCTGCACTTACTAAATGCCATCCTCACCTGTTCAGCTGCATCACTCTGCCCTTCTGAGGAGACCATAAGGACTAAAAGCTGCTGCCTGCTAGAGCTGCTTTGCTTGGGAACCAGTACTTACCAAAAGCTGCTGCCTTGGCTGGGAAAAATCACTTCAGGTCCAGAGCATTTTCCTGATAACAGAAACCCCAGCAAACAAGTCATTCCCCAGTCTAGCAGAATGGCCTTTGTGGGAACGGCAAGCTAGGGGAGATTATTCCCTTTCTGTGCCAAAAAAAAACCCAGACAATCACTCCTTCACTAGCCAGTCATGGAAATTTAACCTAAGGGTTTTCAAAAATGACTAGTAATTGTGGGTGCCTGAGCAAAATGCCTCCTTAAAAGGCCTTTATTTCCAGGATATATGTGCTTCTTGCTTTCAAAGGGTCACATCAGACAGCCCCACAGAGACCAGAAACAGCCTCTGAAAAGATCTCAGCAGCCCCGAAGAATGAACATCAAAGTCTGAATAATTCAGTAAGCACGAAAACCTCACAGCACTCAACCTGCTGTGCTCATCCCATCATCCCAGCTGTGTTTCATCAACCTGTTTCCCCTGCTGCCTTTCATAAATCTTGTCATGGTCACTCAAAGCTGTCAAGGGCACCAAGCAAGCAGGATTCTGGTGGCAGAAGGAAGGCTCCATCCCCCCGCCCCTTCTCCTGAGCCTCCCAACAATGGCTGTCTGAGACATCCTTGCAAAGCAGGAGCTGATCCTTTTAGGAGAAACTACCCAAAGGGTGGCTCAGGTAAAGACCCAGGGGGACCCACCAGCTTTTGGACAGCCCTGCTAGGAAGCAGAAAACCCATATAAAGCATGCACCACTAGAGCCCTGTCTTGGCTCCATCCATACACTAGGTATCCCAGTATCATCGCTCCAGCCCAGTTTTGCATTTGAAAGCATGACCCCGTTTGCATTCTTCCTCGCCACAGAGGAGAACCCCTGTAAAGAGCTTCTGAGGTAGCTTTGCAAAGCCAACACATCAAAGCCCATTGCTGTTGTCTCAGCTCTCCCTTTTCCCTCGTCCCAGCTCTTGTGACATGACACGGCATAGGCTCCCCAGGGCAGCTCTGTGTTTGTGCAGCTCTTGTTTATGGCTGGGACCACAGCTAATCAAACAAGCAAGTGCCCACTCACTGTTCTGGAAGTAGAAGTTTGGCATGGTTGTCAAACAGGCACGCTCTGAATAACTCAGGCCCTACCCCAGCTTTCACAACAGGAATTAGTCACAGTGCTCCAACAGGAGCAGCAAATCTGGCAACAGGAGATAAAGTTACAGCAGAGACCTTACTTGTCCTCTCTTGTGTACCTGAGACACCTCTTTCCTTTGGTTCCTGTCTTTCCAGATCCCTTACAGGTGCAGGGACCCTCTGCTTCTAGAAAGGTGTTCTGGTTTTGCTTTGGGTAAACCGTCACACAAGAAGTCAGAGTACAGCAATATCCAAGACCTAAGCAACCAATAGATGTCCAGAGGTGGCCACCAAATTAATTAAAGGGATGGAGCACCTCTCCTATGAGGAAGGGCTAAGAGAATTGGATTTGTTCAGCCTGGAAAATAGAAGGCTTCAGGGTGACCTAATTGTGGCCTTCCAGTACCTGAAGGGAGCCTACAAGAAAGATGGAGAGGAACTTTTTACAAGACAAATAGTGACAGGACAAGGGGGAATGGCTTCAAACTGAAAGAGAATGGGTTTAGATTAGGTATTAGGGAGAAATTCTTCCCCTAGAGGGTGGTGAGGCACTGGGGCAGGCTGTCCAGAGAAGCTGTAGATGCCCCATCTCTGGACATGCTCAATGCCAAGTTGTGAATGAAGCTCTGAGCAATCTGGTCTAGTGGAAAATGTCAAAATATCCCTGATCAAAGCAGAGGGGCTGGAACTAGATAATCTTTATGGTATCTTCCAACTCAGATATTCTACTCAGATTCTGTGGCTTTATGATACCGAGGCTTTGCTGAGGAATGGCAGTCACTTTTCCACATGAATTGCCCAGAAGGGTCTGAGTTTAGCAGATGATAAAACATGACCAAAAGATTTGCAATCATTGATCATATGAACAAAGCCTTCAGAACGGCTCAAAGGTGCTTTTAAATATTTGGATACTGGGAGATTTAAGGCAATGCAGTTATCCCTCCCCTGCAAGTGGAGGCAGGAGCCAGTAGATCAGCTAGACCTTTGGCAACAAGAGTATTGTAAGCAAACCTGTGATAGTTTGTTATCTGTGTAACTTTTGCTGACGCAGGTGTAAACCTTCCAGGTGATGTAACCTGGCCTAACAGTGGTCAATATGGTGAGTCTGGGGTGAATTCATAATAAGGTCTTTGCTGAGTTGCCCACAGTTGTCACCAAAACTGTGCTCACATCTGTCTGCTGAGCACAGTGGTACCATCTTGTGAAACACCAGCAGGTTAGGACTTGTATAAGGGTTTCTTTATGAGTTTCATTTATCATCATTTTATTGGGACCAGCAGAAGATTTGCCTGGATGTTTCCTGTCCTCTTGCTGCAAGCTGCAAATGGAGAGTGGAGGAACACTTTTATACCTTTTTAAAGGCAAGAAGGAAAAAGTAGAAATACAATAACTAACAGTGTAAAAGAAGAAGACAAAAGCAGAGCTGGGCTGGGGAGGACAGGGCAGAGGGGGTTATGTCATTGTTCAGCTGAAAATGCAGAGGCCATCACCCCATAAATATTTCCAGGCAGGGAATAAGCCACTAAGGGGCTTAGAGAAGGGGGAGCAGGACCTACAAGCCTGTCTGGTGAAGGTGGCTGGAGGAGCTCTGCTGCCCTGGAAGCTAATGCAGGCTTTGGCACATGCCTGTGCCCTTGGCAAAAGCAGATATATGCAGTGGGGAGAATGTTCCAGCATCCACAACATACAGCAGCAGGAAAAGCAGAGGCAGGATGGGGCATGGAGTGAACAGGCAGAGCTCTAGCACAAGCAACCAGTGCACCAACTCCAGTGGTGTCCAACTGCTGTGTTGGCAAATTTACTGATTCAAATGTCAAACTGCATGTTCAGAGTGGAGGCAAATGGACACAAAAAGCAGGAACAACCCAACTACCGAGGAAAATTAACAGCCATTGCTGAAAGCAGGTTGGGCAATTCCAACAGCTAGAGGATGATAAAGCACAACAAAGAGAAGATTAAGAATTAATCTCTAATTAGCTGCTTCTGAAAGCTGTTGAAATCACTGCCTGCATCGTTTGCTAATAGACTTGTCAGCAAGTTCTGAGGCTGCAGGGGTCACAGCAGCCTCAGGTTGTTCTCAGTTGAGAGGCCTGTTTTGCCCATTAAGAGCTTTTGATGTTTTCAGTTTAGGTGTATTCAGAAAGCTCTTTCCAGCAACAATGGGCAATGGATCGCACGTGCAGCCTCCCCCAGCCACCAGCATATGGAAGAGAGAAAATCCTTGTAATTTAAATATACCGGATTTATCCCAAAACCGAGGAGTGCTGCACACATGTTCCTACCCCATAGGACACACAGTGCCTCCAACACTGATCAATGAGCACCAAGCAAACAGCACCAGCCCAGAGCCCCATCTCTGCCACAGCCCACTTTAAAATGATTCAGAGAAAACATCTGAAAAACAAGTTGTGAATTTCCTACACGAAGCCCTGGGCTCACTGCCAACAGCTGGAAAGGCCAGCAGGTCTTTAAGCACACATTTAACTCCCATCTGAAATGCTCCTAACTAAGCAACAACTGCCTACTTATCAAGCTGCCTAAATTTCCACTTGCCTCTCCAGGCTTGATGTACTTTTGGTTTCTGCAAAATCTGCTGTCATGAAGTCTGTCTTCTTTGCTCTGCATCTGATTCATCCATGCTTTGCTGCTGGAGTATGTGCTCTGCCTCCACCAGAAGAGGGGATAGGACAGGTCCAACTTATTTTCCTCTCTTCCCTTACCAGGAATCTTCACAATCATTCCACATGAGAGAAATAACCCAACATCCCTGCTCTGAGTAGGGTCAGCTGAAGCAGGAGGACTGAAGGACTGAAGGACTCAGCTGAAGGACTATGTCCAGTTGGGTTTTGAGTATAAAGTACAGAGACTCCACCACCTCCCTGGGCAACCTGTGCCAATGTTTAACCACCTTTACGGTAAAGAAAAAGCATTTTAAGCAGAACTTCCTGCATTTCAATTTACCCCTCTCACCCAGCATTTGGCACCAATCTTCTTTACTCCCTCACCAGGTTTTAAAACACACTGGCAGTAGAAGCCTGGCTCTTGCACCCTCTCCCCCTCATGACAGAGGCTTCAATTCCTTTATTGTCTTTGTTGCCCTTCACTGGATCTGCTCCAGTATCCATGTCTCCTTTTCACTAGGAAAAGCAGTACTGAATACAGCATGCCAAATATGCCTCATTGGGGCTGAGCAGAAGGGAATAATCTGGTCATTCTTTTAACAACCGTTTTTTTTGGTTTTGCTAACTCCTACAACAGCAACATCTCATATAAACTCCCTACCAAACCAGGAAACTGCCTTTCCATTGCACACCTCAGCCATGTTTTTCAGACCTTTACATTTTCATGTGAACACAGCACCAATTCTTACATTGAACAAGAAACAGGGACATTTTCAAAAACTTTATCCCATCTTTATATTTTCTTCAAAATAAAAAGGCATTTGTATTCTTGAAAACAATAACAGGTCCCACTGCTATTCTGAACCACATATATAAAGATAAATAGAGTAAAACACACAGTTCTGGGATGTAGAAAGCTAAAAGGCTCTTCTAGGACTGATTTATAGAAAGGAACAGACCCAGAGGGAACAAACTGCTTCAGGACAGGCCACTGACATCTCTCAGTGGTTTCAGATAGTCCATTTCTCTGTACGAGCTTCCACATTTTTAACCAGGCCTTCTCCCAAAATCTCAAAGTCCTCCAGAATTGCCTCCACATTGGGAACACAGACCAGCTCATTGTTCAGAGTTGTCACCTTCCTTCCTTTGATCCTGGAGACCTGCAGGACAGAAAATATTGCATAAATGGGAGCACCTGCTCAGAGTTGCATTGCAACCTCTGCCAGCCCCAAGTAAGCAAAGTAAGTTCCTCTCCTGCCTTGTCACATCCAAATCCTGCTACACCACTGCACCCAGTTCCACGAGTTTCACTTCTCAACACAATCAGCGCTCATTTTTAGAGCTCACAAAGTGCAAAAGTGATCTTTCCAGCCCCTTTTAGGATTTACCCTTGAGCCACAGTCCAAAGACTGCAAGGATGTCAGGAAGCAAAGTAATGGCCAGGGGCACAGTGGAATGACAAGTGTGCAGACTCAAGGCAGAGCCTGGGTAAGCAGGGCACAAGGAGTATGCAAAAAGGATTACAGCACAAGGCTGAGTAAGAGCTGCTTCTGCTCTGTTCTTTGGTGGGTGTCAAGACCTCAGGTGGGAAGATATCTTTGGCTCCTACAGTGGCAAAAACAAAACCTTTTAATCCAGCCAGACTCCACACCAATGCAAGTATCTCCTCCTCTGTTTCACCACTGTGAATAACTGGGTTTCACAACAGCAGCCAGGCAGAATGGCCAATGCCCTCTGGCCGTGAAGAGAGGGGAGATAAATCACCCAGAGACTGACAGCAGAAGAGCCTAGGCTGCCAGCTCCGAGCCATGACTAACCGGTTTCTTTGCGTCTTTCCTTCATAGAAAGCAGCATGAATCACTCCAGCGTGCCTCACACCTGGCTTAACCACCCTCTAGAGTTTGCCAATCCACACATTGCAGCTGGAAAACAGCCCCACGCATCAACAAGGACATGGGCACTCTGGACCTGGGCTTCTTGTGGGTTGGGTATTTCTGGTAAGATCCCAAAGCCACAAGAATGGGATAGTCTACTTCCCTTCTCAGATCTGCTGATGACTGGAGGCACTGTGGCCACAGCCCTGTCTTGGTTTCATCCCTTCCAAGAAGCAACAAAACTATGATCTCCATTTTTCAAAGGGCTTTGGGGCTGATGAGAGTTGGACAAAGCAATTACCATGCAGAAAAAAAAAATAAAAAGCCCTTCAATCTTTCAGGGTATAAAGATAATATGAAGCTTAAAGCAGAGACAAAAACTCACCTTAAAAGGCTGAGGCTGAAAGCTCAAAGGTTTCCACAAAACTGCAATCACTTCCCCACCATGCTTGTCATAGAAGAACAAGGCAAGATCATCAAAGGCATCCTGAGTAGAAAACAAATGCAGGTTAAGGACAGTGACCTCTCAGTGACAACCCACTCAGTGCCCCTCACTGTGTTCCTCCAACAGGTGACCTGGCACTACCGAGTTGTATTTTCCCAGTGTCCAGCATCTATACCCAAGATTTCACAATGCATGAGACATAAGGAGGCAGGCCCTACCCAGCAGACAGTCCTGCCACAGTACATTTCATGGCACCAAAGACAAACCTGAAACCAGAGGCCAGCATCTCAAGCTCTGCAAACTGTGCAACCAAGATATCAAAGCTCCTTCTTCTACCAAGATAAACCTCACATGAGCTGTCAGCACTTTATCCATATAGGACACATAAGAGCAGAGGTTTTAAGTAACACAATGTTCTGTGGGGTGCAAAGAGATGGAAAGCTCAAAGGAGGCACTGCAGGAATCTGTCCTCCTTGCCCCTTGTGTTTCAGCAGTGCTGTGAGTATCTCCTTTGGTGGTGCTAGGAAGCAGACATCAAAGAGAGATGTTGCACAAAGGGATGACTAAAGCCCAGTTTGGCTTCCCCCAAGCCCACACCAGCTGGATTCCCAGGGCTTCAAGGAGGCAGACGAGCATCATAGCAGAAGAAAACAACGCTGTGTGTAAGCAACTTCCCAAATCCAATAATCTGTCCCTACAGCTCACCACCCAACATGCTAATACCGAGAGATGTGTACCCTGAAAGAAGCTGACCAAGACAGCCAAGCTGCTCCCTGATATGTTTATCTTGGTGGAGATCAACATCAGGCAATAAGACTTACCAGGCTGAGCAAACAGTCCCTAGCATTAGTACAGGAGAAGCTTCTGCACAGGGTTTTACCAGCCTTGGAACAAACTATTGCTCAGAATACAGACCCTCTGCTCCCTCTTCAGCCTTCCTCTCCATCACCTTAGTTTCCCAACTTCCTCTCCTCTGCCAGGAGAAGTCTCTGCTGGCATCATTGTATCATGACGTTTTTGTGAGGATGTGAATGAAAAGCAAATCAACTTTTTGATGGACAAAGACAAGTTTGGATGGGCTCTTGTATACCAGAATTACAGTTGGGAAAAAAAAGGGTGGACTGGATTTGTGTTACCAGTGATCCTAAAGGGCAAGGTGACATTTTTAGAATACAGATCTGATAAGGAACGAGAGGTGGTGTTGTCTGCACTCTTCAGAGACAGATTTGAGTTTGGACTGTTGTTGCCTTCACAGAGGTCATCAAGATTAAAAGATCCCAAGAACTGCCAACTCATTCCATTCCATCCCACCTTCACAAGGGCAAGCGTGTTCAAGGCATTATTTCACCAAATTGGCTAGAAAAACCTCTGTCTAAAAATACACTGAGAAAGAGGCAATCCACCCTGGCATTTCTAAACTGAGAGCAATGGGTTATGCTCAGAGCCTAGTCAACAGGGAAGACTCCTCTTTTAGCCAAAAAGCAAAGAGCAGGAGGGAGGGAAAGCTCAAGGAACAGCAATAAAGCTCAGAGCATGCTGACGGCCAACGTGCAGCTTTCTGAACCAAAGGGGAGCAAAGCATGTGAGAACCTGAAAAAGCCCAGCTACTCTGCAGGGCGAGGTCTTCAGTGCCACGTGATGTTCCTTCTGAGAACAGTATTTTTTACAGATGCATCTTGCTGGACAGAAGCCAGGAGCATTTGCAACAAAAAAACCCTCCCAGGCTCAGCTAATTTCCCAATAAAACCACTGTTTGGCCTGATACCCAGCACATTTTTTTTTCCCAGACCACAGGAAGTAGAGGGCAGATGTTAAAAGAATGGCATCCAATTCAAAATCCCAGCACTTGGTCTGCTCCCAGCATCATCTATGTGATAGTGCTTCAAACTGGCCTACCAAGCTACCAAGTGGAGTTCTTGGGAAATTGCAGCATTAAAAGGGTCAAGTGTATTAGTCACTGCACTCCTGTTTGTTCAGAGGCTTGAGGAGTAAAAGCAAACAGTTCAGCCTCCTTTCCACATCCTACACTCTCTGCTCAGTGTCACTGGACTTGTCTGAGCCTGCAAACACCTTCTTCCAGGAAAAGTTTCAGGAAAAAAAGGAAGAAAAGGCAGGGACTGCATTTGTTCCATTTTCAAGCTGCTCTATCTTTGGTTGCAATTCAGCTCTCAAGGCCCAGGGAAATCCCTGCCACCAACAAAACCTACAGCTGGTTCCCATCTCACAGAGACATGGGGGACCTACAAGCTCAGGCCTTCAATTTGGAGAGGTCCAAGGAGAAGATGTATATGCACCTAGAAGAAGATTAGAATGAGCTCTGTAATACACCATCTGGATTATAGGAATGAAAAGGGTGGAGAAATGTAGTGAGTAAAACAATACCTGGATCTAAAATGGGGTTACCAGATTAAGCAGCTCCATCTGAAATGCGGATTTTGCAATGAGCTAAGTGTAATTTAGTTAGGTATCTACTAGTTGTTAGGTATCTACATTGTTAAGTATCTACTTGTTGCTAGTTAAGTATCTATTATTTAAGTATCTATATTGTTGTTTAGGGTAGGATTTTTTCAATCTCACCCTTTATCTACCCATTTTTTTCACTGCTACTACCAAGAGATTATCACTGCATCTCAACTGCTGGAAGAGCCTTTAAGGGAGGTCCCTGCTCATAAAAATGTGTCCTACAGTAGAATTTCCTGGTTCAACAGCTGTTCAGAAAGCAGATGCATCAATAAACACTTGCTCAATGTTCAGAGTATTTTAAGTGCTCTTAGCAAGGAACCCATCATTGTTAAATCCTATTATTAAAGCTACTTACTTCTAACAAACAACTGCATTTGTGGTTAACATTTTGTCACTCTTTTGTGACCTGCCCTGGTGCTCCCAGTTATGTGACACAGAGAGAGCCCCCCCCATGACTCAAGAGAGCAAGGTACACTGTGCCCAAGTAACCACAGGCCAGGGCTACCTCTGTGACTTTCTTTTAAAAGACAAAGGAAACCCTTAGGTTTGGGATTCAGCTGATAAAAGGTTTCAAACTGGCTTCAAACTAAGCAAATTTTCCACCTAAGAGCACACACACATCCTTTCCTGGAGGTTTGGGGCAGCAGGAAAGAAATGTGGAAAGGAAAGAAGTCGCTTGTGTCCTCCTGGCTGCATCAGCAAACATGTCAATACACCAAACCATTGAGACAAAAGTCTTCTGTCATATCCAACATGACAAACCCTACACAGCCTCTGGGAGGGCATTACCAACATGGAAGAAATGCAGCCACAAGGCCCCTGTCAGCTCACCCCAGGAGCACATGGGGCTCATGCCCCACTGAGCAAATGGGCACACACAGGGGTACCCACCTGCAGCACTGGGCACTATGCTAAGGGTCTTGTGGCAGCTCTGCAGCCCTAAAAGCAGGAGATTGATTTCCTGACACCTCTGCTCTTCCAAGTGCGCAGATCCAGACAAGAAGTCTCCTGCCTGACATGAGAGCCCAGAGTTTTTTCAGCTTTTCCCTGTCTACCTGGTGTCACCATAGGAGGAGTCAGCCCTGTCAGTCAAAAAGGAAGGGAGCAGACTGACCTGGAAAGATTTCACCAATTCCAGCTACATCACATAGCCACGACTTACATATTTTAGGAGACAGAGAATTTGTATAATTAATTCCTTTCTAACATGCAAGTAGCAAGAGACACATTTTTACACATGGGAGGAAGAAGGGAAAGGGTTCCAAGTCTTCCTAGTACGTCTTGCCTTATGGTGCAAGAAGTGCAAAACATTACTTTAGAGGGATGTTTCAGTAAAGCAGGAAACATTTTCCTGCTTATCCACACAGAAAAGATCTCACAAGAGGGACAGCTCCTCTGCCACAAGCTCTTCCTTTGGCATGTGCACCCCAAGAAAGCTAGATCTCAGTGAATGACAGCACATCCCATCAGTGATCTGGTAAGACCCAAGAAGAAATCTGAGGTCTGTTAACAGCCACAAGAGACAGGCAGACTGACATGGCACAGGCAGCTTCACCCGACTTACCCCACAATGAGTGAACAGCTCAGGGAGGTGACCACAGCCTTTGGCTTTTGTGAGAATGCAGGTAGATGGGCATGACAAACATATCCACAAGACCTGTGTCCTCTGGACAGTCTCAAGTCCAGAGGACAGCGAAGTCACCCTGGAGCAAAAAGGTGCACAGACTAAGCCTTCTCACACCATATCCCCAGCAAACATAGGGGCATTCTGCAGGCTCCACAGGCACCACAGCACAGATCAGCAATCACAACAGAGACTGAAAGGGAGCTTCATTTGAGACACCTAAATTTAATTTAGCCTTGCTGGAGAATCCCCACCAGGAGCCAACCCAGGGTTTGCTCAACAAGGTGCCCTGAACTGTAAGTTGCAGGAAGTCTGTTGATGGGTTGAATCTCCAGGGAAGCCCTCTGTGTGGCATGTCTGCACCCGCTTCCCTCAAAAGTGTCTGCAAAGCTTTCTCATCTGGACAGGATCACAGAACAGGCCTTCTCTATCAGATCTGTTCTGGAATGAAGGAATTTGCTGCCTGAATCCCACAGCCAGCCTTTCATCTCTACCCAGAGCCTCCCAGGCACCAGAGCAATTCAGGCCAGTTCCTGCAGCACATCCTGAAGTAGGAAAAATTCAAGCAGTAAAGACTCAGCACCTCCTCTAATTTTCTACTCTGATTAAGCTCCCTGGAAAAGGCATACAGCAATTCTTCAGCTCCAGACCACTACTGCCTTGCTAAATCTTTTGACTTTAGAACAGGGGCAAACAGGTTGGACAGAACTTGTCCAAACTAGGGGAACCTCTCAAATCAATCAAAACACCAAGGTATTTAAATCCTGTTTTTATGCCGAAATCTCAGTACAGGGCAGAGGTTTCTTTTCTGCCCACAGAAGAACACAAAATCCCACAGCATCTGTGTGGCAGATGTCTCCCTTTGTTGCTCTAAATTCACCATGGCTGCACTGTCAGCCATGGCTACAGCCCTGTTGCTCAATTCTGTGGTTTGTGCTGTTAAGAGAGAGCAAATAACTCTGAATCAAAGCCAGTCAGTTCTGCATCCAAATTGTCTTCTCATCCAAGATCTCTCGTAAGGATTCACTGCTGTCACCACGCTCCTTTCTGGCACCAACTTCTTGCAGGGTTTGGATCATCCCCAGGGCTCCCAGCCCACAAGACAAGGAGGAGTTGAACACTGCTTAGAGCAGCAAGAGCCAGGGAAGGAGGAATAAAAAGCTGCCGGAGAGGCTACCAAACAAGGCCAAAGTTGATGAAAAGGTCTTGCCTTTAAAAAACAACATCAACACACTGCGACATGAAGCCAGATGATTTCTAATGGATGGAGTTGCTTCTAGTAACAGCATCACTAGCTTCCAGTGGTCCTGTAGTACAAAATCAGCTTTTGAGGCCTTCCAACTTAACTGGATACAGCTGAGTTTTCTGAGACCATGTGCGGCACCACCTCTCATTTTTCCAGGAAAAGAAACACCTATTTGCCTAGAAAAACAGAGATTCATCAGCTCCTTCAGGACTGCCCACTACTGGTCTGGATACTTTGAACAACAAGCAAACTGTTACTGCAAGATACCTCCAATATGATAGCCACAAGAGAACAAGCAGATTTAGGCTCTCTGCCCCACAGCTCAGTTTTCAGAGAAAGCTGCAACCAATTCCTGGTCTGCTCCCTCCTAAGAACCCTCAGGTCAAAGAACAAGGGACACCAGGAGAATCAACACTGCTTCCAACAGGGCAAATGTGACCTTTGTGATATTCATATTTCTTCATTCAGATGTTAGCATATTGGATTTAGGAGTCGATGTAATTTGCAACCTGACCAAAACCAATTCCAAATCTATTATAACCTGTATTGATAAAAATAGGCAGTAAAAAGCAGTAAAAATTCAGGCATTTCAGGCATTACTATTGACTGGACCAATCAATAAAATGTAAATCATAATTGCCTGAAGCTTATTGAAAGCTGCTTTCCAGGAAAATCTCTTCTCTACCTTTTTCTTCCTAACAGAAGAGCCAATTACTAACATCAATTTGTCTAGATGCATAAAAATCTCCTATAAACCCCATGGAGTTTCCTAACTGACTGCCTCAATCTACAGTCAGACCTGCTGTAAACACTGAACAGCCTCCCCAAAAAGACAGCTCTCCTAATCAGCTCATCTAGTATCCTCCAGTTTCTCTTCAAACAACCAGTATTCATTCTATCAGGTTTCCACGAGGGTTGCTTAGCCCTGACCCCTTCAGAGATACAGAGGCTCTGTCCCCATGCATCTCCAGAACCTTGGCAGCTGCTGAAAAGCTCTGTTCAGCTCTAGAACCCACTTCCAACACTGGGTGATGAAGAATTTCAGACTTAAAAAACTCCATTTCCTACCCACATCCTACCCCTCTTGGCTGAAGTTTCATGGCAGCAGGTCATACATCATTGAAAAGCGAGGGGCTGGTCTTGATATGACTCCTCAGACACCAGGAAAGAAAGTGAAAGAGCAAACAGTTCCAAACCTGCTTCCTTCCTCCCTTTTAAAACCCTTGTGAAGGATGCTTCTCCCTTACCTTCTTGCCCCAAAAAATCCCCCAGTGCTCTCTACAATACAACATATCTGCAGGACCTCCTTCCTGCAGAAGGTCCACCTTACTTCTCAAAGGGAGGAAAGCACTGGGCACCTCTTCCCCCACATGTCCTTCCAGCTAAGGAAGCAGTGCTTGTTGCAGGGCAATTGTGTGACAACTTTGGGGTCTTCCTCAGTTTCAAGAGGCCTTTCACACATCCCTGTCTCTCACTTCCTCACCACCCAAGACTGTCCCAAGCTGCTGTGGGTGACAGAAGGACTAAGCTTGCACCTTGGCAGACCAGGCAGCCCTGCTGAAGCCACAGCAGATTCCCATGGGCACAGGTTATCATGCATTGTGGCTGTCATGCAACTCAGAGGTAACAGGGCTGTGCCCAGGACGAGGAAACCTTCAAAGAAACCCTTGTGAGTTTTCTTTGCCTAACACTTAAGGTACCTGGTAAAGGTGAAAGGAGAGCTTGAACTGAAAAGGCCCAGAATCTTCCAGCCTAAACTGGACTTTCAATTCAGGCACCACTGAGTGGGGAACAGGGCCAGAGACAGCCACAGCCCCCTTCCTGCCACAGCAAGCCTAGATTTCCATGCTTGCATTTCTGACTTTGCTCACAGCACTCCTATCAGTAAGGGATGATAGCATTTCAAAGTCAAGGCAGACTTTGACAAGATGGCACCACAGTCCCATCTCTCTGCACCCCCAACACTAACATTTAACCTGGCTACCACATCTGAAGCTGGGAAGGGCCAGAGTGCCAGGTACTGCACAATTAAAAAGCATAGGCTGTCTAGATCCAGGGAGGATCACTACTGTCATCCAGCACCTTGCATATCTCCCCAGCTTGCAATGGTTTTTGCTTGGCCTCATGGTGGAAAAGAACATGGTCTGTGACTTTGGGTACTCATGTCATCCATATTCTCACATTACCAATTTCCTCTGTTGTTAGGCATGCAGTCAGACATAGAGAAACCACGAAACCACTCCATGGCCAATACTGATCTCCTTTGGCTCACACAACCATTAGCCTAACAGCAGAGAGCTTACTGTGACCATGTCATGGACACTTGTAGATCCCCCCAGAAATTGTGTGTGGTTACTGCCCATCATGCATATCAATTGGTGCAAGAAGCCATGAAAAGTGAATGAACTGACTAGAGACAAATGGTTTAAAGACACTTTTTTGCTGAACGCAAAGTTCTTCAGCAAAAGCTTCTGGTGGTTTGTATCTGAGCTCATTCTCACTTTGCAGCAGCACTCCCATTTCCATAGAGAAGGTGGTGAATTTGCCAGGACTTCTGCCGCAGAAGTGTCCTGGTTTAGGGATATCCCATCCCATGCAAATACCTAAAGATGTCACCAGCCACATCCTGCAGCAGCAGGCAATCCAAACACCACAAGGGAGCTCCCCCTTAGATATCCCATCTGCCTTCCCAACAGGCCATGCTTACTCTCAGCTCTTGGAGGTACAACTGCACAGGGTCATAATCCACCACAGGAAAGAGGATATTCGTGGCAGAGCTGTTTTTCACCACCCCACGGGAAACCGATTTCACCGGCCGGTCCACACTCTCCAGTTGCCGGGGAATCTGGTTTGGATTCAGATGGATCAGGACATCATAGAAGTCCAGAGGAGGGCGGAAGACCATCTGCAGGGAGAAACAGACAGTGCTACTCAACACAGGACACAAGCAAGCAGGAGAGGTAAGAGAGGTTTCCCAAGTCCTTCTTTGCATTTTGTCTCCTTCTCCTTAGAAAGCAGTAAACCAAAGACAAATTTTTTGTGAGACTAATGTTAGAAGTTTGCCATAAACCCCAGGAAGCCTACCTGAGTAAATGCTAATGGGCAACTGAGAGAAGGACAAAGTGAGCTGAGATAGATAACTGCGCTGCACATGGCAGAGTCTCAGGATGAAGAGGGGAATCAAGAAGCCAACAGGAGCTGAACAACACCCAGGGGACACAAGGAGCTGTTTAATAATGGGATGGTCCCATACATCCACCAAGATTTGCCCCAAAGGGCAACAGCGTCTTCCATCAAGCAGACAGAGGGTGACTGCAAAACCCCGTTAATGGAGGGGAGCAATTCCAGACATGTAAATATTTGGACAGGCAGGATCTAGCTGTGGATACAGCTGTATTAAAATGGAAAAAACTTCAAACTAACATAGTACATTTTCAAATGGAACAAATGATGCAGAGACATGAACAGAGGCATGGGACACTGCTCAACTTGGCACTGGAAGAAAACCCACTGCCTGAAATTGGTTTACAGACAGGCGGGGGAGAGCACACATGAAGAACATCAGTGACCAGCACCAAGACAGTCCTAGCTCTGTTCCACACAAACCTCCTGTCCCACTCAGTGACTAAGTCCATGGCTTCCTGTGCGTGCCCTGCAAGCAAACCCATGTCTGCATCTTCATGACAGCAGGCATGTCCCAAATGCAAAGACAAAAAAAACAGCTGGCAACACTCTCTCAGATACAGGAGGCAGCGCCAAACTAAACTGGAAAGGCTTTTCCCTCGTCCCTGGCCCAAGCTCTGCCCTCGAAACAGCATCCCATGTTATCCTTGAGAAACATCATAGGCACAGACCAGAAGGATTCCATGGCAATGAGAAACATTCCCACTGCAATCAAAGGGAGGAAGACGGTGGCCTAAGGAGGCTGAGTCAAGGTGTTGGGAGGCTGCTCTGGCCAGGTGACAGCTTGTTTTAGAAGCTAACCATTCCCAGCTCACAATGTGCCTCTTGAATCCCAGTCCTGGGCCAGCATTGTGACTGTAACACACTGGACATTCCTCATTCCTTCACAGCCTTGAAACACACATTGCTACTGCCTCAAGTACATCCTCACCTCACAATACTTCCAGTGCAAAATAAAGCAGAACAGAAAGCAGCATCAGTAAGTCCTTTTTATATTGCCTAGGCAGAAAAAAATCCACTGTTACATGCTACTTTCTGGTTTTGGTTTTAGTTTGGGTTTTTTTGTCTGTAATGTGAATCTGATGTATCTAACCACTGCTTGGCTTCTTTTGTCCTTTGAGCTTCAATCTCCTGGTTCACTACCTGGTACACCAACAAACTATCCTTCAAAACACATGTATCTCCCTTCAAAGGGCAAATAAATACACATCTCTCTGGTCCATCGCAGTAATGGATGTTTTAGTTAATTTAAAGAATGAAACTACTGAGAAACTGAAGAGGGTTAGGGGCTTCACTCCTTCACTCAAATCAGAATAACGTAGTCCTAAAGTGCCTGGTACTGTCCTGCCAAAATCTCCAACACCCTGAGCTTGGTTAGACTTGAGCACATGAGCCAGGTTTCCACAGCTACTCCAAAATAGTCTCCCAGAGGAACCATTTGATCCAGTCATGGACATGCAATTGATTTGGCACAGGAATATTGTGGGTTTGCTCATGTCCCAAGAAAACCAGAGAGTACAGCATAAACTTGTCCTAGTCACCTCAAGCTGCTGAACAGACCTGGGCTCCCCAGAAGCAGGGTGGCACAGACGGACAGGAGCCTCGCTCCTCCCCATCTTTGCAGCTCTACATCCCAAGGCAACCACATAGCCACAGCCTGAAATATCCTCACACATCCCAGTGACCACCACCAAAGTCCGGCCAGAGCTGAAAACCCTTGTGCTGCTGCCCCAAGGGGTTACCTTCACATCCTGGTCACTGAGTGGGTCCATGAGCTGCTCCTCTAGGACACGGAGAGACTCCGAGGCGAGCAGGATAAGGCGCTGAAGGATCTGGGGAGGGAAGGAAGTCAGAGGGTAAACCTTGGCAATCTTGGATATAAAAGGGACAGCCTTCCCTCATGGCCTGTAAGAGCTGGCTTTAGCACTAGGAGCACTCTACCCCAAGCCAGAAGCCACCAAAGGCAAGGGGACAAAGGGCCCAGCTCACCTGTGCTGAGGGGCGCTCCCGTGTCCACATGGAGCTCCACTGGTCCTTGGGGGTGGCCAGGAACATGACAGGGAGGCAAGAGCGAGCTGCTACAAACTTGTTCTTGATCTCTGTGCAGTCAGACTCTGGAGAGGGCAGGCAGACAGATGAGATGTTCTGCCCCATCCACAGCTCTCTGACCTCCTCACTGCCATCATAGCCAGGAAAGTGCAGCACAACAAGATTTATTCTCTCCCACCCTAAGATCCCACGATTCATGTGAAACCGGAGCTCTTTCACCTCAGGCTTGTGCCTCACTCCCTTTAGAGGGAGGTCTAAAGATTTAGACCTTTGCTCTAAACCCACTCAGGTGGGCTCAGGCATGGTAGATACTGACACAAGCTAGAAACTCACATTAGAAGATAGTGACAGTTTGTATCATCCAAAGAGTTTTCTATCTTTTGTCTTGTATTTCCTCTCAAGTGGGGAAAAATAGCTCTTTGTAGTTCATTAAAATAAGTTGGAGGGCACTTTGGAAAATACCAGTTTTCAAAACTTAATTCTCCCCCAAACACTTTTGCCATTTTTTTCATAAATCAGCTTTAAAAGCTGTGTGTAATTATCTCCCCCACCCCATGACTTTGCAGAGCCAAGACAATCCCATGGTCTCTCGTGGCTCCAGCATGTATCCAAAAGACAATCAAAGGCAAAACAGTAGAGGGCAGGAACAGAGAGCTTCAAAGACACCACCACATCCAACACCACCCACGCTTGTCACAGATTTCAACAAGACCAGAAGCAGCAGAGCATCATCACTGAGATCCACCTCTTCAGAAGTAGGCAGGGAAAAAAGAAAACCACACATGGCACAACCAAACCCATCCTGCAGGCAAGTGAAACATGACAGGACAGGAGCAAAGGAGTGGAAAGTCTCCTTGCCCCCAGCACAAGCTATGATGTCTTCCTGTATCCAAGGGATCTGGAGCCAGGCACTGACCAAGGAGGGCTCAAGAATCTCATGTTGCAGCTCTCCTAGCCACTGCCTGCTCACCTGTGAGGCCAGTGTTTAGGTTGACAATCAGAGGGTTGTTTTTCCAGTCAAAGGTTGCCAGCAAGTTGAGGAAGCGGAGGAACCCCACCTGTGGAGAGCTGCAGGCAGGACAAAACANATTTGCTCTCCTGGCAGCAAGAAGGGCTGCAGTTAGGGGTGACGTGGTGAAGGTCCAACCCATATGCAGCCCAACAAGGGTATCTGTGATGGGAAAGGGAAGTTCAGAACGAATTTCAGATATTTCCCCTTCTCCAAATCTCCAGGGAAAGTATTTTCCTCCTTTTCCCTCATTCCTCAGGAAAAAGAAATCAGCAAAACTTAAGTCATAGCCCGCCCCCAGCTGCCCAATCTCCTGATACTCTTCGTATCCAGACTCCTAGGTCTGGAGCAAGAAGGAGATGGAAAGAGGGCTGCTCCCATCTCTGGTGCAGGTCTGAACACCAGCCAAGTTCCCAATGTGTCTCTTCCCCTGCAACACAACACATGCACAAAGCCAGATAGCTGGGAAGATGGGGATTCTGCTATTTTAATAGACAGGAAAGCATTCTAGGTATCAGACTGTTGTTCCTGCTACTTTGGGAAAGGAAACTGCACCCCAAGTGCAGGGCAGAGTAACCTTTTGACTCCACACAGAACAAAAACATTTCCTTTAACTTTATTTCACTTCCTTTGGGCCCCATAACATCTGTCTGCCAGAGGCCAGCAAGAAATTGGTTCTCTGGGGTTATTTACCAACCATTCAGTCTTCAGAGCCTGGCCCCTTGTCCTTCCCTTGGAAGTCTTCCCCAGGAGGAAGGGAGGCTGGAGCTGCCATCAAGACTATAACATCCTTCCTAGGGAACCCAGGAGCCTCAGTGTGCTGGTAGCAACAACACAGCCCTCACCCTGCTTCTCCTGGCCACCATTCCCAGAACAAGGGGCTTTGTCAGTCCTCCAGGAGACACGAGACACCCTGCAGTTGTGCCACCAGCACCTAGAGGCCACAGGGACATTTGCTCCCAGCCTTAACTGCTTTCCCCCTTTCTCTGCAGTGCACAGCCTAGGGAAAGCCACAGCCCTGCGGTGCTAAGCATCTCCATCTTCTCTAGCAACTCCCAACAGGACTTGGGACACTATTTTGGCAGCACAGGGGCCTCACGATCCTTGCTGTGAACCTCCCAACACCTCCTGCCTGAGCAGCATCCCACCCTTCCTCCATGCCAGGTAATGAAAGGCACTAAATCCCCATTGGGACAGCCTGGGCTCCTCATCCTCACCTGGGTGGTGTGAATGGGGCTGGGTGGAGAAAGAGAAATGCCACAAGGAGGTCCACACACTCCTCAGAGATGCTGTCGCTCAGGAGCTGGGCGCTGATCCAGCGCTTGGCCAGTCGAGAAGTGCTGCCAAAAACAGGGTGCTGCTGCTGGAGCCTGCAAGGAGGGAGACATGCCACTGCTCAGCCCACATACCCCAGGACCCACAACAGCCTCTTGGCATTTGGCAAGAAGGAAGAGAGGGGCAAAAATCTGCAAGGAACACAGCATCACAAGCACAGACATTTTCAACAGGTGCTGAGATTTTGGTGGGAAGAAGGGAAAATGCTGCCTCATGCTCCTCTCTAACCACACTGCATTTTAATATTTGTCTCCCTACAACAATGACCTCGGGGTGACAACTGGTGCCACCCACACCCACATCCCTCACTTAATCCTTCCGAAGAGCCTCTCACAAGGTTGGATGAAGGGTCGCTTCCCACAGCAAGCTCCTTCTACCCACCATCACCCTCCAGGATCCAAGGGTTTTCAGCCACGTCCCACGTTCTGACTCCTTAGGCCTCACATACCCATGCAGCGAGCTGGTTAGATAGGGCAGATGCAACGTTTCCAGCTCCAGGAGCCGAGATTCCTCTGTGTCCTGGTACTTTAACATCCCTTCCGGAGTGACCACTTCCTTCAAGATCAGGGGCTCCCGGTGGTAGGCTACTTGGAGACGGAAAACATAGCCATCCTGAAGATAGGAGCACAAGGCAAAATCAGGCTTGATGGTGACAGAAGCAGCATGATGTGTGTTATGCTGCCCCTCAGGCATACAACAGCAGCATCCTGATATCAGTGCAGTCTCACCACACTCTTTCCTAGGCCCACAATCCAAATACTGGTTTTATCCAGTGGGACCACTGCCACAGCCCCCCACCTCAGTAAGGTCAGGCTTGGAGAACGTTCTGTGGACCACCCTACCTTGTACACGTCAGTGTAGGTGACTGCAGGTCTGCAAACCAGCTGGTGCTGCTGCTGGAGGAGCTCAGCCAGCTGGAGGTGGAAAGCAGCCTTGATGCGCTTGATGGCTTCTTTGTCCTGTGGCCATTGGCCGCTGCCTTCCATGTGGCAGATCACTGGAGGCAAAGCGGTAGCAGGAGATCAGTAAACCCCACACAAAAACAAGATGTTGGATAGGGGTGTCTGGAACTACAGATTACAGCAGGAGGGTAGGAGGAGCCAGGGTTCTGCTCCTTCCTGCCGCACACCAACACAGCAATAACAGAGCCAGCATTCCTGCTTTCCTCTACTCCTCTCCAACAGATCATCTCCCACTCACATCTCACCCCACTTACCCTTCAAAGGGGTTATGTAAGCCGGGCAGGGTTTTTCCTCTGAAGGAAGCAGCAAGTGCTTGCTTCTGTTATGGAAGGAATAAATTGGCTTCATAGGAATGGGAGGAAAGACCTGAAAGAGAACAGCCACCCAACAACTGAGAACAGGGAGCAGAAACCTCTTGGCAATGTGTATCCCCTCACCCAAACCTCCCACACCAGCAAAGTCCTCCAGTACAGAGAGCTTGGTCACCATGTGCACAGCCAGCCCAAATGACAGAAGAGCAAGGAAGAGGCACCATATTGCCCCGCGGGCTCTCAGGAGCCACAAAACCAGAATGACTTATTCTCTCAGTCCTCCCTCACCCCAGCTCCCTGCAGACCCCCATGCATGGCCATGCCCCAGGACACTCACATCTGTGTACCGGAGGGCTGGATGGATACCCTGCACAGCCGTCACCGTCAGCGGCAGCTCCTTCAGGTTCCAAAGCTTGCGGCTCAGGTCATCGTAGGAGCAGACAACACTGACCATGGCCTCCTCGCCTGTTCCCCATGCCTGTGGACACACAGGGAGCCTCTCCATTCACCTCACCTGCTCCTGCATTCACCTCACTGCCCTCATGGGCTGGTATCACACCTGAATATCTCAGGGAGCAGCTTCTGGCAAGAGCGCTCAGCAAAATGGGGAGGTAAGAAAGAGGGCAAAGACAAGGGTAAAGCTGTCTGTGACTCCCCAACAGCCACAGTTATCCCAGAGGCAAATAATATAATTTCTTTTGCAAGACACTAAGGCAGCACCAAGAGCTGTACTACCAGCAACCACTATAGTAAGGAGAAGCCAAGAATGATCTGGGAATAAAGGGATCACACACTGGCAAGGTGAGAGACCTGCTACTATCTTGCCAGCAGTTACCATGACACCAACAGAGACAGCAGTTAACAGAAAACTCCACTGACTACGTCCTTAGACAAGGCAGAGCTCTGGCACATGGCAAAAGCAAAGACAGAAAACATCACAGGAACCCTGTGGAGCTGCAGAGAAGCACCAGAAGGAGAACTGCCCTTACTGCTTCCACCTCCCCAAATAACAGCCTGAACAGGGAGGACACATTGGTGACACCAAACCACCCAGCTCAGTCAGCTGAGAGTCACACAAGGAGCCAACCTGCCTGGAGTTTTCCGAGCTTGGCTCTCTGGCAGAGCAGCAGCACCCTCTGCGGGGTGTGCCATGAATGGCAAACCCCGTCCTGCTTGTGGCTGCACCCTTCCTCTGCCTTCATCTCGCACATCCTCACACTGCTGGCTCCCCAGGCTGCCTGCACACAAACAGCTGGAGGAGCAGATAACCCTGCATCCACCACCCCACACTCAACAGCAACTTTCTCCCCTGTTCCTCAAGGACTGGCAACAACAGAACTCCTAAGCACTTCTCAGGCTCCAGGAAAATGCACCCCCTGTCAGGCTGGGGTGTACCAGTCCTGCTAACTCCAGACCAGCCTGAAGGCACACAGCATACAGATCTTCCTGCCTACCACACAACAGGCTGTGAAAACCAGCATCTCATCCCAAATCTGACACCCAACTCTGCTCAGACTGCACTTGGTCCTGGCACAGGAAATCCTTTCCATCAAATGTGCATCCCTTCAGTCTGAAAAAGTGGAAAGGACACAATTTCCTCCTCCATCCAACAACCAGCTAAAGAGCTGGTTGTATTGATGCCTTTTTGAGACTACCTAAAAACAGAGGCCAGACAAAATTAAGGGAATAAAAAGTGGCTATATTTATTCAAGAGCCTTCAATTGTATTTTTGGACAGATGAAGCACCCCTCAGGGGCTACACTCAAAAACGGACGATGGGTCATAGGTTTTCATACTTTTATAAGTTTGGTTCATTTCCATACTGGGGGTTAATCTTCCAATTACAGCTTTAGGTCATGAAGCCATTTACTCCAAGTTTGCTCCTCCCCAACTCACTTTTGTTTATACTTTTTGGGGTCTAAGACAGTAAGGTGTCCTTGATTCCTAGGCCTAGAAAGGAATTGTTTTATCTGACCAAAATGGGATGACAGTAGCTAACACTCTATATGGAATTGAGTTATATGCTAAAGAATTGTAAGGTTACAAATATATGAAAAATATAACCACTAAAACCCTAAGGCATCAGTACAAAAAGACCAACAAAATGTGCCAAAGTGCTCATGGCTTATCTCTAGACCTTAATTTTACAAGGTGGAAAACAGAAGGGAGAAGGGGCATTTCCCAACCTCCAAGATGTGTCTTTTCTGTCTGAAAATAGAGCTTCTTCATTTTGGCTGTACATTCAGATGAAGCACAATCTAGCACTTTGCAACTTGCCAGGAGAGATTCTTTTCCTGGGTTTGCCAGTGGGACCTAAGGGATGGTAGCACAGAATTGTCTAGCCTATGTCCTGAAGGATGCAGTAGCTCAGAGGTGCAGCCAGAGGAGCACTGTGGGACAGTAATATCCTCAAGCATGTGGACAGAGGGGCAAAAGCAGAGAGAATAGAACAGTAGGGTGCTTGCAGGGGAAAATGAGGTCTGAGCAATGCTAAAGCAAGAGGATTTCAGCAGTTATGCACTGGCTACCATGAAAGACTTGGTAGATCTTTACCCTTACTATATTCTCTTGGGAGCCACCCAGCTGCCTCAGTGCCACTCAAACGACCTCCCCACAGCCCTTCCCTTACTGCTCTTCCTGGAGAGAACTCCAGCCCCACCAGGAAGCAATCATACCTCTTTCCCAGTTCTGATCACAGATTCCAGCAGGGCTCCTGTGTAGCAGATGGAGGACTCAGGGATGTCCGCATGGCTACGTGGGAGAAGACAACAGAGCATTAGAGCATGCTCTACTACAACATGCCAGCCTATTGATGCTACTGATACTGCACAGGTCAGCCCAAGGACGAGCAATCCCTTTCTAAAGGGTCTAGTGAAAAGACGGATCTCTGCACATTCCTCCCTGCCCAAGTAATCCACCCAAAGCGGACCAGTAACTTGTGCAGCGTCACAGGATGCAAAGCCAAAGCCACCAATGTGCAGCCTTCCTTCACAAGATTCATCCTCAGGTCAGGACAAAGAGGCACAGGCAAACCCTCCTTTCTGTGCAAGAGGGCCTCATTTTTAGCAGATGGTATAAATTGCTACAGAGGGTTTCCAATGCCATAGGGAAGATACAATCTTGTGAGCCACCCTAAGGTCTCAGAGGATTTCACAAAAATGTCCTGCAAAGGCCAGACAGCTTCCCTTTCAGCTCTGAGGAAGTGTCCCAGCATCCCATCCACGTGTAAGGGCAGGACCATGCTGCCTCCTTGTCCTTTGCATTACATCCAGCAGAGGCTACAGCACCAGGTCCTTGTCCTTCCCACCCACTCTCGGGAAGCAGCTCACAACATAAAGTCAACTGAAATGACTTCCAGATCTCACAAATCCAAAACAACTCACAACACCCCACAAGGCATGAAGCTGACAATGGGGTCACCAGGGACAGAACACATGGAATGAGTGACACATGGAGCAACCCACAGCTGCTGCTCAGTGCAACTTACAGCTTCAGTAGGTGCCTGACGATCTGCTCAGGAATGAGACGCTTCTGGCAGACAGTGCTGGCCTCCCACACCACAGCCTCACAGATGCTGCCATCCTGGAATCGACGCAGCTCTGACTTCTCTCCCCAGAAGGTTCGGAACTCCAAGGCCTGTGGGGGGACATTGACCAACCCAGAGCAGGGACACAGGTCACTTTTGGGCCAGACAAAACCTTCCCAGGATCACCAGCCAGCCTCCCAGCTGTCTTCAACCACAGCACAGCATCAGCTTTGCTCTTACTCAGTACAAGCAGGGCTTCCCTCACCTCGGGGTGATCAGCCTGAGGACCCTTCTCCAGCGTGCTGGCAGCAAACTCTGGGACAAACAGAAGCCCAAATGTCAGGGGCCCGACATCCTTGTGTTTTGGGGGCTCAGCATCAATTGGCCACTGTGGGAAAATGAGGAACATGAAGCACAAGGAGAGATGAGGTTTCTGAGGTTTCTGGCTGGGATATTGGGATGCTAGATGAACCTCCTGCTATGTTGTCCCAGGCGCCCAGACAAGCATAGACAGGAAAAGTCTCATGTAATAGGTCTCCCCAACGACAAGAAAAGTTGTCTTCACCCTGTCCCATTACTGGACCAGGACTTGTGCCCAGACCAAGCAACACAACTTCATCCCACAGCCCAGTGCAGGGCCTCAGGTTCTGTATTCCCAACAAAGAAGACAAGTCTGTCCCATTCCCCAGTGAGCAGGAATGCCCTCCCTGTGCTCTGTAGTGCCACAGGAGACAGATGAGCCCCACAAGCTGCAAAGGATGCAGTGTCACTGCCAAGTTGCATTACCTCAGGGATCTGGGGCAGGGAGTGAGCCACAAGCTGTGCTCTCCGGGACAGACCATGTGCCAGCAGTGAGACAACGAAGGGCAGGGCTGCAGCCACATAGTTCCCACCACGATCCATCAGCTCATTCAGCAGTTGCATCTTCTTGCAGGTACCCTGCAGCTTGGAGACATGCTTCAGGCTACAGAGAAGAAGGGAAGCTGGTCACATACCTCTGCCCCCAAATCCTTTCTGAGAGAGGGATATGTTAGAGGACAGATAAAAGGGGGAACTGAGGGTCCCACCACGCATCCATCAGGATGGATGCTACAAGAATGCCCTCTGGCATTTCAGGAGATGCTGGTCACTGTTTCCAAGGCTTATACATTGCTCCCCTCCTCTGGGAGGTTATCTAGACAGTAAAAGTGGAATACCCCTGTGCAAGGAGGTACCAGTGTCTATCTCAGAGCTTAGCAGGGCCACTTCCCACCTGGAAAGTTCACATCTAACCCAGATCAATGCCAGAAGCAGCTCACTCCTGTTTGAGCAAGCTCCCTCAGCACTACCCCACCAGCAGTTAGACTCACTGGAAGACATGATCAAAGGTCCTGAGCATGGGCTTCAGGGTCATGAGCAGCACCTGAAAGCCATCCACCATCCGGTCATCCAAAATCTCCATAGAGCGCTTGGCTTCAAACTGGACCTGAGCAAGGAGGGAAGGCAGTGCAGGAGCATAAATGTAAAGGGAGAGGGAAAGCAAATCTCCAGCAGTGGTCACTTGTGTTCCCCCATCAACAAGGGCCAGCCCAGTTCCACGGTCAGCAGCACACCCTGATCCCGGCCTCTGTCCTTAGCACTGGGGACATTGTTCCTTTCTACTTGTTACTCAAGTAAACATTGTTACTTGTTACCCAAGTAACAAACAGCTCTTACTGCTAGCCAGACAGTCCCTTCTTGATATCCCTGACATCAAGGTGATTATTTTTTTCTCCTTCAGAACAGTTACATCTGCTAAACACCTGCTTGGCTTCACCCAAAGGCGCACACAAAGACTCAAGCAAGACTGGTAAGGCAGCACTACATCTAAGTCTTCAAATTCACTTCCAAGCTTCAAAGCTGGAGATGTTAAAAGCTTAGAAAGCCACATGAATGCCTTCCATTGGTCCTACATCCTCTTCAAACCACATCTAACCACTCTCTGCCTGTCTGAGCTCACTCCTAAGACAGCGCCTCAAGAAGCCACCATAACCTGCTAGGTACCTGGTGGTATTTGCTGGCAGTCATATCAGCACAGAGGTTCACCAGTCCAGAGGGATCCACAAAGACAACTTCAAATGCCCGATGGAAATCATCCAGGACAGGCTGGAAAAGCAAACATGGTCCTTAGAGCTACAGCACATCAAACACACCAAGACACCCCAAAATCGTGGCCATCTGCCATCCCTGCAACTGGCACATCCCTGCCCCCAGGAGCAGTGGCAGTACAGACAGACACAGGCACAAGACCCCTCAGAGGGCTGCTTACCAGGGAGGGATCAGCATCTTTGGCTAGACTGATTCCTGTCACGCTCAGGTCAGTGGTGGCTGTGGACAGACAGGAAGGAAAAAGTCACACCACCATCCACATTTCTCCCCCTGGTGACAGTGGCACAGTTATGTGTCAATACCACAGGGTGTCACAATGTCAACAGTGCTCCAACAGTGGAGGTAATGCTGGCCTCCACCTTATGATGGGACTTACCCACTTCTCTGCAAGCTGCACCATCCAGCCCTGCTCTGTTGACTCATCCCCTCCTGTCCTTCCCACCCACAGGGGCTCAGCACAAAAGAAAAGCCACAATGGCTTCTCTGCCTCTTCTTCCACTGTGGTCAGGCTTTGTGCAGAGCCACTGACCTTCCCCTGCCCAGAGAAGCCCCTGGAAACTCACCCAGGAATTGCAGAGTGCTCCTCAACACCTGGTACCCACTCATCATCTTGACAATCTTGCGTTTCATCAGCAGGTAGGCAACAAGCATGGAGACCAAGAACCCACTGAAGCACCCCAAGCCCTGTGAAAACAGAGATACCACAACCCCATGGCAAACCCACAGCTTAGGATGGGGCCTCTATGAAACCTTAATACAGCTCAAAGCCAAGACACAAGAGACCATCCCACCCACTAGGACCAAAGTACTACCCTTCTGCCCTAGGAAGGAGAGCAGGCCAAAGGCAGGTTATCCAGGTAAGCAGAGCCCACTCTGGCACAGGACATACCTTGCCGAGTTGCCGCTGGTTCAGCCAAACTTTGAGGAGGGCCAGGCCATCCTTCATGCCTGGGAAGTCCGTGGCTGCGTTAGACAAGAAATGCAGGTGGGAGAGCATCACTGTGTCACAGAGGATGGAGTTGTTGTAGTGCGGGGTTGGGGGCTCAGTGGCTCCTGTGTGGGGAGATAACAGCGTGTTGGACCCAACAACCAACCACCTGCCCACAGAAAAGGGCTGCAGTGAACCCACCCACAGACAGTGGGGGCAGTCTCTGCCTGAAACAAACAGCTTCATGATGCCCCAGCCCTTGGCTGTACCTTCTTTTGGGCTGTTCTGCTCCATGAACCAGGCGGTCCGAACATTGTTCTTGCTGGGATAGAAGCGGCTGGGTTTGAAGAGACCCGAGTCGGGACAAGCATGGAGTCGGACAGTGACCATCTTTTCATCTTTGCCTGTAAGTACCCGAGGGAGTTGTACAGGAGGAAGAGATGTCAGAGATTAAACTGGGAAAAACACAGAGCATCCCCAGCCTGGGCAAAGGCAAAAGCTCCTTCCCAGTAAAGTTCCGCAGCAGTGGAAATCATCTCAGAACAGAGTGACCACATCCCAGAGCCAATGATGACCTTGAAGTCACACAGCCCATGCCCCATTCCACCTTCCTGCCCGCTGCCCAGCCTGGCACCTCCACCTGCCCTGGCCTTGCCGTGCCACATCTCTCCCAGACCCCAACCCACTATCTCCTGAAGGCTCTGGGAACAAGCAGCACTTAGCAGCCCATGCATCCCATGTCTCATCACAGAAGAGACAGACTGCACACAGGTTGCTGGGGAAGGCAGAAAGACAGTGGGGAACAGGCTGGGGAGAGCAAGAAGGGCAGTGGTGAGTACAGCTGTGTTTTTTAGGGTTTACTTTTTTGCTCCTTGAAGTACTCACAGGATGTGCCAGCCAGTGAGGCCAAGGCTGGAGAGCCCAGCCAAGCTACAGAGGAGGATTGGGAATGGGAGAGACGCTGAGGACTAGAGGCAGCTAAGAAGCACCCAAAATTTATCACCAGCTGTGATGGCAGCCCCAGACTGATCCCTCTCCAAAGGGCTGTTAAATTGTATGAGACCACCACCACCCCCCTCCACCCAACACCAGTACCCTGTCACACCCTACACCACAGAGCAAGGCTCAAGTGCCACCTTGAGGCCTCAGAAGCAGGATGGGCTTCAGATGGTTGCTGTTCATGTAGGCAAACTTCACACTGCCAAAGAGCTTCTCCTTGGACAAATGCTGGGCAATGTGGGACAGGTACAGGGCTCTCTTCCGGTGGTAGCGTTGATTCAGGTTATCTTTGTCCTGAAAGATTTCCTGGGAAGAGAGAGACAGGACAATTCCACCTCACCTGCCACCAAATTCAGATCAGCTTGAGGCACCCCACCACCCACAGCTCTCCCTGGCCTCACAGGTAGCCCTGTCTCAGCCCCAAGGAGGTCTAAGCTGGTCAGGAGCTTGCTGCTGGCTCATCAGGCTCCATGACTTCAAGAGACAAGAGCAGTCATGCAGCCAAGCAGGATGTGCTTGGTCTCAAGCTTTTCCTACAAGCAGTCTGGGCAGCAAGGGGAGGTTACCAGCCTCCAAACATCTCCCTCCCTATAACACAGTCTTGGGAGCTGGGGTAGAAGTGCAATGGGGTACAAAAACAGACAGCATGCACCTCCCTGGCAATGTTCAGTCCAGGCAGAGAGAAAGAAGATCCTGATGAGGAACTAAGATCAATTTCTCTAGCTCTGTTAGAGCAAGAGGCCAGAGCAGAGCAGAGCAGAGCAGAGGCCAGCTGGCGCACTCTCCAGCTCCTTGTGGGAGTCACCTGCATATCCAGTTGCTGTTACTGAGGAATGGAGTGGGCAAGGCAGAGGTCATGGAGGACAGGGCACTGGCAGGCCCCAAGCCATTTAGGAGGTGTCATAGTCAGACTCACCCGTGGCATGGTCACTGCAATGTCCACGTTGATCTCTGGCCTAACACAGGTGCCCAGAAGATAACTGCCCACCACCTTCAGCTCAGCTGGGGGCAAGAAGTGGAACCTTCCCTTGACGTTGAACGGCACTTGCAGGAACGGAACCTTCACATCCTTGGAAAGCCAGGCCTGGTCAGTGAGCTGCGAACAGACGTGACACACAAAACGCTCTGAGCATGAACTGCAGTAGATGTGCAGGGACCAAAACCCCACTCCCCACACAGCTGCACCCAGAGCTTAAAGACACAGCTCCCCCTTTTTCCTCAAAGAAATAGCAAAGTATTATTTTTTCAGCCCCTAAGGGAGACAGTCCATGAGTAGTTGCTCTATCCAGGACCGGGGTCTTTCCACTCTTCCATAACCTGGAACATACTTCAGTTTCTGGAGTCTCTGGAATGGCACTCAGCAGGCTGTTAATTTCATGGAGGAAGGCATCGATCTTCTTCTTCTTTGTCTCCTTCAATGTCACCTCCTTCAAAAGCTCTTCGATCTGTAGGGGCAAAGGGGACCATCAAAGGCAGCTGTAACATTGGAATTGCTCCTGACCTACCCTGTCGTCCAGCACCAACCATGAACATGGTGCAAAGGGAAACAGGTGAGCTGAGGAACACAACAAATTCTCCATAAACTCTGCCTGGAGCTGGCAGTTTGATCAGTTCCTGCCATTTTCCATGAGTGCTAGGTTGCACTCATCTCCATTCCAACCAAGTTCCAGTCAAAAACCCCTGATGTAATACACACATGCATAACTCTCAGGAAGGCCGTTTGTATGATGGAGCATCAGTTGCAGGAAACAACCATACAGGTTCTCACCACAAACCAGGTCTAGAGAACCTGCCACTGACACCAGCAAGTAGCTAGGAGATCAAAGTTGTTCCTATATATATGTTTTTATGTTCCTCATAAAAATCACCAATGTTAGAACCACCTGAGGGATGGGATGTCATCCAGAGTGACCCAGACAAACTCAAGGAGTGGGTCCATGAGAATCTCATAAGGTTCAACAAGACCATGTGAAAGCTGTTGACTCTGGCTTGGAGGATGAACAGATGGAGCAGCCCTGCCCAGCAGGACCTGGGGGTGCTGCTGGGTGAGAGGCTGGACATGCCCCGGCCATGACACTCACAGCCCAGAGAGCCAAACGTGTCCTGGGCTGCACCCAGAGCCCCGTGGGCAGCAGGGGAGGGAGGGGATTCTGCCCCTCTGCTCTGCTCTGGTGAGACCCACCTGGAGCATCCAGCTCTGGGGTCCCAGCACAGGAATGAGAGCGAACTGCTGGAGTGAGCCCAGAGGAGGCCACCAAGATAATAAGAGGGATGAAAGATGTCTCCTACAAAGAAAGGCTGGAAGCACTGGGATTGTCCAGCCTGGAGAAAAGAAGGCTCTGAGGAGATTTATTGTGGCCTTCCAGTACCTAAGAGGGCTATAAGAAGGTTGGAGAGGGACTTTTTATGAGAGCATATCATGATAGGAAAAGGGGTAGTGACTTTGAACTGAGAGGGAGCAGGTTTAGATCAAAAATTGGGACTAAATTCTTCCCCGTGAAGATGCTGAAGCACTGGCACAGGTCGTCCAGAGAAGCTGTGGACGCCTCATTTCTCAAAGTGTTCAAGGCCAGGCTGGATGGGGCTCTAAGCAACCTAGTTTAAAGGAAGGTGACCCNTGAGAGGCTGGACATGCCCCGGCCATGACACTCACAGCCCAGAGAGCCAAACGTGTCCTGGGCTGCACCCAGAGCCCCGTGGGCAGCAGGGGAGGGAGGGGATTCTGCCCCTCTGCTCTGCTCTGGTGAGACCCACCTGGAGCATCCAGCTCTGGGGTCCCAGCACAGGAATGAGAGCGAACTGCTGGAGTGAGCCCAGAGGAGGCCACCAAGATAATAAGAGGGATGAAAGATGTCTCCTACAAAGAAAGGCTGGAAGCACTGGGATTGTCCAGCCTGGAGAAAAGAAGGCTCTGAGGAGATTTATTGTGGCCTTCCAGTACCTAAGAGGGCTATAAGAAGGTTGGAGAGGGACTTTTTATGAGAGCATATCATGATAGGAAAAGGGGTAGTGACTTTGAACTGAGAGGGAGCAGGTTTAGATCAAAAATTGGGACTAAATTCTTCCCCGTGAAGATGCTGAAGCACTGGCACAGGTCGTCCAGAGAAGCTGTGGACGCCTCATTTCTCAAAGTGTTCAAGGCCAGGCTGGATGGGGCTCTAAGCAACCTAGTTTAAAGGAAGGTGACCCTGGAGGGGATGGGGGAGTGTGTTTAAACTAGATAAGCCTTTAAAGGCCCCTTCAATCCAAACTGCTCTATAATTCTATGATCTAGATACCAGCTGATCTTCACCTAACACAGCTTGATAACCCAAGTCATCTCCGAGTCCGGGATCCCGCAGCCCCCCGCGCTCCCCCCGCGGGGCACTGCGCTGACCTGCAGGCGGAGCAGGCTGGAGTGGAACAGATCCTCCGTCTCCTTCAGCTGGGTCAGTTCCTCGCTGGTCGGCGGCTTGTACAGCTCGGCGCGGCTCAGCTTGGCTGGCGGAGGGGCTGCGACTGTCGGGGCAGCCCTCTTCCCTCGCCGCACCCCGCCCCCGGCCGCG
>VWYO01003126.1:29467-49259 GCA_013400275.1 Rhadina sibilatrix | reverse complement strand
AAAAAAAACCACCCAGAACAAAACAAACAAAAAGTAAAGCCAACTTTATTCAAATTAAAACAAGCAGAAAAAAAGGCCAAATCAAAATAGAGAAAAAGAAAAAGCTCCACTAAAGATCTGTTTCTCTCTTCATTTTTCTTCTCCTTTGCTCTGAATCTTCCAAACTTTGCATTACTCTGCTGGTGGCTAGTTTTATGTAGGAGGCTCCTGTTAACCCAGATGCTGCTGACTGATGCTCAAAAGCATTTTTTCATCCCTGTGATGAATTCTGCCTGAGGATCAGCTTGCCCCATTTTAGGTGAAAGAGAGCCAGAAGGAGAGTTGCAGACAGACTTTTATTCTCAAAGATTGACAATTCCCTTGAGTACTCTGATGCTCTGCTCTCCAGATAGATGAACCTATACAGGTGTCAATGTGAAAGTGACTGTACTTTTACAACTGTTTTTGGGGTTTTGCTTTGTTTTGTTTTGTTGGTTTGGTTTGGTTTCATTTTGTTTGACGTAAGACTCACCCCATGCAGTAATACTGCATTGTTCTCTTGGCCAGCAGATCAGATAATCACACTTGGATTTTCCTCACTAAATGCTTAGGGAGTTTCATAGGGAAACCTTTCTTTGGCATCAGGGCTGAGATCCATCGTGATAGTGTGCATCTGTCATCTGGTGTGGGACTGAGGTATCCAGTGTAAACAAAAGAAGTAATCCCAGATTCCTCTGTTACTGCTCCTCCAGGGAAGCAAAACCAGTCTGCAAACCCCAGGTGCTGTTTCCCCTCATACCATGGGCGATGTGTGCTGCTGCTGTGGGAATGATGGGCTGCCAACACCTCTGTGGCCTCAGCTGGAGATTTGCACCCAGCCAGAGCAATGACACTCCATGAAGGAGACAGAGGAAATAATCCTGGCCTCTCTCTCTGTGTTCCATACCCCTACTGTGGTCTTGGCAAGAAAAAACTGGGTAAAATTTGGATGGTGGGGAAATCTATGAGCTCTCTAACAGGAAAAGAAGCTGAGTCCAGAGCTCAACCACATTGACCTAGGAGCACATGAATTTCCACTTTGGGCAGTTTGAAGGACAATTACTAAAGAACTGGTTGGACAAATATATCTTAGGTTGTTTAGAACCAGCTTTGGGCAGGACAATGATGAGGTGGACCTCCATGTGTCCTGCTCTGTTTCAGTACAGCCCAAGGAATAGCTGCTTGTTCTTTGAGCTATGAAGGGCTCCTAGTGGGGTAGCTGTAAGCTAAGCAGAACTCCTACCCCTTGCCTGATCTTCATCACTTCACTATCTGACTTGCTGAGAGTAAGATGGCATTAAAGTCCATCCCAGAGTCCCCAGGATCCCTGTAGATGTTTCACCAAAGCACAGGAGTAGGGAGAAGGCAAGAGGAGATGAAATTATGTTGACGGTGTTGATGGTATTGTCTTTTATCCTAGGTGAAACCCATTCCCCTGGAGAAGGAGCAGATATCTCATTCTTTGAGCCACTCAGAAAAGAAATTAGATAAAGCGGTGACAAATACCACATGAGAGGATTCTGTCCTAAGAATGGAGTCACATAGGCACTCCCACATCTTCCCACCTCTTGTCCTCTCTCTCTGACAGCTCATGGAGCAGTAACCCCCTAATGTGACACCAAGACAGGTTTGCATTTTCAAAGATTCTGCTGTTGCTAAGCAGAGGAGTTAACTCTCAGTTTGTCATCCTTTGTGAACATAGCTCACAGGAAGAAAGAAATAAATGAGGAAGATAGATATTAAAAACAGCTGGTAAGAAGAAAGCCAAAGGACTTAGATTATTTAACCTATTATATTGAATAGGTTAAATAATCTATTCTGAATTAGAATATTTAACCTATTGCACTGGTGGCACCTTGAGGTCCAGTTTACTGTGACAAGTTCTACTGCTGGGGACTTGATTAATGGTATGTGTAGCCTCCTCCTCTCCCTGTGAGACTTTCCCTGCCTGGACCCCCATGTTCCCACATCAGACTCTATTTCTTGTTCTCTGATCCCAAAGAACAAACTGATTTATTCAGGTGAAAATAAAAGAAAATAGAAGAAGGAACTATACTGTTTGTGGCAGAGCACACCCCATGTAAAGCCCTGCTTGCAGGTAAGCATTGACCATCCATGGGAGAGCAGCTGAAGTGGGAGGAGGAGAAGGCTTCATTCTTTCATTATGATATATCAGAGGTAATTGGAGGGGAGAAATGCCATATGATAAATCAAAAGAAGTTATGCTAGCCTCGGGGCAGCCTGGGTTCAGGGAAGGGGACACCAGGCATAGAAGCTTAGCTTCCCTGGAAACACAGGCAGAAATGCAAGCAGGAGCCTTGGAGGGGGCTGCCAGGCTGCACAGGCTTCAAAATGCTCTCTTGCTTCAACAATTTATATTTTCTTTGAGCGCTGAATATTTTTGTAGGAAAGGGAAAAAAATCAGAAGGAAAAAGACCAATATCCTTTCTAAAAGCAGAGCTGGTGGAAAATTTGCAGTCCGCTCTCTTGAATACACCAGGGCTTGCTTTACTTTCTGCCTTGCATGATTACATCTTGCATTAACATTCAAGACAGGCAGCAGGAGGAGATAAATCCCGAATAACTCCAAACTTTGCTTCTTCCATCCCTTCCAGCATTAGGCTGGTTCAGACAAAGCCTGTGCTGGAGGCTGGCTGCAAGAAAAGATTTTTTAAGGGCAGTGCAGTACCAAAAGAGCTTGGCTGCTGTAAATTTTTGTCCAGGCATGAGCAAATCCATGTTTTACCAGCAAGCTGGGATGCCCTATTAACAGAGCAGGCCTTTGCTGGCTGGCATCAGCACAGAAGTCGCAGCATGTGTTACGTCCATCAGCTAAAGACAATTTACAAAGCATGAGAAGATCCATGAATATGTTCTGAGGAGTGCAACAAAGGTAGTAAAAAGGCTGAATGAATGTCTTTTGAGGAGCAGCTGAGGACTTTGGGCTTCTCTAATTTGCAGAAAGGGGGCTCAAGGTAACACTCTCTACAGGTTTCTGAGGAAGGGAAGTGGAGAGGGAAGTACTGAGTGCTTCCTGGTATCCAGTGATAGGGCACATGGGAATGGTTCACAGATGTGCCAGAAGAGGGTTAGACTTGGCATCAGGAAGCATGTCTTTTGCAGAGTGGGTGGACAGATACTGGAACAGGCTTCTTAGTGAGGTGGCTAGTGCCCCCAGCCTGTCAGTGTTTAAGGGACATTTGGATAATGGCCCTAAACAACATATTTGAACTTTTGGTTAGCTCTGAATTGGTCAGGCAGTTGAATTAGATGATATCTGTAGTCCCTTCCAACGGAAATAGTAAATTCTTTTCTGTTCTATTCCACTGACATAAATAAAAAGAACATGATATTGAACTTCCACCAGAAAACACACACAGCATGGCACTGCCCAGCCTCCAAGGAGCTTCGTTGACAAACAATGTTTCAAGATCCAACCCTCCAGCTCACTACTGAGGAAGTACGAGCTGAATTAAGCAGTGCTCAGTAAATCTGAGCTCACTCCAAGGTGGTGAATAGTGAGCTACAGCTGCTGACCTGTGCCAGTGGCTGACCTGTCCCTGTAGGGGAACACACACTTCATTACAGCAGTCAGTCAAGCTTGCAGATGGACGAGGGATATTCCTCCATATTATCCCTGTGGCACTGAGCAAGAACTCATCCCAGCTTCATGAGAAAATTGAATGCCAGTCTGCACAGGGACATTGTCCAGGGTGAGATGGGATTTTGCATGGGCTGGAGTATTTTACAGCTTGGAGGCAATCACAAACCCTGGACTGGGTACCACTGACAGCGCTAAAGCACCTTTGGAGAGGGTTACGGGGGTGGGAAAGCTTGAGAGGCAGGAGAAGGGTAAGCAGAGCACTCTCAGGGATGAGGGAGAGGATGCCTTGCTGTTCAGGGAAATGGCAAATTTGTCTTGGGAGCAGCTAAAGCTTGGGGAAAACCATATGCTTCTTGTTCTCCTCCCTGAGCCAAGGTCTGGAGAAGGAGCCAGAGCCAGAGCCAAGGCTGCCAAGTGTCAGGGAGAGACTTCAAGGTCCCCCATGCAGTGCAGGCTGCTCCAGCAGGATCTCCCACCAACACATGGGGCCCTGGCTGTCAGTCCTGTGCCTTTGGGAAAGTCCATGGCTTTGGAAAATGCGGGAGATTGATCCAGTGATCATCCATGTCTACAGGGTCGTCACCAGGATGGGAAAGTGTGGGAGGTGATAGGGGCAAAGAAGAAGGTTAAAGACATGTAATGACATAGGGATGATGGAACACATCATCCAACCTGTTTGTCCAAGGAGCAGGCGCCTCTGTGAGGTGGTCTGAGCCGTGCCATGTGCAGAAGGATGAAAGAAATGCCAAGCAGAAATGACTTATCCTCCTCCTGGACAATTACTGTTATTTTTCTTTATTTTTTAAATGAATATTATTTATGCTTATTTATTTATTTAGTGTTTATTCACTAAATACTCACTAAGGGAGAGTGCTGGCTCAAGTTTACTGGTTGATATATCTCTACACTTCTGCAAGCATTTTTCACCCTTAACCAAGCCAGGGAATGGCAGGAAGGCTGGAAATGGCATGTTCTGGACTGACTACATTGCACATCTGTGGAGAATGTGAGAACAACATGTTGGGGTGAGGGATGGCAGGTGTCTATTCATGTCCTACTGCAGCTTGGGAACTGCAGCAGGATTTTTATGGGGCCCTGAGTCATGCAAGTTCCCTCCTCAAAAACCATGCCGTATACAAAACCATCACTTTTGTGACCATGAGTGCCTGTCAGTGGGCCAACCATGCCCTCTTGTATCCACTCATGAACTGTTACTATCTGGACAGGCTGGATAGATGGACCAATTGTGTGAGCTTCAATAAGACCAAGTGCCAGGTCCTGTCCCTGGGTCACAACAACTTCTGCAGCTCCAGGTTGGGAGTAGAATGGCTGGAAAGCTGCCCAGTGGGAAAGGACCGGGGGACTGCTTGACAGAAGCTGAACATGAGACAACAGNGGGACTGCATGACAGAAGCTGAACATGAGACAACAGCAGTTTGCCCAGGTGGGCAAGAAGGCCAATAATATCCTGGCTTGGATCAATAATAATAATAAAAGCAGCAGGATTAAGGAACTGATCCTTGTCCTGTACTTGGCATTGGTGAGGCACCTCAGGTGCTTTGTCCAGTTCTGGGCCCCCCAATCAAGGAAGGAGATTGAGGTGCTGGAGCAAGTTCAGAGAAGGGCAAGAGAACTGGTGAAGGTTCTGGAATCCATCTCCTGTGAGGAGCACCAGAGAGAGCTGAGGGTGTTTAGCCTGGAGAAGAGGAAACTCAGGGTGTCTTTATCACTGTTTGCAACACCCTGACACGAGGGTGTAGCTGGGGGTCAATCAGTCAGGCAACCAGTGATATGATGTGGGGATGTAGAATCACAGAATCACAGAATAAGCTGAGTTGGCAGGAGACTACCAGGATCATCGAGTCCAACTCCTGGCCCTGCACAGGGACCCCCAAGAGTTACACCATTTGATTGAGAACATTGTTCAAATGCTTCTTGAATTATGTTAGGCTTGGTCTTCAGTCCCTTCCCTTTGGGGACCCTGTTCTAGTGCCCAACTACCCTCTGGTGAAAAACTTCTTCCTGATATCCAAATTAAACCTCCCCTGATAGAGCTAGATGCCATCCCTGCAGGTCCTGTCACCGGTCACAGAGAAGAAATCAGTGCCTGCCCGTTCTCTCCCTGTCATAAGGAAGTTGTAACTGCAATGAGGTCTCCCCTCAGCCTGAAGGTCCCTCACCATCCTTGAGGCCCTCCTTTGGACACTAAACTAATGGCTTAATGTCTCAAGCTGTGCCAGGGGAGGCTTATGTTGGACATTAGGAAGAATTTCTTCACNGAGCGGCACCGGGAGCGAGGAGGCGGCCGCGGCGGGGGCCGCGCCGCGCCATGGCCCAGCAGCAGATGAGCAGCTCGCAAAAGGCGCTGATGCTTGAGCTGAAGTCGCTGCAGGAGGAGCCGGTCGAGGGCTTCCGCATCACCCTGGTCGACGAGTCCGACCTCTACAACTGGGAGGTGGCGATCTTCGGGCCCCCCAACACGCTCTACGAAGGCGGGTACTTCAAGGTACGGGCCTTTCCCCTGCGCCGCGGTCCGCGGTGTGGGGCTGGGCCAGGGCCGGGCCTGCGGGAGGGGGCACGGGCACGGCCTGGGTAGAGGGGGAGCCGCGCCACAGCTGCCGCTGCGCTGTTAATCTGCTCTTTTAGCCCCAAAGAGCTTCCTGTAGGAACCTCGGCGCAGAGTGAGAGTTCTCCCCTTCCGTCTCAAGTTGCCCCCTGGGCTCTACTCAGTGTGTATTTCACAGAATTGTTACGGTTGGAAGGGACCTCTGGACATCATCTATTCCGGTATTTCCATATCCTCTCAGTACCTGAAGAGAGCTTAGAGGAAAGATAGGGCAAGACTATTTACAAGAGCATTTAGGGACAGAAGAAGGGGGAAATGGGTTCAGATTGAAAGAGGGTGTGTTTAGCTTAGACATTAGGACGAAATTGTTCATTGTAAGGGTGTTGAGGCACAGGTTGTTCCGAGAACTGTGAATGCCCCATCCATAGAAGTGTTCAAGGCCCGGTTGGATGGGGCTTGGAGCAACCTGGTCTGCCTATGACGGGGGTGGAACTAGATCATCTTCAAGGTCCTTTCCAACCCAAACATTTTATGATTCTGTGATATTTATTTCAAAGTAAGGGGCTTCTGAACCATCCTTTGATAGCTTCACTCACTGGTGGCTTATTCAGGGTAAAGGCAGTTTTCCTCAGGACTCCATGGGCATCAGGGCTGGTTGACACAATTATTTTTCTACTGCCGTGTTCTTCCTCTACACACTTTAAAAGGCAGCCTTCAAAGAGCTGCGACAATAATGGGTGAAGGTAGATTCAATTCCTTTCTCAGCCTTCCCGTTAATACAAAAAACTTTTGTGGTTGCTATTTCCACTCTTGTGAGTACAGCAAATAAGAAATCTGGCACAGCCATCTCAGAAAAGAAGGGAGTGTACTTAAATAATCAAAACAACTGGAGGAGGAGTTGTACTTTTTTCTTAAAACAAGAGATTGGAAAACCTTTGTGCCTACAGAAGATGTGTTGCATTAGGCACACTCCTCTGCACTTGATATGTTCCTGATCTCTGGCAAAATATTGTCCTCATGAGATTGCTTCTCCCAGCAGTTAACTGTTTTAGTTGTGGCTCCTGCATCTCCCATTTCATGCCCTTTGGCTTCTCTCAAACTGAAAAAAAATTTGGATGGTGTCTTTGCTTGACTAACATGCACCTTTGGTGCCTCTTGGCTTCTACAGGTCAAGGTTTAAGAGCTTTTTTCCACAAAACCAAAATAACCTGTAGCTTGTGGAATAATGGATTTGAGTCATGTTCAGTTTGGCCTCATTGTTTGGAAGGAAAGGAAGGCTTTGGCATAAGACTTGCCTTTTGTAATGAGTTGGCTGGCTTACTCATGTAGGTGTGATAGGTATATTCTTAGACTCACCTCCATTATTACTTATTCAGGAAGTTGCTCGAGTCTTTGGTTGGTAACAGTGTCATCTTTGTATCCAAATGGTCTGGTGACCTCTTCCTGCACTTATATTACTCATCCATTTTTTTCAAAGAAATCATGACTGATTGAAATAGTTTTGTTTGGTTGGGGAGCTCTCTGGACTGCATATTTGCAGTTGTTCCTGGAAAGAAGCTGAAGGTGCCTGAGAAATAATTTGGGGATATGTGTTAGCAAGTGTAGATTTAGGCAAGGCTCCCAGTTGCCTTACCTCAGCACTATGTTTGAGTTTTTGGGTATTTGATGTCCTTGAACTGCCATGCCTTTCTTTTAAATTCTCTTGACCAATCCTCTGATAGTTGTTTTGAGAGTGGGAAGATGAGGTCTCATGATGCTTCCACTCCTCCCCAGCAGTGGGATTTCCTTCAAGTGCTGTGGCTGAAATCTCTCATGTGTTGTTTCTGTCTTATCTTTCCTCCATGAGGAGACCTGCATGGCAGATTTTTGTAGTATCTGATCTTTGGTTATGCATCTTGACTTCTGAGACGCTGAAAAAGGAAAAAGGAGTCCTATGAGAAGTGATATTCTTGGCTCTCTTTGTCTTAGGTCTTCACATGTATTAGACTCTGCTTATGGAATCATTCGGAGATAAAAATAATACCCTAACTTTATTTCATTGACTCTTGCAATATATTAATTGTACATGCTGCTCTGAACTAGTGCTCACCTTGCATATGTTTCATTTTGCAGACTTCTTAACTTGATGAAATATTTAGCTTTGTCTTTTTTTTGTGTGTTTTCAGTTTAATAAGGTTAGAAAAGTGGAATTAGATGCAATTACAGGATGTAACCTTTTTTCAACTTTGTGGCAGTGAGAGTTTGAGATTTGCGTTCCACTTGAAGTGTAGTTTAAGGGCAGGAACTTGAGGGAAAATACACAGGCTTCTAGTTAAATTAGAGCATAAATATTTCAAGGAAAACTTGTGGTTAAGATGACTTTAATAAAGAAAGTGTTAAGGATGGTTGACTGGGGAATACAACTACTTGATTTGTGTTTTGGGAGCTCTCAGAGGTAGTCACATCAACTTTTGGCAACTTGTTTACTCTTGGAGAAATACAACCTTTCCAGTAGTTAAACGACCTTAAGTTGTTTAACTAGTGGAAAACTTAAACTGAAATGAGGGAAGTGCCCTCTCTGCACCTCCTTGACAGAAGCTACTGTCTAAAGCTGGTTCAACATTTCAACAGATTCTGGTTTCAGTTGCAAGTCCTGTAGCTCTAACATGTCATAAATTGAAGCAGAGAACAAGTCCCCTTGAATGTTTGTTTAAATGGTAGGTTGTCAGCATGCTGACTATAATAAAGTTGGGGCCTTCTTAAAAATTCAAGCACAGTGTTTAAGCATATTTTATCAGCTAATATAGAATGCTCAGATCTGCTGCAGCATTTCAGGGTTTAGGACTGCCATCTAGATGGAAAGGGCAGCAGCCTCCAGGAGCAACAACTATATGAAGAGCAGCTTGTATCAGCAAGGGATCGTGCAGCAGCCCCCCTACCCCATTCATGTGATCAGCTGAAGGTGGACATCAGAAGTGCAAGTTGCATCAACCTTTGTCTAACCTAGTGACTGTATTCTCAGTCATGCTGAATAGCTTTGCAATGCTTTGAGCAACCCTTTAAGTTCCTGACTACCATCCTCAAGGAAGGAGTTGAGCTATTCCAGGTACTGGTACCTCTCTTCTTTGCTAGCAAGGGAAAAATATTTCAGGGTCAGTGATGTTAAGTCCTTCAAAGAGATTGTGATAAGAGCAAATGTCTGTCCCTCAGCTTCTGGCAGTAAGAAATGGTGAGTTTGACTACAGTTCTGGCAGAATCAGTTTTGTTGGGCCACAGGTATTAGAGTGCACTGGGTGAATTTGGTTTTTGGTCTCAGACTCACTCACAGAGTGTAAAGGTGAAATGTGGGTAGACCTTGTATGTCTAAGATGTTACCTACATCTGATTTACTTGCTGAATTTTTTGAGTGACAAAAGGAAGATTTTTCTCAGAATAAGATACTTCATATTCAGGTCACAGATAGTGACAATTGCTTCTTTCTTAGTTCAGCTGTGAAGGACATGGTGTGATAAGATGGGTCTTTAGATAAGAGTCCACTGGGCTATGTAGTTGTTCTGAATTGCTCTGGAAATGAGGGAAATGTGTTTTTCTGGTTTTGCAGGCAGAGCCTGAGCAGCAGAGAACCAGAATGTGCCATAATCTGCAGAACTAAGTGTGAGCAGTTCATTAGTGCCACCTTTATGCAATAGGCATCTTCTGTTCATCTGAGAGGGTCCTTTGCTACATGGCAGAACTTTCACTTTTAATTTTGGCAGCTGATACTTAAATGGGGACCACCACAACAAAGATTATTTTGCTATATATCAATATATGTGTGGTGTTGATTTGTGCTATTTGGAAGAGATCTCAATGGCTGAGAGCTGCACATGGTGAAATCTTTACCATCTCAGGTGACCATTCTTCTCTGTCTTGGAATCCATTGTCTTTCTTTAATGCTTGAGCCTTCAGAGCCTGAAGGTTGATGAACCTCTCTGCCCAATGCTGTGATCAAGTAGTGGATACTTGCAGAATATTAGAAAGTGTTTCTGGTGGCCTGCTTGAGGTCCTGAATGTTTGGTGCAGTTGTACTTTAGCAACAGAGCTATTAATTATTTTTGAAAAAGACAGGTCTTCTGATTTTTTTAGTTGCATGGTATTCTTCTGCTGAAAGCCGGGCTTCAGGGAAGCTACAAGTGAGAAGTTATGCAAATAGAAACTTCATTAGCATTGCTCAGAAGCATGATTTGACCAAGTACACTGTGTCAAGAAGCATGTTTAATGTAGACCAAAAGTCAATATTAAAAACTCCTTCAGAGGTGATTCAGACTGGGTAAAATAAAATGAATATACCTAGCATGAAAGAAAACAAGGAAAATTAACTACATTGTTAGGGTTACTATTTAGTAGTTCTTAAGGCAGCTTATTTCTTAATATACTTTTCCTGCTTGAAGGAACAAGCCTTGACACATCAGTTGGAAGGGGAGAAAACCACCAAGTATTATGATTAGTTTTGTCAAATAATTTGGGGGCTAAACGCTTGTCAAGGCATTGTTATCCATGCTTTTTGTAGTTCATTAGCCCTGTGCTGTATAGGGTTCTGTATTGTATCTCAGCTTCTCCCAGGTGATTTGATTTCAAAGTAACTTGTAAAATGTGTTAAGATTTCAGAGCAGGAAATCAGAGAACCAGTTACCAATAACTGATGGCAAGAATGAACACCATGTTTAAAAGTTTGGTATTGGAGTCTATTTCTCATAAACCTTAAAATTAAGCAAATAAAAGTTTTCTAAGCACTTAGAATTATACAACTGGTAGAACATTTAATTCCACAAAAATACCCTTGATGCCAGGATAAAAATGTGTGTGTCTGTCAACACAGAAGCTGCCTTCTGTGGGCCTCTGCATTGCAAGGTCCTACAGAGTTTGTCTCTGTGTACTTGATCTATTTTTGTTGCCTTTAGGTATCATTGAGGTTAATAAGCAGTGGTTTGGTGCAGCAAAGGGACATGGAATTGCAGGTGAGTAGAGCCCTGCTTGCTCCAGGTCTGTGGAGCTCCTGTTCAGTCTCAAAAGCCAAGGAGCCTCTAGCTGTCAGAAGGCAGGGAAGCAGAAGTCTTCTTCCAATGTTGGTTCATGGTTAAAAAGCACAGATAGGATGCCAGACATTCAGGCCTGGGCAATGCATGATTGTTCCTCACTCTGCTGTTGCATACAGTTTTTTGGCTGGCTGTGCCTCTGGACTGCACAGACTACTCACCCATTCTGTAGCCTGTTCTGGACATCAGTGTATCGTCAGGAGGAGATGGGCTAAGTCATGGTGGTAGCTAGCCCCCAGTTTTTTCCATAGGGCACCTCTGATCCAGGTAGTACTGTGGCATGTGCTGAGAAGTAAAGATAGTGGTTTCCAGTTCTGATACTGCCTTAACATAGGAGATCATGTGCAATCAGGTCCTTTTGTGTGGCAAGAGGAGAGCTGTAGCACAGTCCAACTCTTCTATCCCATTAGAATGAAACAGAAAACTTTCCATATTGGTAAATTGAGCACTGTTGATTTGCCTAATTTTTGTACAGTTGTCCTTGGATAAGGTAAAGTACAATTTGAGTTTTTAGGTTTATTTCTCTGGTAACAATGCAAGGAACTGTAGCTCTTGAAACTTCTTGTCTGTCTGTTCAAGAGATAGTAACTAAAAGCATGTAGACTTACATATGGCTGATATTATAGGAATTAATTGAAGGTTTTGGCTATATGGTATTAGAAGAGTGGGTTTTTAAAAATATTTTTATGTGTAATAAATTTATGTGTAATCTAAATCCTTTAGATCTGGTATTGCAGTGATGTTATGCCAGTATCTGAGGGTTTTGCACATCTGTAACTTTTCAAAAACTCAAACATGTTTTTACCTTGCTATTTCTGCAGTCACTTTTATGCTGCCTTGCTATTTTACATGGTAATATATTCACACAAGCTACCTTCTCTTTAATAGCACTTTAGGTCTACTACACAATGCTTATTTTGCATCTGGAGGGTAGGGAATGCCAGAAAAAAAAATGCTTGCAAAACCTTAACTCTGATCTTTGATGTGCAGTTTTGTTGTGTGGTTTATGGTATGTTCATCAGGTGTTCAGGGTAATGAATAGTATGGGCTAAATGATGCAGGTTTTATGCTGAACTTAAACATAACTGAGTTCAAGCTGGAAATGTCACAGTTATGCATTGTCTGCAGTGTGGATGGACTAGAGGTGATGTGACTCATAAATACAGCTGCTCTTATGTTTTGGCCTGCATGTGATCAGATGTGTATGTACATACATGCATGTACACAAAACTAGTCATCTATTTCCAGAATGCTGCTTCATTTTTAGGCTTAGTGTTTTTATCTAGCATTATGAGATAGGGGAATTGCAGTTAATCTTGCTAAACTTTTGTGCTAGTGACTTGCTGAGAACATCCCATCTCACCAGGCCAGTTTGACAGTAGTAACTTTGGCATTGTGTATCCACTCTTGAAGCACTAGTAGGCAAGAGTAACTAGATTGATTGATAGCCTATCACCACAGTTGTTGAAATATTTAAAATATATTTGCCCAAACTGGGAAAAAAGGGAAGAAAAACAAGAACTACTAAATTGCAGGGTGTTTAGGTTATTTTGGAATCTTGCTTGACTTGAAGAAATGTGACCTCAAGATTTCCTGGGTGTTTGTTTCAAATTGAAGCTTCTACCCAGAGAACAACAAGAGCATAAAGGGGCTGAATGTTAAATGGGTGACACTTTGAGGCATCATAGTATTTGTGGTTTAGAAAGAGAAGGCTGCCTGACAGGCAGGCTGTATCTTACAACTTGAGGTTTCAGTAGTAAAAGCATGATATATGTTCCTTTTGGACTGTTTTGTTGTCTTAAGATTGTACAAGCAATTTAGATATTCAGGTAAATAGGTTTTGTTTGAGAAGTCCAAGTTGATAGCAAGGAGAACACATTTGCAGTACCTTCGTGGCTTTTCCCCAAGTTACATATCCCAGTTAAGTATTTAAAGCATATGTTTTAATGTTCATTGTAGCAAAATATTTGAGGAGGTTAAGATTCAAAACCCTCTGCCACAGGATTGAAACAGTACAAGGACCAATGTTTAATCAGTTGTGTCACTTGTGTCAATTTTTGAGTGATAGACACTTGTCCACTGTGCAAAAATTCTTTGGTTTTAAAGTAATCCTCAGACATCTCTGCAGCTAGAAACCTTTTGCTGTCAGACCTAGGTAAAAGCTGAAATAATATTTTTTTCTCCAATACCCTCTTAGGCCTTGTCAAAACAAAAGCCATACAATGGAATAGATTTGACTTACAATACATTTTCTGAATACACATTTGTTCTTGCATATACAAGTCTGCTTTTATAAGCCCCTTATTCATGGATGTAAACCACACTGGTGTGCAAGTGTTTGCTTATCTTGGCTAGGATAACTATCTGTTAGAGCACTCACCTTTATTAAAAGAATGGGCTTCTTATAATATATTGAAGAAAACTGAATTTCATCTCTGTGCTCCCAGCTACTTCTCTGCAAAAGAGTAACTGGACCCACACTTGGTAGCTAACTACCTTTCATCAGTGCATTGAGCAGTATAACTTGAGAGGCTGACATCTCTTCTGTACTTTTTAAGTGTCTTGTAGCTATTATTGAAATCCCTTCTAATTCGTTATTTGTGTGGTAACAAAATGCACCTACCCAGATGCTTCAGATGAAGGTGCATGGCACTTTTAGTTTAAGGTGGAAAGAAAAAGCTGGCTTGTTCTTAATGATGTTGCCACTTCAGTGAGATCTCTGCCTAACATAATTTTTTATTGCTGTGTCCATGTTAGTCAAAATGCTACATAAGAAAGATGTTGAGAGACAACTCTTACTCAAAACTTATTGTTCAATTTCAGTGGATGATGGTAATGTTTCTTCTCTTGCATAGCTCTCTGAGTGTCAAGTGGCTGTTTCTTGAGTCAACTACAGCCATGTTTAAACAATTCTCTGTAGACAACCTGTTGTTATTTTTTTTTTTTTTTTGAAAGCACTTCTAAATGAACTTAGGCATTTTGTATTGCTGTATGATCTCCACTGGAGCATATAAAAATGAAAATTTTGAGACCAACATATGGAATGATTTCCATTTCCCAGTCTCTGCCAGAAACCTGAAAGCTTATGTCCTTCAAAATTTGACTAATATACTTTCTGTGAAGTTTAACTGATTTTTTTTTTTTTTTCATGCTGGTTGCAATATTTGACTTTTGTGGATAAAGCTTGGCTGGCTTTGGCCAGAAGTACAAACGTAATGGCACTACTGTGGAAAACTAGGTAGATAGGGTAGACTTTATTGTGGCTATGGACATTTGGGCTTTTGAATTTTGAAACTGACTGTATTATTGAATATTTTTTGATACTGAAGATGGTTTTGACCCTCAGAGGTTTATGGATAGACTCATCAGGGTCTAAAATGCAGATCTAGAGATCTATTTTAAATTACAGTAATAGCTAACTACATAGTCTTGTACGCGTATCACCCATAACTATACTCCATTTGGAAAGAGATCAGAGTTATACTGGCTGCCACTAAGGAGGGATGGGGTAAGAAGTCTGCTGGTCTTTTCCACTTTCTTCTCAGTGTTATGAAATAAGCCTGGGTTCTGTTGCTGTTAGAGGTGATACTCCAATTTCAGAGATTCAAGGAAGCCTGCCTAATGTTCACCTTGGATAAATGACTGTTAATTTTCACCCAACTTGCAGGCTTATCCCACACCTACTAAGTAGCTGTTCACTTTTTTTCATGTCTCTAATGCAAGTGATATACTTACGCTTGGGCTCTTCAACCAGGGACCGTATTTTGCCTACAAAAAACAGCTAAGTAAGCTGCTGGTGGTCAACAAAAGTTGTGAGAAGCTGTGGTGGAATGGCTACTATAGGTATGTAGTACCTTCTTCAGCCAGGGAGCTTTCTGCTGGCAATTGTGGATGTATTCCTGAATGATGGACCAGGTCAGATTGGGGTAAGGATCATGAGTAACTATCCCAAAGCACAGCATTGTTCCTGTGCCTCATGGCGATGCTATGAAATATTACATGGGCATGTCTTCAGCACGTGCACCACACCTGGGATCGCACCTGCTGTTTCAAGCAGCTAATGCCACATCCTGTGGGATCAGCCATGTGTGTGCAATGGCAGAGGCATGGAGGAAGGCTCTAGTATGTTTGGCCACAAAAGACCTGTCATTGTCTTGCCACCAGGCCTCTTCATTTGTCCTGGAATCCCTTGGAATCCAAGTCCACCTGAGGCATCTCCCTCTTCCTTCAACTTTTCCTAAACTAGAATAACTGTACTTGAGTCATAACTGCAGGCTCACATGAGGTCACCACGTGTGACTTGATTGGTGCTCCTGGTGTCTCAGCCTTGTTTCATTTCACCTTCGTCCCTGTAGCTGCTAACTTTGCTGAGCATATGGATGACTTTCACCTCCTTAGAGGTGAAACACAGAATTGCTAAGGTTGGAAAAGACCTCTAGGATCAAGTCCAACCACCAGCTCAGCACCTGCCACCATGTTCACCACTAAGCCATGTCCACAAGTGCCACATCCATGCTTTTTTTCCAAGAGAACAATGAAGTATTTTTGACCTGCCTGCATCTAACCTGTACTTCCAAGATGACTAGTGTCTGCTTTTAAAACAAAAATGATGCCAGGGAGAGCCTCTAAGTTATACTACAACAAATCTAGGAAAGCTTTGGCTGGAGGTTAGTTCTGCTGTATCTTTAACCCTTTCATGCTCCAATTTATTTCAGATTGTGTAGCTTTTTGTTCAGATTGCATTAGTTCATAGCTGGGGTTATAATTAAGTCTTGGAGGTTTTTTTCTTTCCTTTTCTTGCAAAGTACAGAGCAGTGACTTCTGTACTCTAGAAAGAATCTTTCACAGAATCAATTAGGTTGGAAAAGACCTCTGAAATCAAGTCCAACCTGTCACCAAATACCACTGTGTCAACCAGGCCATGGCAGTGAGCGCCACATCCAGTCTTTCCTTAAACAGCTTCAGGAGCAGTGACTCCACCACTCCACCTCCCTGGGTAGTCCTTTTCAATATCTAATCACCATATCTGTGAAGAAATTCTTCCTAATGTCCAACGTAAAGCTTCCCCTGGTTTAGCTTAAGACTGTGTCCTCTTATCCTTTTACTGGTTGTCTGGAAGAAGAGCCTGATCCCCACCTGGCTACATGCTCCTGTCAGGCAGTTGTAGACCGTGATAAGAGTCCAAGCCTCCTTTTCTCCAGGCTAAACACCTCAAGCTCCCCCAGCTGATCCTCTTAGGACTTCCCCTCTATACCCTTCACCAGCTTCACTGACCTGTGAACCTGCTTCAGCACCTCAGTGTCCTTCCTGAAATAAGGGGCCCAGAACTGGACACAGCAAGTAAGGTGTGGTCTCACCTTATTATTAGGGAACAAACTGGAACAAACTTTGTGTAACTAGTAGGTTTTGTATGGTTGTCATCTAAATGGAAGAGAAACACAATGATGGTACTGGGAAGGAGTTTCCCTGTTCTCAGAAAAGGCTTCAGTTTTGTTAGGCTACTTTTGTGTGGTGCATAATTTGTACAACTGTAGTAATGCAGAAAAATTAAGGATAATGGGATTGGGGCTGAGCCTAAATCCCACTTTTAGTGCTAGGTTGATGCTTTGAATTTGATTTGCAGATTAGTTACTAAATGATGTCAACTTGAAATAAGAGAGTTATGAGAAATCAATTTCTTCCAAGAAAAGTTTGTGTCTATTACTAGATGCTTTTATGGCCAACCAAACATCATTTGCTGCTAGGTAGCAGCCAACAAGCCTTCTTTGGTACATGTGGTAAAACTATTAAATATTGCTGTGTCACATTTGCTGTGAACGCAAATCACTACAATCTGATGTTAGGCTGGGTGAAAGGGATGCACAGTCCAGAATCCATTATCTGTTAGGCCCTTTGTGTGGGTGAAGCATGGCACTTGTCCAGAATAGTCTATGGATGCTACACGAACAGGCTGAGAGAGCCACTGCAATGCTTTGTTAATCATCTGTAGTGACTGTAAGAGGTGTTCACGTGAAGGACACCGAGCTGGCATTGAAGGAGCCCTGTAGACACACAGGGCATTTTACAAAATGTTCTTTGTCTTGTCAAAATGTTCTTTGACAAGAGTAAGAGTAATTTAGTGAATAGAGACTAAGCCTTCTATCTGGTTCATATTCATTATTCTGGATAAATTAACACTTTTATGTAAAATATGTACATCTTATAATAGCATAATTGACTAAATCTGTAGGTAGAAAAGTGTTTTGCTTTGTATAAATAACTAATAGGAGAGCTTTCTCCCAAAGCAAATTGGACATATATGTTTACAAGTACAATATTTAACTTTGGAGTAGCTGAAGAAATTAAGTTAATAGGTTTCAGGCTGCTTAAGCACAAAAGCAAGGAGATTTTTTGAATAAGAACTTCTGCTTATTACTGGTTTTTAAAAATAAAAGCCTGAGCAGTTTCTTGAAGCGCCCCAGCACAGAACCTGATGTACTGACAAGTCACACTCCTCTGCACAGACTTTGTCCATGAGGCAGCTGCGGCAATTCTCTAAGAGCAAAAAATAAAGCTGGGGTTGTGTAACTTAACCTGGGGGAGGAGGGGGACATTCCTGGTGTTGAAGAGAAAACCATCAAGTCAGGGCCTGGGTGTGTAGGCTTGAGACGTATGCTATGCAGGCTTCACAAGTAAATCTCAGAGTATATTGTGGAGAATCTGGGTAAACTTCTTGTTGGAAGAGGCAAAGTTATCCCTTGCCTTGCCTCATCATTTGAAAGGTCAGAGAGACCTGCACTGAGTTTGAAGCCACCTGCCTTTTTACTTCCCACCTCTGGGATTTCTTTCTTGTACTAATTGCTCCAGCCTCTTGTGCACTTCTATTACTGCCTCCCCAGGTCTTCTGTGCTTTGAAGGGTAGGTTCAAAATAAAGACTTTTGACATAGAGAAACCAGTATGTGGGATTTGATGTGAAGTGTGGAAGTGTGAAAGGGCTTGCAGCTCTGCAGCACGGCCAGGGAAACAGCCTGGTGTGGCACGTTGTGGATCTGGCACATTCACAGGGCAAGTTTTGGTTCCAGTCAGTTAAGATGAGGTTTGAAATCTATAACTGACATGCCTCTCAGTTCTGTTGTGCTTGTCACCCGAAGTGCAATTACCCAGGCTATGCCACAACACTGAGCTTAAAACACATGGGCAGAAAGCCAAATTCTGCACTTAGCAAGCACTTTAAATAGAAAACTACAGCACAACTGACCTGCAGGTACCTTTCCTTTTATAAGGAAAGCTGACGTTTTTGCTTTAGTTATATGTGCATTGGTAAATGCTCTTGTAGAATATTTATTCACTAAAATAATGTTTAGTCACAGCTTAATGTGATTGCTATGTACAGTTTGAGTTTTAGGCAGAATGTAAAGCCTTTATTGTCTCTAATTTTGTTAACCTTGTGCAAATAGGTACAGCAAAAGCAATACTTAAGGCATTTTCCAATGATACTGTGGCAACCATGGCAAATCACCAAGGTTCACACTAATAAACCATTGAGATCATTTTGTAGTGTTGGAAGTATGTCTGCAATGCAGCAGTGGCACATTTGACCTGTGTCAAGCACAGCAGTGGGGTCTGTTAGCGACAGCATGATATTTAACACCAGTTGTGAACTGACCTAGCTTAGAGTTGGTTTTGTAGCCCATGCTTAATCCCACGTTGCCATGGTTCAGCCACCACCTGTATCTGAGATAATGGATGCAAAGCCGGTACTGTTGAAGCTGTAAATCTCTTAAATCACAGCAGTGAGGGCCATGTAGACAGAAACTTGGGAAGCTGCTCTGATGTGGCATCAGGTTTCTGATGGTACAAAGATGCTGGTACCTTTGTTTGTGTCAAACTTAACCAGATCTAGTTTAGTTGCTTCTGTTGACTTATCCCATATTTTGTAAAATGTAAATTCTAATCAAAGCTCATGTTGTGATTGAAGTTGTGAAACCTTCTTGTTTGTGTTTAAGATAGATGGATTGGGAGGAGTGCTATGCAGGATCTTACTGCTGTACTTTTACTACTGAGAATTTCCTGGAAGTTGTATTATATCATCCTAAGACTTGTCTGCCTAGAGAGCTCAGCTGCATTTGCCACTTTGTATCATGGCTGGAAAGTTTAACAGCTTAAGCCTCACTTAGTTAAAACGTCCGGATAGTTATGGGGATTATCTACTTACTGATTGCTTTATGGAGGTTCTATGACCTTTTTTAGAAAAGATGAGTGTATTGGTGTGCATTTCAATGCCTAGAGGAGTTTAAGAAATCTTGTGTCACTTTGTTTCTCTTGGTAACAAAATTGAAGGAGACTTCAGTTACTAAGTTATTGAAGGTGACAGCATAGGTGCATAAACCTGGTTTGGATGTTTACCTCTGTGATTGCCTCAATGCCTTGGAATTTTTTGCTATCACACTTTTTACAGCTGAGGGTATAATTAAAACAAAGCTGTTTCTATGTCAGGAACTTGAGGTTCTTAGGACAAAAGATCCCAAAGTCTACTAAAAGTTTAAAAAAAAAACAAACAAACAAACAAA
>VWYO01003126.1:6345-20909 GCA_013400275.1 Rhadina sibilatrix | reverse complement strand
AAGAATACAGAGTTTACCAGCCACAAGGACATTTGGCAGAACTCCCAAGATAAGGAAGAAACTAATAAAGTCGTCAACTGAGAAATCAGCTCCAACTGGATAAAAAGTAATTCTGGCAAGGGAAGATTAGGACCACCAACTCCCTGGCCACTGGCCCAAGAAACCCACTGACTCAAAAAAAGAGAATTGCTTATTAGTCTGTGTGCTCTAAGAAGTGAGGGAATAATTTAACTAATAGCAGATAAAATACTAACTAATGAGAGAACTCTGTAGCTTGTAGCCAGTGAGCCTTTGTTTGTTAAAATGTATAAAAAATGAAAGGTTTTCATAGTTGTTGTGCTGGCTTTGTGGATTCACCACCAGCCCTTGTTTCTGTGCAGAACTGTAAATAAATCAAATACCTCAGCTCTCTGTGGGGATCAGCCTCTTGCACAGTGGGTTAAAGAAACCATTTTGGGACAACAACACTATAGCACAGTGAAGCTGACTGCATGGAAAATGAGCTTGAAAGAATCTCCAGATCTCACTTTGGCACTAATGAGTTTATTTCCAACAGTTGATATTTGAATCAAACTCTCGTATTTTAATTTATTGTCCTTTTCAATACTGATTTAGGTACTAGATCACAATTGCTTCACTCTGCTCAGTCCACTGTTTTGTCCTTGATACTGGCTGGTAGGTTTTAATAAAATACTTTAGGCAGCTGAGCTTGCTATGTGTATTTTGATGGGGAGGAAAAGAACAACAAAAGAAAGGCTTTAAATATGGTTTGGTCATCCAGTGTAAATTAATACAGGCATTTGTGCAAAGAGTTAGTAGCAAATGCAGATGAGATGCTGAATGTAGAGTAGCAGCCTGTCTGCCTGAGACACCAGAGGCTCACCTGGGGTCTCTAAAGAGTGTTTTGACTAAGAATATCAGAGTATAGCTTAGTACTCCTGATCTTTCATGTTAGCAGGAATATAGTTCTCAATTAACCTTATATATATTAATTTTCCCACAACTTTTTTTATTTAGCATTATGACAAGTTTGAGAAGTACCAGTTAAACTGCGTAGCACATAAAGAAATAATACTGGGATAAATATATCTGTCTGAAAGCATCCTCTGAGAGGAATCCAGGAGTCTTAAATGCTGACTTCTGGAGTGTGGGTAGTTGGTTTGATGTCTTCTCTGAATCTTTCCTGTACAGACAGCTAAGTGCTTCAAGGCTGTGAAGTGACAGACTAAAATGGCACACGTAGTACCTAAAATAAATTAGGATTTTAGATTATTCTAGGTGATTTAGACCAAGTTAATGATCAAATAGGTCAGTTGCTGAACAGTAATAGCTGTCAAGACATCGAAATTACAAAATATTACTAAATAGAAAATAATTAAATTAACATGTAGAAAATATTCAATCTGATGCTTTTTGTTTACGTTTTGGAGACAGGGTAAATGTGTTAATGAAATTAAGGAAGTTTTCTTGAGTTAGATCACCAAGGGGTGGCAATGTAGTTCCAAAGAAGTAAACTGTACTTCATTATGGTACTTTGTGTGTGGAGTGGGTTTTATACTGATGTCTCGGCAAATCTCGTGTGGTAAGTAGGGTCTGATGACCTAGTTAAAACATTACTGAGATGGGAATGCCCTGGGTCCCCAGACATACCATGCTTCTGCGTGTGCAGTTCATGCTCCAGATTCTATAGAGGAATTGCTGCTCTGCCATGCAGGCATTGCTTAGCAGTCGTGAAAATGCTGGTTATTAGAGTGGGATTGCAGACATTTTTGCCATAGTACACAACTTGAACCAAGCAGCTGCAGCTGGTTTCCTGGGATACCGGAGCAGAAGCCATGAACAGTTAAGATGTTGTTCCCCTTTTGCTCTTGGACTCATTGACTGGCTCGTCAGTGTTGTCTAATCAACTTACATTGCAGGTTTGTTTGAAGTGTACCATATTTGGAATTAGCAAAATAAAGATATAATTTATTTTGTAGCACATGAAGCTGAAGGCTGGTAATACAGTCAAAGGCAAGGGTCTTTATCATTCCCTCTGCTTTCTGTGGTAGGTACAGTGCAGCTACTTGTGTAGCTCTCAAGTACCCTGTTAGGAGGGTTAAGGATTCTTGAGCATGCTGCATATTAATATCAATGACTATCTTAAAATGAGACAGGGGATAACTTGTCAAGCCTTCTGATATTTTTTTAATACCTATATGAGGTAAATGACTTCTTACTTTTTATACTGATGCTGAAAATTGGCAAGCTCTGACCTGAGCACTTCAGATATCAAGAAGTTCCTTGAAAAACAATCATTTTTAGAGCTTTTCTTTTGACATAGTGAATACTGAACAGTAACCTTCAAAACGAAACTTGCATAGTTTCCGTAGCAGGAATTTTTAGGAAATCTCTTCCCATTTGTGGTGGTATGGAGAGGATAACTTCTCTGAACTTCAAAGCATAGCATGCTGATTTGAAACCTTGTTGAGTGTCTTGAATTGCAGGCTATTTGAGAGGCAGATCCTTACCCTTCTGATAAGCCTGGTTTGGTTTGAACACATATATTTAATGTTGGTGATGTTGATAATGGAAGTCCTTCAGCAATGTTGTGGCTGAGAAAGGAGAAGACTGAGCATAAAGAAGTATGTAGCTTGAGATCCTCACTGAGAATTTTTTCTCACTTCATCTGTTTTTAAATTGGAGTTGAAACGAAAACATAAATAGCTGATGTTATAAATACTATGTGTGAGTCCTGCTACTTCCTGGGATAGTAATGGCTTTCCCCTCCTAAATCCATGTGACAGTGGTAAATGTGCTGTCTCCTTCTCCAGCAGGTTTCAGAAAGCACCAACTTCTGCTGACCTGATTGATGCCAAAGGTGATAATTAAGTTTCTAAAAAACTCTGAAGATACTGCTATTAGAGTAGGTATTCATGACTGCTCTGATAAGTGGGTGCAAAGTGGGATTTAAAAGGTTCTCTCATTATTGTATGATTGCTTAGTGTTGCTGTGCAGGGGAGGAGAGCTCTGCTGCTACTGCAAAGCATCTTTGTAGTAAGATGTTCGTATTGATATGTAAGCAGTGCTTCTGGGTGTGTTCAGGTGCACTGAAGTGTTTTGTAAGAAAAAAACCCCAGGGGGTTTGGTTTTGTTATTGTATTCCAAGATGTATGTTCATTCATGAGAGCAGTGTCACTTTAATTAAAATTAACAAGTTCAATACGATAGTACCTGTGTGAACATTAAAATGGGCACTCATGATGTTCCTTGTCCATGGGTTTGGCGCATAGGAAAAAATGCTGCTATGTCATGGAATCACTTTGTACTTTAAAGTCTGACAGTTACTGTGTTTCAGGTGTCTGCCATTACAAAAATAAGTTTGTTGGACTTAACTTGAGTAGCATGGTGTAATCTTCTGCTTCCAGTGGAACAATTCAAATCCAAGTAGTTTTGGGCATCTGCAGGATATTCTGTGTTGCACCAAACCCATCAATATTGGCTATAGAACAGCATAAAGCTGAGCAGGCAAGTGTAATGTTAAAGGTCAGATGTGCAGAGATCTTTAGAGACAGTTGTGCTGCTTGGTTGAGCTGTTTGTGTGCCTGATGCATAAAATGTGTGATGGAATGTCTGAGGTCTATCTTGGGAGTGGTTTTGTGAGTGTATGTTACACAGGTCACCCAAACCCCTACTTTAGTGTACTTTATAGGAATCAATTGCACTGTTCCTAAGGTCCATAATCTTTTTTCACAGGGCCAGTTCCAGGACTAAAGGGATGTGGAGGCAAATTGTCTGGATCTGGAAATCCTTAACCCTTTCAGTACAGCAAAGAAGACCCTTGGATCTGATACTTTACTCCTCAGACTATTGTCAGTGCCACTGAAGGTCACTGCTCTTGCAGTGTCTGATGGAGACAGTTTTGCTCATCTGAAAATGCTTTTCCTTAGAGGAAATAAAAACTGGGCCAAGGTGGGGTAGGAGGTGCTGAGCAGTGGCTCTAGTAAATAATACTAGATGTCCAAGAATAGGAACAAAAGGAGCTTTGTGGGTGATTTTTCTGGCAGGCTGCTTGGAATGAATTCATGCAGTTGTCCCTCACTTCACCACCCTTATAATGCAGGTACTCCCCCCATGTGTTTCTTCAAACTCTTCATAGTATGACATGAGTGCATACCCTCTGATTTTTTGTAAGCTGCTCTGTGCCAGTATTGCCCCTTGTATGGCTAGATACTTTAAAAACTGATAACTCATACCATAAAGCTTTTCTTAGACTCTAATTTTCATCCTGTAGCTGTTCCTATAGGGAAAAGCAGCTGAGAACAGTGCAGAGTAAAGCAGCTACAGGAAAACAGTTGACTCCTGTTGGTCATCTTGTGGTGTTCTCCCATCCCAGCCAACTAGGTGGTCTCCCCCCAAATCTGCCAAGACATACAGAGCTCTTAAATGCACATCATTGTATGCTTGTTCCACAGTACCATCTGCAGAACTCTTGGGTTTTTTCCCAGGAAATCAATTCCCTGCAGAAATAAGACTCTAACCATGTAGAAGTATATCTTTGTAAGCAACATAAGGGTAAAGAAATTATTTTTGTCTTCCAGTAATTTTGCAATATGATTTCCATCCAGAGGTCTAACATAGCAGCATAGTTTCCTATATTTCTATTTAAGTAATGCTTACTATTTTATATATTATTTTCTAGGCACAGGATACCTCAAAAGCTGTACTCTTTTTATTTCATTATATCCAGGCTTTCTGAAACAAACCCTGACAACTGGCAATTACTATAAACATACTGATCATGTGTAGAAGGCTTTTAAGTTACTCTGCAAACAGTTGTATAACTTGTGGTAGTATTTGGGAAAATAAAAATCAGCACCAGTTCTATTAATTATTTGATTTGGGAGAAAGTCTACTGTGCATATCAGAAGAAGTGTAGGAAAGATGCAGACCTGTAGCTGTCAGACAAATCTTTTGGCTGCTAAAAAGCAAACCTCTGAAGTACTTTGACAGTGTCTAGCCTGCAATTGTTGCAAAGTGCTGAAACAGCATTAACTTTTTCAGCATCTGAACCTTGTAACTACAAACAAAAGCTGGCTGTTTCGTTCAGTGCTTGATGCCAGATGCTCCAGTTCTAAAGGCTCATACTGGAAGCTAAATGGTATGTGAGATTGATGCAGCCAAATTGCCAAGTGCATTTTTTTTATTTTCTTTTTTTTTTTTGTGCTAGGCTAAATGAAGTGTTGCATCAGTATTAGTGCTTACCAAAATGGATAATGTTACAGGGCCTCCTGAAAGAGTGAAAGCAACTTTCCATTTACATGCCACATCAATGTGGCTGCAGCAGGTCACAAGACTGGAGAAACTCCACAGTTAATGACACCTGCTGGTCTTGCCAAATGGAGTTCCAACAGAACTTCCAGTTGATATTATCAAAGTTCACGCTGTGGAAAATTCCTTTTTCAGCAACAAAATATTCTCCAGTGTTGTTACCTGTGAAAGATACTGCTCTTAATGTCACTGTAAAATTGCTCAAAGGATGTGTTTCTGCAGTTGCAAGGCTTACACATCCTTGCCTTCATAGACACAGTTTATTTAAAAATAGTGGTCTGCCTGTGTCAGTATAACTTATTGGAGAAAAATGGTACCAACACTGCTCCTCATTCTAGGAAACTTTGAGAATTCTTGAGGTAATGACTGAGGAAGGGTACAATTAGGGATTATAAAGCCATGCATTAAACCAGAAGAAGTCAAGAGAGGATGATGATTTACTGACTTTCCTAATTCAATAATCAATATCCATTAAATGGAACTATGAAGTGAGTCAAAATGAAAGTGGATTTTTTACACAATATGCAGTTAAAACTGTAGAACTCATTGTCATAGGATGTTGTGCATCTACCTTCCTGCAAAAAATAATAGTCTGAAAGAGATTAAACAAGTTGTCAGGATATACCTCTGTTCAGTTTTTGCACTAAGTGTTGCCTACAACCTGAAGAGGTCAAGAAGCAAGCTGTTTGGTTCCCTTATTGAATCAAGGCAAGGTAAAATTTATAGGCAGAGCACTATTGAGAACATTCTACTTGGTCCCAAGTGTGTGTGTGCCTTGCAGGTAGCATTGCTGATAACTTGACTAGGAGTTGTGTATCTGTAGGCTATGTGAATGGCAGCAAGACTCTTAGGTTATCCTTAAGCATCTACTAATTCATAATCACATCTTCTGTATCACCACTAGAGGCTCCTCCAAGTCACGCTTTGGATTCATTTCTATGGCAGGAAGCAGCTTATATTCTAAGTAGCATGCAGATGTCTGAATCTGTCACTGTAACACCTCTTTACAAACAGTGAATTAATTATTTCTTTACATCAAAATACAGCCATTCTCTTGGTACTGTGACCAAATCCAAATCATATGTTTGAAATAGTTTACTGGTTATTAACTACTGATGAACCTTAAAGCATCAGCACCTAGAAGCTTGTATTACTTGCTAGTAGATGGAAAAAATAGTCACAAAAATATTTAACAGTGAGTGAGGGTAAATAATTTTCTTTTAACATGAACATATTTGATCCTAGCATAGATAAGGCTTTAATTATCAGCATAGGTGATTTTATAGTTCACAGGCTCTCTTGTGTAACTGGAGTAGGTTTCCCATGACAGAGGTGTACTATAAAACACTGTTGACTTTTGCTGCAAAATGCTTATTACTGCATTGTAATTTGATAGAGTGTATCAGGTGCAGTGTCTTATCTAGTGGCCTAACAACATGAAGACTTAAGTTTTCAAGAATTCATCTGATCAAACAGGAAAGAATATTATCATGGGATTGTCCAGCATACAAATATGGATGAATTGTCTGTTCTTGCCAGTCTTAGGGCTTGATAGGCTTGGCCTTTTCTATACATGATCAAGTCTAGTGCGCAGTCTTAATTTTTTGCCGATATGTGGGTATCATTTTTCTCTGGATGGAATAAGAGAACCCTGTTTCCAAACTGACTGTATGGATGCTGCATTTTCTGAGTGTGGAAGCGTGCTGGAGCAGTGTACTTGAGCTATCAGACACAGTGTGCATTCTTGTAAGTGGTCTCTGTAGTCACATTTGATGATATTGTTATTGATAAAGTGGAAGAGCATTTAGATGAGTCTTTGCAGGAAGGCAACATGCCTTGTTTCTGAGGAGGCTTCAATGTACAAAGTTGCTATGTGGCTACTGGAATGTACATGAAAATGCTTTGGAAGGTCATATTTTGTCTTTTTCTCTAGCATTCAGCTAAATATTTAAGACCTTAAAAAGCAGAGCTGAAAAGTAAGTTATCCAAGAATCATAAGAAGGTAGATACCAGAAGAGTCTAAGCAGAAAATGATATCTCACAATAGAAAATTTGTTCTGTCTGGAGGTACCTTATTTTTTTTTTTTTTCTCTGTAGATATCTGTTCCTACAAATCTTTATAAATGCAGTACCTCTTGCAAGAGCTCTTGCTATCAGCCTGATGCTGCAGTTGATCTTGTTGCTCACCGTAGACTGGCCTGCTTTTTCCCCCTTGTTGGGTTTGGGGGCTTTTTTTTAACAGCACTCCAGTTCTAACTAGGAGCAGACTGTAGATCTACCATAGATCTTGTCTTATCATTGCTGTTATGCCACTCACATGTGTTCTGTTGCACAAATTTCTTCTAAAGTTAAGTCAGATATGACACTTTGAATCAAGAGCTATATCTTTGACATGCTTAAATACAGGGAAAAAAAATAGATTAGTTCTAATTTCCCTTCAGATCCTTTCTTTTTATAGGCAGGAAATAGTGCATAATATGAAAGCTACTTTAAGGGTTGCTTTTAGTCACACAATTGTACAACTTTCCTACAAGTTCCATCTTCATCCAAGCAAGATCCCTTTTCCTGTATTCTCATCTTACACCTGTCCCATTAATTTTTTGCCTTGGCCTTAATCCTCTTAACCTGTAGTAGGCTTAATTGGGTCTTCCTGACTGCTACTCTCACCTGGTATATCTTCAAACTTAATGGTTCCAATTAATTAAATACAAGTTTGAATTTCAAGGCTGTGTGTTCTTGTTTGACCAAGCTTGTTTGACTGCAGTAGTTCTGCTTTTATGAGAAGTATAAATGATACCTTAAATTATGCTGCACTGCAGATGACTCAACCTGCTTTGCTCCCTTTTGCTGGCTCTTTCGGGAGATTTTTCAGCAAACTGAGGTTTCTGGCTTTATCTGGATGTTGTATTAGTAATTTACCTGGCAGGTAGTTGGAACATAGGTAGAAATATTAATGCTAGTCTTCACTTCAGTGTTGTACTTTTCTCTTGTATATCCATAGTAAAGTTACATGGGTTGTTATGCTGTGACCTCCAGATCCTCTGAAGCACAAGGCAGAGGTGAAAAGAGGTGAAGAATGACAGAATGCTGAATGCCTGAAAGCCCACCCAAAACCTGTTACTGTAGAAAGAATAGCCTATGGAGCAAGGATGTCTGTGTATCAGCTAATGTATTTATCCAAGCTAGAGCTTTATACTTGGTCTGGTCAGAACAGCCCATGATAATGAAGCTGACAGATACATCATGCAGTAATGTGAAAATTTGTCTTTGTGTCTCAGATATAAGCTTCTCGCTAGCAAACACCTTCTGACACAATGCTGGTTCCTGCAGCGAACTGGAGGATACTGGGCAGAGGCCAGCTGATGGACACGTATCAGGCTTCACTTGTGCAGGATCAGGGACACTTTTCAGATAGGTTGTACACTGGGTGGGACTATGCATAATACAGTTGTATCATTATAGGGTTATACATCTAAACTAGCATTGCTATTGGGTCTCCATATGGTGCTGCTGATTTAGCTGTTTGCTTGGAAGTGGTACAGTCCAGCAGACTTGCTTGCTGCTGCTCAGTCTGTCTAGATTCACTGCCAGTATTCAGCTCCAAGCAGGAGGGCTTATGATCAGTAATGCAGCGGCTGAAAAACAAGTGAAAGGCTGCACAAGTGCTTACTTGGCTTCTGCATGGCAGCCAGCATAAATTTCATTTCAGCTGCGGTTCCTGAGTGCTGCCATTCACCTTCCAGAACCCTGTGACCCTTATTTAAAGAAAGGCTGCTGGTTTGCCAGCTCAAGAAGTCTCATCAGAGAGCTGCTGCCTGCCATGCTGGGAAAGGCAAAGTTGTGTAACACTGCAGCACAGTGCTAGGGTTTACACTTAAAATACTATAAATATGCCTTTCCCCTTGCTGCTTATGAAAGAGGTGACTGCATCAAGACCTGCCCTGTGTTTTTAGCAGAACATGTGATAAGCTGTCCCTTGAGGAGAGCTTTCCTCTTGCATCCAGCCTTGCTTGCATACAAAGAGAATCAAGGCAATTAGTCATTCACTGACTCATGAATGGTACTTGTTTAAAGAATTGGCTAAAAATAGTAAAAACAGGCTGAAGGAAAGAGTGTTCTCACATTGAGCTGGCTTGGACATCTCTTCGCTCAGCAGGTATGAATGGGATGGCTTGCTTCACAGAGCAACAAAACAATCTGCTGTGTTTTGGTGAAGATGCAAGTGTTGGAATGAATAGGTGAGTTCACAGACACTCTGTCCGGCGTTATTGAAAATTTGGATATGTTTTGGTGATGATTAATCACAGAACCTTAACAATTTGGGAGGGACCTTAAAGATCATCCAGTCCCAATCCCCCTACTGTGGGCAGGGACACCTTATCCAGCCTGGCCTTGAACACTTGCAGGGATTGGGAGCATCTTCAGTTTTTCTGGGCAACCTGTGCCAGTGTCTCACCATCTTCACAGTAAAGAATCTGCTCCTAATATCCAACCTCAATTTCCCCTCTTTCAGTTTGTGCCCATTACTCTTTGTCCCATCTAGGGTTCCTGATGATGGGTCTCTCTCCAGCTTCCGTATAGACTCCTTCAGATACTGGAGGGTTCCTATGGGATTTCCACACAACTTTCTCTTCCCCAGGCTGAGCAGCCCCAACTTTCTCAGTCTGTCTTCATAGGGGAGGTGCTCCAGATCTCTCAGCAACTTTGTGGCCTCTGGACTTGCTCCAATGCATCCATGTCCTTTTCTGTGCTGGGTCACCAGAACTGTGTGCAGTAATCCGAGTGGAATGTCACAAGAGTAGAGGGGAGAATGACCACCCTTGACCTGTTGGCCACACTTCTTTGGCTTTATCCCAGGATACATTTGGCTTTCTTGGCTGTGGGTGCTCACTGCTGGCTCCCATTGAGTTATTTATCAACCATCACCCCTAGCCTTCTCTGCCAGGCTGCTTTCTCTCATCCACTTTTCTGTGGGTGTGCCACAATCCAGATGTAGGACCTCACACTTTGCTTTGTTGAACTCCATGATGTTTGCACAGTCCCACCTCTCCAGCCTGTCCAGGTCCCTCTGGATGGCATCCCTTCCCCCCAGAGAGCGACTGCACTACAGAGCTAGATCAGTAGTATCATTAGTGAATTTACTAAGGGTGCCCATAATCCCGCTGTCAATCACTCCCACTGATAAATTACCAGGATAAATCTGAAATGTATCATGTTGTCTCACAGTCAACCATTCTATAGATATGCCTGTGTAAATCTGCTTCAAGAAAATATGAATTACTTACCCAGTAAAGTTAAATTCTGAACCATGACATTGAACAAAATATTGAAGATGTCATAGACTAATTCAATTTCTTACTAAAAGAGACAGTCTTTTGGACCCTGAAGCCTGGCAAGTAGAGAGGGGTGCCCAAAATGACAACCCTTTACATATGCAATTGTAGCACTTCCACACATGATGCTAAAGATGCCAGTAATGAACCATGATGCTTTGAATAAGCTGTCTCAAATATTCCCACTACTGCTCCAGCAAAACTATTGTTTTTACAAACAAAAAGAGATGGAAAGTTGCAGTATCTGAGGCAAACAGAAACTGTATCTAGAATAGTTATGCTCATGTGAGAGCTTTACCAGTTCAGGTATCAACATGCTCAGTTATATGTGCAGTAGGGTATTTAAGTCCCAGCTTCCACTCTGAAGCAAAGGCCTAAGAGAAGATGCATGATTTGGTTTAAACTTTAGATGTGTTATCCCAGGTATCTCTGGCTCCTTCAGCAAATATTAGGCTGCACAGGGAAACTCTAAGTTTCACACATTTGGAGTTATTCTTCCTATTTTGTCTAAATGGGGAAGTTGGTGTGTTTGTACAGATATAAATAAGAACTGAGTCATCTGTTTCTGCCTGGAAGATAGTTACAGAGGTAGCCTCTCTGTATAGGACACAGACAGTGACCCCTGTCTCAAGCCTGTGTACAGTCTGTGGGCAACCTGAAGGTGTCAGATCCAAGAGAACAATCTCTACACAAAGCCTTCAGGCATGGCAGAAATCTCCTAACATCTGGCCTGTCACAGTCTCTAATATATTCCATCTTAATCTTTTTGTCTCTTAAAATCAGTCCTGATCCTGGAATGAAGATTAAATTGAGGGTGGAATTTTGTAATATTTCAGCATGGGAATTCCTGGGAAAATACATAAATCTCAAAATATGACATCAGCTTTCTCTCATGGGAATTTGAAATTGCTTTATTGTTTGACCCCTGTGTCAAAGTTCAGTGAAGCTGTTGAACCAACAGCTTGTCCTGTAAAAGAGAATCAATTAATTCTGTTTGGTGGTGTGTCTTACATAGCTGGAGATAGCAGACAAGAACAAAAGCTGAGTAAAAATGGGCAGGTTATAGGATAAATACTTTGTTTCAGGATGCCACTGTTTCCAACGCTGTATCTCTTGCTGAGGGTTGCATCTCCTGCACTTGAAACGATAGCATTTTCTGTAGCATCGTGAAAAGTCAAAAGCAGTGGAAATGGACCTGGCAGTTATTAGCTGAGTGTAGGTGGGTGCTCTTGTAATCTGCCCCTTTACCTGCTTTGTTCTGGGTTGGATGACTTGCCAACAATTTCAGCTTTATGAACATTGCAGATAATATTTTATAGAAATATTTAATAACATCTTACTGTTAAAAGAAGTTCTGGGGAAATGAAATCTGGTTTGTACCAGAAGAAGTCTTCCGTTGAAAACAACAGATTTAGTAGTGCCCCAGATAACTAAATTAGGAAGTGTATACAAGATATGATTTAGTGTGAAACAAGAATGGGCTGGTGCCTATCAAACCAGTCTCTGATTGTGTAAGCTAACCTTACTTCTTGACTCAACATTGCCCTGCTGAATTTTGGCTCTATTTTCTTTTTTGTTTAGATGCTTCATGTCCTTCTTATGAGATCTAGTTCATTCTTCCCATTCAGTGATTTAAATTCCTTTTGAAACAGTGCAGGTAATGCAGGATGTAAGGGGCTTTCACAGCTGTGAGAAACTGGCTGCTGGTACTGACTGCTGACCTCTAGTGAATATGTTTTCCATCACATAGTGTTTAATATTGCATGCACTAATCCAGGCTAAATGTGGAAGAGGAGATTCCGCTAAATGAATTGTATAAATGCGTGATGCACCAGAAGTAGGAAAGGGCATTTTGTGGGATTAGATACAAACACTTAACCTGGTAGTGGCCTGTAATTCCTGTTCTCACCTTTCTTGCATGTTTACTGTATGGAGCAGTCAGCAGGAGCACAGTGGGATGTAGTCATGGTTTGTGCCTGCATGTTTTGATTTTAGGGAAATTCTTTTCCCAGGGAATCTTGTGGTAAACAAGAACATGTTGTTATAAACTATTCTGTTTTTCTACATTCCTTTCCCAGAGGAGGGAATTGCTTGATGGACCCTGGATGTGACCAATGGGTCCAAGGATCATACCTCTTAGGTGGGCTCATTGTAAAAAGGTGTAAAGACAGGTGCTTTGGGAATAAAGCCAGATTTGGAGTCATCAGCCTTCTGTGAGTCTGTGTCCTGATTTCGTGTCCAACAGTGACAGTGGGGAGCTTGGTTGTGCCCCTTAAGAAGGAAAGTGAGGAGTCCTTGTGCTGTCTGTGAGTCTAGTAAGGCAGGTAAGAGACCTTGGTGGTACCTGCACAGAGTCAATGGGAGCTTATCTGTGGGCTGGCTGTACCAGATAATTACAAATAACAGCAAAATGGTTTAAAAACTCAAACCACTTCCTTTGTATCTGATCTTAAATACAATTTGCTAACAGTCCTTGCCCTCACTAATGCAGAGTTTTAGAGGGGCTGGCATTAAGCTTGCTCTGTTTTGAAATAAAAATAGTCTCTAAATGGCACTTCCAGGAGCTCCAAGCAGCTGCAATTTATGCTGGCCTCTATAAAAGCCACTGGTGTTCCCCATTATCCTCAAATCAGATCAGTTGTGATCCTGGTGGCTTTCCAGGAAATGTATGTGCTTCCCCCATGGCCTGTCTGCACTGGGCAGGTAGGATGGATTCAACATTCCTTCCCTTTCTGCCTAAAAATCAGTGATCTCAGTTTTGTCAGCTTGAGATGGGTGTCAAAAATCAGTGTTAGACTCCTGAAGTGTCATTTGCAGTTAGTCCGCAACAAGGACTGAGGCTAGGAGGGAGTCCTGCACATATCCCACTGGACGTGCTGTTCCTGACTAGGATGCTCTGGGCCACCTGGGCACGTGCTGGCTCATGTTCAGCCACTGTCAACCATCCCCCCTAGGTCCTTTCCTGCCAGGCAGCTTTCCAGCGTCTCTGCCCCAAGCCTGTAGTGCTTAGAGTAGTTGTGACTCAAGTATAAATGTTGAGCCAAGTGTGTGGCAAGGTCTCAAGAAACAAAATTGCTGTGATAGTTATTCATAATGACTGAATCAGTGAATAATTCAGTGGTTGGCAGAAATATTAGGTTTATATTTTCAGTCACATAAAATCTAGTGAGACTGTATGTTTTTCTGGCATACATAGCAGAACCCATGCCTTTGTCTTATCTAGCTTAAAGAAAATTAACAAACCTGAAGTGCAGTCTCTGTTGAAGATTCAAGGGAGCAGTAAAATAGGAAACAAAGTGACTGTGCTGATAGTAATACTCTTAAAATATGTACTGTGGTGTAATTTAGAAACTGAAGTTCTTGTGGCAGCTGTAAATGTCTGTAAAGGGGTGTATCTTCTTCCAGGATCATCTTCTTCTCGATTATTTAGAAGAATTTATTATTTTTCTGGGGACTATAAGCATGACTAGTTAAAAAGAGAAGGAGAGGAATGGGTTGATTGGTGATTGGTCTTCACCTTCCTGGCTATTGCCCATGTTCAGCGATGTCAAGGAGCCATGGAATGCAGCTGGCTAAAATCAGCACCAAAATAGGATTGTTTCTGCTTAAGCTCAGTTTGAGGAGTCAGGCAAATGATGAATGCAGTAACTGTTTGGACCTTGCAGGAGGGAACTGAGCTGCATCTTTAGTCCTCCTAAACTAGTTTGTATGGCTGTAACTGAGCTAACAACAAGCTCCCTGAAAATTCTGCCACTCTCTAGTGCCTAGTAGCCTGGCTGAGTTCAACACATTCTTTTGCCTTATATCCATGAAATTGTAGGGGAAAAAACCTCTTCTGTGAGCTCTATATAACATTAGGTTTATTGCTTAATTTGGTTTGTTGGTGGTGTTGTTTTTTTTGTGGTTTTTTTTTTTTTTTTT
>VWYO01003124.1:253651-279242 GCA_013400275.1 Rhadina sibilatrix | reverse complement strand
AAAAAAACAACCCAGATTTCCAGAGAAGTCAGGAAACCTTAACTATGGTTTAAAAACTAATCCGCTGCCACCGCATTGTTAAGACCCCGATGAAACTTGTACAGGGCTTTAAGGCTTTCAAGGGAAATTTTAGACAGAGCACTAGCATTTCATGGATCAGACAATCCAATTTAAGGGTTTGCCTATGCTAGAAGTTCACTGCTTTTACTTGCCTGAGGTGGTTAGAGTGGCATCCTGCTCAGCCAGGCACATGCTCCAATATGGGTGCAGTTGTGCGTGTAATAGTAATTGCATTTGTAAGGCTTATTCGCTTTTTTTAGGCAAAATAAACTGTTCCAAATAAGACAGTGTTCCCCTCAGCCCAGCACTGGGAAAACCACAGGTACAAAAATAAAATCCCATCTCTGACAACATGGTTTTTGATCAGTCTGTGTTTTCTAGCATCTGAACACTTGCAGAGACAAGGAAGTGAGCAGAGAACCAGGAGAAATGATAAAATACCTCCTCTCCAATTTGCTTGGATTTACTAGTGCCCCAGCAGTGATGTTTCACAGCATATTCCCCCCAGGAAAGGAGGAAATGGGCTGATATCCCACTATCTTTTCCACCCTGTACCATATCACCTCCAAATTAGCTCTACATGGAAATAAACTCTCTCCTAAAGCAAATAAAACTTTTCCTCATAGCACAATAAGTTTTCGTGTAGCTCGAGACTCTGTAATTTTAAATACACTTTCCCCCTTTACACCAATTTCTTAACATTTATGGTGTGACCCACAGGCACAAAATAGGATTCCCGATAACACCAACTCTTCATGCAGCTTTGAACCTTGGTCAGGATGTCACATTAGCAGAGCCCCAGCCAATAATTTATTGGAGCCATTTTCACATGAGAAAACTTGCTTTCTAATGGTGCAAACTGAAAGGGACTGTTTCAAGTCCCTTCTCTTTCCAAACACAGTTTGGAAATATTTTTTTTAATTGCTCCTGTATTTTCTCCAAGATGCTTTCAAAACAAGCAATATCAGCTCTTCCAGTCTGACACAATGTTCTGCTCAGAAATTCCAAACAGACAGAAAAATTAAAAAGCAAATAAACGTTCAAAAAGATAACCTTTGGTTTAGTGTTAGGAACCTGCTTTTTTCATCTCACCTCATCTCATCTCCCACCAAGTCACAGAATCATTTTTGGAGGATGAAAGCAAAGCAAGCCAGAAACACCATCCTCCTGCTGACTCCCTGCTTTATTCCATTTGGTTGCAATATCTTCTGCAGACTGAGGTTTTGTGGGATTGGTGTGTGTTTGAGTCCAGGCACATCCAGCATCCTTCCCCCGCTGTTCCCACTGCAGCACGAGGGTGCCAAGGCTCAGGGAGCAGACAGAAATGCTGGATGGCACTGCCTAGCCCAAATGCACATCTAAAAAATATTTTATTTAGCCAACATGGTTCCTGTGCTGGAGCTATATTAGTCTTACAGGGCCTTTCCCTCTCCAAACACATCCACACTATTTCTTTGGCCTGCTGTGGCTTCTTGGATCCATGCAAACCATTCCTGCCCTTCCCCAGGAAAACCCAGCCAGCAGGCAACACATAACCTACAGAGCACCATCCTGCTTAGCTTTCTTCTTTGTTGTTGAACTGCTCTGTGTGTTTGTGGGATCCAGAACACCCTGTTCATTAAATAACATAATTAGCTGTTTGGATCTGCAGCACTCTCATTAGTCTGCAGAGTAACAATACAGATCAGGGAACGTGCAGTTTACAGTCGATGTGGATGTGGGCACTCGGATCACGGCTCAGTCTCAGGGCAAGCTCCAGTACTGCAAAAAGCATCCAAGCTTCCTGAGGACCCAAGTCTTGCCTGTGCCACAGAACTGGATTCACACACTGCTCACCAGGTAGAATTGCCACGTGCACAAACAGGGGCTGGGACAAAGGAGAGCCCAGGCCCCCACAGCAGCCCCTGGCATAGCTCAGACAATGGGCTAATTCAAAGTTTTCACAACTAGAGCTCTGTTCAAGTCTAAACTTCCTTTTGTGGCTTCTCCTTCCACCCCATCTGCTTTTGGGTAAGTGCAGTTCTTCTTATCTAAATACCCATTTCTGCATGGGATTTCATCAGGCTGGTGGATGAGGTTTCCTTATCCTCTGCAAGCTGCTGGTGGGGAACAGAAGTGGCAAGGACACTCAGGAGAGGGAAAAATACATCAGAAAACCAAGCCAAGGCTCACTTAGCCTGTTTAGGGTTTTTTTGTGTTATTGAAGTAGGTTTTCATTAGCTGATAAACACTTTGACAGTGTGTTTACTCCGAGAGAAATCATCATGCAGAACAAATCAGTACATCCACAAGGCTGTCTCCATTCTCCAGCCTCCACAGGGACCACTTCCCCCATCGACAAATGCAGAGGGAAAGGAGATGTTAATTCTTCCTAGTAATACTTTGCCTTTCATCTGAGATTTTCAAAGCACTCAACATCGGGCATTTGTTTTGTTAATGTTTAGAGGACCCAGGAGAGTGGAGGCCTCATTAGGAAATTGATACAGACAAAGCAGCATCATCCCTCTGCTGAAGACCATGGTCTGACCAGGGTGGACAGACCAGGTGCAAAAGAGGAACTGAAGGCAAAGCAACCTGCATACAGTTATTCACTGAGATGAATAGGATCAACAATACTGTTGCCCTGAGCCTCAGACTTACTCACTGGATCAGAGTGAACATCACAGCCAAGCTCCCCACACCGGAGGCAGAATGTCCCCACAAAACACACAGGAGCAGCCAAAGGGACTCTGGTTTCCAGGGAGCAGAGGAAGTCAAAGAACAGACATTTATTTCCCTGACCCCTAAAGAAAGTGCCAGCTATCTCCTGGATAAACCAAACCTCAAACACCTGCACAGAGGCAGCTCCACCATAAATGCCAGGAAGAAATGTGTGGAAAAGCATATATGTGAATAACAGCCACTTCTCTTTTCCATCTCAGCGTTCCCTCCCAAAGGAGAACGTCGTGTATATTACTTGCGTCTATAAATAATTTATGTGTCTGAAAGAAAGAAGGCAAGGTCTTACAAATTTAGGTACCATATGCCTTCATACACATATTTATGTATAGAAATATATATGCACGCACAAAACTCTGCTATCCTGGCACTCGGATTTCTCCAGACAGCTCATTTCTCTCCCCTCTCCTCTCCTCCTTTGCAGGATCACAGTAATGAAGTTAGGCCTGGCAACATTAGTGCAGCGCTTATTTAATCCACCCTTTCAAATTCAACTGATATCTGCCCAGATAATATCAAGAGAGCAGCTGAGGCCCCTTTGTCAGCAGCCTTGAAGGAGTCATAAGCAAGAAGATAATAAGAAATCTTATTACCAGCTTGGAGAGAAAGAGAAAATAGGGATTTGGAAGAGACATATAAGCCAAAATTGACCCTAGGCAAATGAATGTGAGTAACGCTTTCAAATGCAGTACATCAGGAGAGCCCTAAAATAGGATTTTAAATGTGTACAGTGCACCCAACCAATTAAAAAAGTGTTTTATCGGAAGCTGCCAGCTCTGTCCCTGTCAGGACACAGAAGCAAATTTTTATCCTCAGCCCAAAAAAAAAAATTTACCTTTTTGTTTCACCTCCAGGACATGAATTTTCTTTTGTTCTCTCCCCTTCTGCAGTATCAATGAACAAAAATGGCATTCTTGGTTTATATATCTCCTCAGAAACACAGAAGCTCTTTGCATATATCTGGAGCTGCCACCTAAATCTTAAAATTCATCCCAGAAGTTGGTTTCAGTTACAAGACGTTTTTGAAATAAGCAATCTTGAAGAGCAGTAGCACTACATACTTGCCTGCAAAGTAAGCGAAGTTACTTTATTTCTTGAAATTTCTAAAGAACCAGAGACATGGCATATTTTTATGAATTATTTATCTACTATTTCTCACAGAACATTGCTTTTTGGCAAATTTTGACCGATTTTTATACTTGAAGCTGGATACCACTTTGAAAAACACGAAAGTTTTGTAGCCCTGCAAAGAAGAGGCAGCCACACTAAGGAATCACAAGCTGGTCATCCAATCTGATCAGCAGAGCCACCTGCACAAACCCTTCTGGTAACTATTACGTCTGAATTAGTGATTGCTTCACCTCTGATCTCTGCCCCTAAAATAGGGCTGGCACTCCAGGATCCACCTCCCCACAGAGCTCCAGGAGATCAGGTTTCACACATCCTGGATGGGAGAGGAACCTCGGCTGGTGAAGGCACAAGGACCCCTCAGCGCTGCATCCTCACAGCCAAGGCTAAGCCATGCTTTGAGGAAAACACTTTCACTGAGATGAGCCTGAAAAGCCAAAGGGAGAAGCTGATGGCCTGTTACTAACAACAGATGGTTCTCAGTAGCGGATCTTCAGGGGGAATTGTATCATTTCCCAGTTCGGGGGCTTGGAAACCTGAGACACCATGGAGGTGAGATGGTTTGCCAAGGGGCACTCACAGTGACTCCGCTCTTTCTGATTTATTAATAACTCCATCTACACTGACTCAGCTGGAAAATATGATGGCCTCTAAAGGCAGATGAAAGCTGGTTTATGGCCCAGAAAGGTAATGTCAGTTGAATATATTTCTAAGCCTGCTTCTAAAACTAAAGTTATATTTAAGCACTCATATGTTACAGCTGATCTCCACCTAAAAGATTAAAGTCTATTGTGCTTTGCAAGGGTGTCCCACCAGAGGCAGAAGCAATTGCTTGTTTCAGTTCGGTTTTTAACCTCAAAAGGAGAATAAGCAGCATTTTAAGTTGACCCAAATACTTGGCTTCACATGACCTATTTCTGAGTATAACTGCACAGACATCGTTTACAGGTCACCGAAATGTGACGTGCAGGGAGGAGCACAGCAGCTGCACAGCAGCCCAGAGCCCAGACAGAAACACCCTCCCCTTGTGCCTGACCACTGACAACCTGAAGCTTTCTCATCACCACTGATTTTGGTGCAGAATGGGCATTTCTAACAGTTTCATTGCCTGCAGATCAAACATACAGTTAGGACACGGATCCATCTGACCCACTGGCTTCGATCTGACAATTCTTCATAAGCTTGGGACATACTCACTTGTAGAATTTCAACCTAGATGTATCAATTTTCCTCTTGGTTGACTCTTACACAGTAAAAGATTAAGCAAAGTGGCCTCCTCTGCTGCTCTGACACAGACCAACTACAAGCAGCAATAGCTGCAACAAGCACAGCTCACTCCTGCACTTCCATCTGCCCATTCAGGGGAAGGAGAGGACTGCTGAAGGTGACAGTGGATCTTCTCTGCATCAGTTTGGCATTTAAACAACAAATGGGTCAAATTTGCAACAGAAGTATGGACTGAGACTGTAGGTCTACAGCACATGCTGTTGCAGTAGGGTCCTTACAGGGACTGCTGTGCAACCCTGCACTGCTCCAGCTCCTGAACCAGCACTACCCATGTGGTCACATCTCTGCCCAAATACACTTGGGAGCTGTCCTGGCTTAGTTCAGCTCTGTGCCTAATCAAAATTGAAAGCCTCTTAGAATGACTGCAGTCTGCCAAGACTTCAAAGGAAAGGTTAGTTAAACTGCAGGACTACCTGCAGACCCAGAGGAAGGAGATTTTCTTTTACTGTCATAACTGGAAGTCAGTGCCTGCATGTCATGGTGGGAATATGTGCAAAGAGCTCTTTCACCTCCCCATGTTCTGCCTAGCACTGAGGAGTTATCCCTCCCTCCCTCCAGGTATATATCCTTAGCAGTTCTCCCCCACAGCTGCTGTGACAAGGCACTTTTACAGCCCTGAGGATCTGCTTCTCCTCTTCAGTCTCTACAGTTCAGAAGCACCAGCTTTAATTGCTGACAGCACCGGTGAATGTCTCCTGTCCTCACACACCCATCCCAGACTATGCCCCAGTAAGCACTTCACAAGGTGCTCCCTGGGATCTCTACTCCAGCACTTCTCCAGCTATCATCTTTGTGTCTTGCAAGTGGATGTTTTTGAATGGTATTTGAGAAGTTACTGCATTCACTGACACATTTCAACATTCTTCTATTGACATCTAAAGATGTAAACAGAGGTAGCCTGACTTTCATGGACATCACTTTACTCCATGGGCCTCAGATCCCAAAGGGAGGTGACATTTGAGCACAAGTCAGTGTAGACAGCAGGTGCCACAAGCCTCCTGTATTCTTCTGGAAGCTCCCTACCCTCCTGACTTTGCACATCCATGCCTTCCACAGAAATTCACCACATGCCCATCCTAACTGCAGCCCCCCTGACCAACTCCAAATTAAATCTAATAACCAGCTCCTGCCTAAATGTGGTTATTATCCAGGAGTTGGAGGAAACGGAACATTTTATAAAGCTGAGATCAGGGCCAGCCTTGATAAAACTTGATAGAAATTATCTCTGGAAAAAAGTGTAGTGGAAACAGAGGCTCCATAACAGGGTAAAATAGCCTTTCAGAGCTTTAAGCTTCTGTCCTACATTTTGTCCAGCTGGTATAAAGCCCTATATACTACACTAGGAGTAAGATGACAGGTAGCAGCTTTATCCAAAAAGCTTTAGATGGATGATAAAGCCAATCCAGGAGATAGAGACAGGAAGAAAAGGCAAAGCATAGGGAAAAGCAACAAATCAGCCACCACATCAAAGGAGCAGCCCAGCCATGCTTTTGGGACAAAGGATCCTCTGTCATGCACAGTGTTCCCAAAGGCATGGATTGCAAACTTGTGCTGGTGTCACTGGAGCATTCAGGGAAGCCCACTAAATATCTGACACCAAGGAAGACCCTGAGCAGCTGCACATTCTGTCCTTGTCAATGGGAACAACATTTGGGAATTCCTGTCATGGAATGAGAAGGCATCACCTTCATCTACACAGAAGGCACTCAGCCTTATTCTCATGGCCTCCAGAGCTGTACAGAGTTGTCCAGAGAAAAATGCAGCTGAAAAAAGGAAAATAAGCATCACCTTTTCTGTTCTGGAGTGTTGTTGTTTGCATAGCTGAAGTATTTTCGGCCGTATGTAAAAAATTCAATTTAGGTGTTCCTCAAGTTCAGTTTTGACAATTAGAGAACTTACTTTTATATCCTGACTGACCCTGTATTATCAGGGAGGGTTATGTTAGTTTTGGCTATAAAATACTGATTATCAGCTGTTTATTGCACAAGTGTGGACAACTATCCTACTTCCCTAATTTATCACTAGATCCCTGGGAAAAGCAAGCTTGCTTTTACAGCAGGAAAGGAGACACACAGCAGCACTTAAGTCCTGTCAAGACACCAAGGAAAACTGGTCAGAGTTAAGCTGGCAGTCTCTCCAGAAGCTTGAGTACAGCAGAGGTGCCTGGAAATGAAGCAAGGAGGGGCTGGTTTTTTCCTGTGCAACAGCTGGGAAAAATGCTACAAGCTTCTTTTCAAGGCCAGCCCTCCTTTAACTGAAAAGATTAGAACAAAATCAAACAGTAAGCCACTCTCAAACTGACAGAGCTGGAGGACAACACATGCAAGCAAGCAGCCTGCATGCAAAAATAAGACAGCTGAAGAAGCAATGGCTGTATTTTCCTCCTAGAAAGCAGCCTGGGGAGTTGGACATAGCTTGGCTCTGCAAAACTTTGGAGAATATCATTCACACTTGATCAGCATCCTGACCTAAAGAGGAGCTTTCAGAGGATTGCTGTGACACTACAGGGAGGCAGCACGACAGAAAAGCTCCAGCCTGGATGGCAGAATCCCCCCAGATCCCACCCCACAGCCCAGCCAGCCCTCCTACGTGTGAAACCAAACTGGCTGGCAGCTCTGCACAGAGTTGTAGGAAGCCAAGGAGAGAAAAAAAAAAAATCCATTTATAAAACACCCTGTTTAGGGAGAGCTACAGCACCGTATGGTTTTACAGAGTAACTGATGAAGGCCAGGCAGGACGCAGGAATTCTGCTCCAATCTCATCCTCTGTGCCAGTGCCACAAAGACAGAATTAAAAGCAGTAAATACGACTGCTCGGCCTCTTTGGCAGAGTTTTAAAACAATCCTCAAATATTAAGGTTACTCTTAATAGGCCACATGGAATAAGAGAACTGTCCAAAAAAAAAAAAAAAAAAAAGAGAAAAAAAAGAAGCTTGAAGTTGAACTGTCTCCATGCTGTACAGCAGTCTGGGTTTCCAGGCTAACTCCTCTGGCTCCAGGGAATGTGACTCTTGGGCAGATGACAACAGGAAAGGCACTGACTGCTCCCTCCTCCTCAGGGCAGGGTCACAGCTGTAGGACCATGGACAGCCCAGAGGAAAGCAGAGCATCCTTTTTCTCCTTCGTGTATCGAGTGAGCTGAGGGATGAGGTTTAAAACACAGACCTCAATAAGAATTTTTTGGACTTTCTCCCACTTTTACAAGTTTTGCAAATCACATCAAGTGGCACATCTCTGGTTTCAAGGAAGTGCCACATGTTGAAGCACTTCAGGTTTTTTTGCCTTGACTGAAAACACAGGGATAAATTGAATACCAGTCATTGCCATGCCCATTAAAGCATTTGACAGTATCCTAAATGAGAGCATTTCACCACCACAAATAAAACCTTCACTGAACACAGGAAATGCCCAGCCATAACCCATGACAAACAATTAATAGCTGTGGTTTGATAGACATTTCCATCCTATTAGTAGCTGTGGTTTGATAGATGTTTCCATCCTATTAGAAACTCCTGTTTTTACCTCTTTGAAAATGTTACTCAAAACCTGTAACACCCTGTGAAGTTTCATAAACAGGGAAAGCCTAATTGAAATAATTCAGCCAGGGCCTTGGAGGAGCAGTGCATCAACTGGTCTACAATCCAAGCAATTCTTCTCTAACTCTCCTCCCCAGGCTCCTACTTGGTTGCTGAGGACTCAATAACAATTAATTTTTGCACCACAAAAACCTAGCTGTCTTCGCTGACAGAGCTCCCATTCTGCAAACTGTATCATTGTTGTAGGAATGCAAAGGAAAATATCCAGTGAAAAATAAAATAGATTCTAACAAATGCCTTCATCCCCCTACAAAGAGCAGATGTTAAAACCTTCAAGTGGTGTCAAAATATCTCTCTCAAAAGTGGCAGGTTTTGAATGGCTTGGTAATTAAAAACTCTGAAGATTGTTGGCTTTAGTTCAGCACACTTCACATTCACAGAAAGCCTTATTTCTTCCCTCCACAGTGCCAGATATTGATGTGCCGAGATATTTAAAAAGCCAGTCAGCCACCAAATTCCATGAGAAAATGGCAAAAAACCAGCAGTGCTAAAATCCCAACATCTGCAGATTCTGTTCACATATCATCAGTCTGCCTGGGTAATAAAGAGACAAAAAATTTGCAAAATCACATAAACCCACAACCGGCGCTCACACCTTGCTGGTGAGGGGAGGGTTTCTCCCTGTGGGCACCAAACAGAGAGCAGAGGGAGCCCAAGCAGGATGTGGAAACAACCAAACCCCAATCACTCAGGAGCCAGGTACTGCCCAGGGGGAGCTCTGTTTGGAACATGCTGAATAGGAGGCTCCAGAGCTGTCATACTTTGGCCAAACTCCATCGCTATTTTCAGAGGAGATCTGTGTACATTCCTCACAGCATATACAGAGCACACTGAAACATGCAAACTCCCCCATAAATATGCTATAGATCAAGGACAAAACCAAGTCCTTTTTTAACACCAAAAATGTTTTCCACACAAAAGCCATGTTATTAATTACAGTCCTTTCCTTAAGTGGCTGGCACGAAGGGTTAGTCATACACCTCCCAGTGACTCTAATGAGAGCCGTATGGTTAGAACAGCAACAGCTTTTTCCAGAACGTGGTGGGTGGAAGCAACTTCGATTTCAATAGGCCAAGAGTAGCAAGAAAGACAGAAAACCAGAAAAAAAAAAAATTTCCCCCTGCATGTTGGGAAGGGGAAGAGATGTGGCATATGTGTTCTCTGCCTCATTTTAGGGACCTGAAATGCATCTTCAAATTAGTTCTTAAAGCTTTGCAACAAGACAACAAAGTAATTTTCAGAAGAGATGTTGACCTGCTCCTTCCTTTAGGATGAACAACTTCCACGCTGAAGGGACAACACCAAGACACAAGCATGGAAGCTGAAAACACATCTTGGGTTTGAGAACTATCTTACAGAAAATTATATACACTGCCAGTGGTTTAAGGCTGGCATATCTAGATTACCAGAGCTAGAGTGAAAAAATAGAAAGGCTTCTCCAAAGAGCCACCACATTTCAAGCTAACTTGAATTCTGAAATGGAAACTCACCCCCTCGAACCTATACTTAGAAAGAAAATCCCTAAAAAGTACAGTCTGAGATTTCATTTAGGAAAACTGAAAACAATCTTGTCACTGAGGGTTTTTGAAACACTTCTGAAGCTCCTTAAAATGCCTGAAGCTCAGCTGTTTGCAAGCTGACGAGCTGGGCAACAGACATGAGAACTGGGTTGTGAAGGGTATTTTAAAGCAGAGGAGCCTCCCATGGTGCACACCTTTGAACAGGGACACAGGAGCCCTACAAATCCCACCTCCAGAGCAGCACACACAGTGTGAGCCTGGAAACCCAGACTGCTGTACAGCATGGAGACAGTTCAACTTTGAGCTTCTTCTTCTTCTTTTTTTTTTTTTTTTTTTTTTGACAGTTCTGTTATTCCATGCGGCCTATTAAGAGTAACCTTAATATTTGTCTAACGTTTTAAAACTCTGTCCAAACATCAGTTAATCCTCTTAACAAATTTGTGAGGTAAGCAAATGAGTATTATCATTTCCATTTCATGGATGACAAAGCTAAAACACATAAAGGAAGTTAAAGCCACTATTTCCAAGTGAGCAGGTGAACAGAATGAATGAATGAATGAATGAATGAGTGAACAGAGCATCCTGAAAGTTCAACAGAGATCTCTTCCTCCACGCAATCATATCACTTGCAAGTGTGGTTAGATATTCAGGTTCTTGAAGGAGCAAGGCATGCACACCTTCATGCAGAGGGTGATACCTGACACTCACCTTCATGTGGGAGGTAAATTCTGCTTGGATTTGATGGCATTAAGCAAGAAGCTGCTTGGTGAGTACAACAAGAGGTGGATCCTGGGATATTGTCTTCAAGGAAATAATGAGAATTATTCCTACAAGCACCACCTCAAACGTCCCTGGGAATGGTTCCCCCCTAAAAACCCAAAGCTGCTCTCTGTTGATACACCAGTTATGGCTGGGCTGGGATGCTTGAGTCTCATCCAGCAGTGCTCTTCAGGACAGACTCCAGTGGTTCCTTCTTCCCCAGGATAGGGGAGGAAGAATTTGCCTATTGCTGTACTCAGCAGGGGAGGTCACCAATCTTGTTTTCCTATCTGGTTTATTTTGAACGTATTTGTAAGGACACTGAAGTAATTGAGCTGGGCATTTTATTGTCTCACTCTTATAAATCCAAATAAACACCACACCCGCTAGAAAAATGGATTAGTTATTAAAAAAATACAAACATGAGCAAACAAGAATTTACTTTCTTTTTTTTTTTTTTTTTAAATACCTCAAAACATGTGCAGAAGTCCTTAATGCCTGAAAGGATAAAACCCCAAAATGAACAGCACACCAGAGGCAGCACAGGCTAATTGATAGAAGCCAAAAACCTTTGGTACAGAGTTCACAGAACTGTGGAACAGGTTTGATCATGGGCCAAGTTGTGTTTCCTGGGCTGGTGTGTGATTATCCAGCATGACTTTGCATTATAGCACAAGGGCACGGGTGTGAGCTACAAGCAGGTGCTGCAGAAAATCACAGGTGAAGAGCCAAAGGCTATGCATCTTCAACAGAGAAAAAAAAACCCTTGCATTTCAAGTACACAAAGCTTTGAGTTAGGCCAGAGTTTTATATTGAGGTGACAGGGAGGAGAAGAGTAACTTAATTGTGGTTGATTCTTACTAAGCAAGGACCCAGTACCTCATATGCTTCTACTGCTGAAATAGAAACAGATTAGATATATTAAATTGATGACAATGACATTTATCTTGAGAGTCAAGACACAAAGTAACAAACACTGATTTGCTGTCAGAAGCACACAGAGCAAGACCTAGATTTTCATAAATCTCAGCTGTTGCTCAGGCAACAGCCACTTTTAAACAGCTCCCATGCAGAGAGCATTTCCACAAACCCAGCCTGTGGCATCCCTGACTCAGTTTACTTGCTGCAGGCAGGGATGGGACCCTCAGGGTGAGAGAAAGCAGCAAGTGCTTCACAGTCCCTGTGTGAGGAAAGCCTCCCTGGGGCCACTGTAAAAGCTGATGAATCCCAGGGAAAAAGCTTTGCTGTTCAGTGTGTGAGCAAGAAAGGCCTGGATTAGGTTTGTTCCCCTCCCCAGGCGCAGGGATGATGTGGCAGGGCTGCAGGGAGGACCTGCCCTGTGGCTGTACAGTTTCCTGCAGTTGTAAAAGCACCACAGACCAGCCCTGCCAACTACAACAACTGACAGACAAGCAAAAGTTCTTCCTGAACCCCGAGGCTACAGAGGCCCTAGAAAACAGCTACCAGGCAGGAGGAGAGCCTGCATTCCCAATTCCTTGCCTCTCGCTTTACTGGAGTGCAGCCTTTCTGTCCTCCAAACACATCAGCTTGGCTATTTAATTTTCCTCCCTCCAGTTCTCACTGCCCATGGGGAAGCAGCTCCTTCCCTGCCAGCCTGTTCCCACTCACCTGATCCTTTTGTTTCAGCTCATTATGACTGTCTGCGTGGGAAGGAGAGCTCAGTAAATGAGCACCAAGTGTGTTATTCTCAGATTTTTCTTTACATTTGGTAGCAAGGTGGCACATGTACGTCAGCACGTTTTCACTTTTCTTGCTGAGCAGTTGGGACAGAGCCTCAGAGTTCTTTGGGATGGAAACCTGGTAGCAAAACTCTGTTTCACTGTTCTGCTCTCAGAGCATAAAGCTGAAGTTCTTCCCATTTAAGTACTGTACCCGAAAAATGGTATTTCTTGTAATAACCCTTAATTCTCAGTGTATATAGTGGCCTGCTTTGCTCTGCTTACTGTAACAACAAAACCCTCCCATCTTTATTTCTTTCCTCTGATCAAACAGCAATGGAGGTTTCCAGACTTGGACACCATTAAAATCTGTATTCTCTATTAGTCAGTAAAAGGTGCATTAAGAACTGAAGGGGGTAATAGGGCATAAATGATTTTCAGGTGACAAGTCCCACTGGTCTGTACAAAACACAAGCAAGATTGGAAACTGTGTGACCTTATATAAAGGCTGTAATTTCAAAAAAATGGAACAAGATCTCTAAATAACTTTTGCAGAAGAAAAAGGAATTGCAATCAAAAAAGGACTGAGTGTCCCTCTTGCCACAGGTGAGGCTGCAATAGGCTTGCAAAGCAGCCTTAGGCTGAGACCAGGAGACAGAAGGAGAAAGGGATTTAAATGTGGAGCCAAAGCAAAAATACCCAACAAATGTTGCTTTGATTTGCCTGTACAGCAACACTCCAGTTACCTGGAGTGACCCTGTGGAAGGAGCCCAGCAGCAATGAGGGTTATGGGGAGATGCTGTGCCCAGATTGTCATAGAAATGCAGGGTATTTTATCAGGTTATAAAAAGCAGAAGACAGCACACGAGAGCGAAACAGCAGCCTCCCTGCTGGCCCCACAGAGGTAAAAAGGCAGAAAGGCAGGAGGGTTTAGCTGAAATTAAATAGACAGTGGATTAGTATGGGATTTTTATCCTTGACCTGGCTTTCTCTCTTGCAGACAGCTTACACCCAAACACACTGGCTAAAGAGAAACCAGCAGACAAGTCACACAGTTCTGCTCTGGCACAATCAGAGGAAGGAAGGAAGTTATCCATGCTTTACTGTACACAAGGTAAAATTAGTTTCCTGCAGTTATAGAAAAGCTTTTCTTTACTTCTTTCCCAAAAACACCTAGCAGTACTCAGTGCAGCAACATCAAATCTTATACAAGTTTTCTTCCACTTTCTCAGGAATAAAGAGGAAATTAAACAAATTTCTCTTTTTTCTTTTTAAATTCGCATCTTCCCCACATCCAAGATTTACATCTGGAAACAAAGAGCCGCAGAAAGCGCTATGAAGGATTCTCTTCTTCTCAGCCACTTCAGAAACACGCACATGAATCAGAAACGAGCCCTAGGAAGTTTGCTGCCATCCTTTCATTCACAACAGGAGGCTTTCCCTTCCCCAGCCCCTATTCAGAGACAGAAGCTGCATCAATAACCACTTCATCCTACACTCCAGGATGAGACACTGTGGGCAGGAGTTGGCTTTCAGTTAAACCCCCGTCCGGAGCGTTTGCTGCATTTATCCTCGCAGCAGAGCCTGCAGCCCACCCTGTGCTGGCAGCCTGTGCCAGCAAAGCTTGCCTAAAATAGTTGTGTATCTTACCAACTACAAACCAGTTTTGCTTCAAGTGCCTCAGAGACAGCAACTACTTCAAAACTTCTTCAGAGTAGGTTAAACTTGCAAGGTCAAGTGATAACTTTGGGGGTTTATTTTAGCTGTGGCATACAAGAAAGCCTCAGGCAGCACTCCTTTTCCTTTCCCCATCCCAATCCCATGCTGGCTCTGCATCCCAGCAGGATAAGGCTGGAGCAACCACAATGCTGCTGTCAGCTCAGCACCTGTTTGGAACCCCAGGGACCAGGAAAACTTGGGGGTCCCCATCTCACCAGGCACAGCAAACTTGTGCAGAGTAAGAGGTGGCACTAGGGCAGCTTTGGGAGGCAAAGCTCTCCAGCTCAACCAGCTCCAGCACCACAGGGCTGGGAGATGGTGACATTTCTGCATCTTGAAGGATGATGCAGGTGAGAGCAACAGCAGCAGCAAGGCAGCCCTTCCATCCCATGACTAAAGATACAGCTCATTAACTGCCCTGCAGTGAACTGAGATGGTCCCTTTTCTTAATATCTTTAATTTTGAAACAAACCCCAGAAAAACCCTTGCTGCTGCTTTGGAATGTTCCAAGCAAACAAAACTTTGACATACTTCCTTTTGAAGCTTTTTTCCTCCTCTACTTTTTTTTTTTAACCCTTGAAATACTGACTTTCTACTCAGTAAGAGTGCTTGATCTTGCACACATCCCCAGCTATAGTCCTTCCTTATCCCCAACCACTGTGCTCCCAATCAGTTTGAAACTCCACCAGTGTTTCTGGGATGTTCCAAAGGAACAGTGTAAAACCAAGGTGTGACCTGAATCTTAGGACAGGGTGTTCTCTGAGCAAGCTACACCTGCCTTTCCTGAGAATTTGAAAATAAGGATGACTTTGCTACTCTGTCACAAATCCCTAACCAGTATTTCATTTTAGTGGACTTAAATTGCTCTGGCACACAATGCAACTGAAGGAAAAATGCTCCCCTGAGCAGCTGCAGTTGCTTGTTTAAAAGCAGAATAATCTTGTGTAGCTCCTCAGGACGGATCACTGGGAACTGTGATTCTGTGATGTTAACAACCCATCCCAAGATGACACATGTAATCCTTTGGCTCTAAAACAAAAGCAAACTGAAGCACAAAGGGGACGTTCTCCTTCAGGTTCTGTCATTCTCTGCAAACACAGCCCAGGAAATGTTTTACTCACTTCTGCACTGCAAACACCTCTAAGAGGAAGTGAAGCAGCAGACTAAAATCCCACAGAAGCATCCTAGTGTGACTCTGAGGACAAGACATGTCCCTAACACTTCTGACAGGGGGGGTAGCAGAGAAGGAGAACTGCACAAGTGCTCATCTCTAGGGCTGTCCCTGAAGCAATGGCTCAGGATGAGCTCACACAAACCGCTGGAGCAGCTGAGCTTTCTGGGGTCAGAGGAGGAAATTTCCATCCTTAAGCAGTTCTGCTTATGTGAGTCAGATGCTCTTGAAGCAATCTGTGTACACATGTGCATTTTCACACGCAGCCCCTTGCCCACACATTGATTACCAGCAGCATGTTCTGTCCTTCCTCCAGTTCTTTAATGCCAACACTGTGACTGCAGTTCAGCCCTGTAAAAAAGAAGAAGCTCTTACAAAGCAGGGGGGGATCGATACATGACAACTATAATTCTCTGCTCGATAATTACACAGAATTTACACTGCTGAGTAGGCTCCCTCCATTGATTTTTACAAAAATATTTACTGCAGCAGGAATACAGGCGTAAGGCTAAATTTGAGGCTCTGTCTTTTCAGTGCATTGATTTCAAAATAATAACCAATTTCGTACTGAACAATGCTTTAATACCTTCATTCAGAGACACACCTCCATGCAGACCATGCCTCTGCCTACAGCATTCTTCTCCCTCTCCATTTCTCTTCCTTTGTTCAAAAATCCCAGTTTAGCAACTCTGAGGTACTTATCACAGTCTCAGTAAGAAATGAATCATGTTATAGAAGGCCTTGGGTCCAACAGCAAAGACAACATCCCTGGAATCCCGTCAACCAACTCCACCCAATGACACAACTGAGGGGCTGTGAAGATCTGCCAGAATGTCTCAGTGCTAGACAATGCTCAGGCTGTTAATTACACTGTCATAAGAAAAAGAAACAAATACATCCTGATACAAAAAAAAAAAAAAAAATCTCTCACACCGTGTTCTGCAAAACTTGAGAGACAAGGGGGGGAATTAAGAAGGGAAGAAATCATTGTGATGTCACCACTCCTCAACTCCAGAGCAAACCTGCATCGTATCAAGTGTGAACATCTGGCCATCCAGCTTTAGAAACAATAGAAAAGAACAGGACTAGAAGAGGCAGACAAGACAAGGAAACTAGAAATATGGAATGTAAATATGGAAGGAGAGAACCACTGCTTTGGGAACTGAAAATGAAGACCAGAGATGACCGAATCCTGTGGAAGAGATGAACAAAATGTTACTATTCTGTCAGGGCTTGTGGCTACCCAGGCAGAAGCTGTAAAAGAGAACTAAAAAGAAGAATTTAGTTCTCGCTGCTGCAACATATTACAAGGCCTGAAATACAAATCAGCCTGAAGTTAGGTTAGATGAATTTGGAAAGTACAGACTCACTTAATACAGCAGTGGTCCAGATGGAGCCTCCAAAACCAAACCACTGAACAGCCAGAACTGGTTTCAGATACCCAGGACAGGATCATCCTGCCTTTCTTCCGCACTTGAACATTTTTTGCTGGTTACTATTGTGAGACAGGGCCAAGAGGGACTCTGGCCACAGCTGTCCCCAAGCTTAGTGCAGCACAGAAATCCCTGAACTGTTGTCAGTACCAATGGCACAAACACGTGTGTGAGAGGAAGGGCAGTTCAGAGGCACCAGAGCAAGAGGGACACAAACTCCTCTCAATTTAAAGGAATAAAATCACCATTTAATTACTTCCTTGTTGTTGATGCTGTCCAGAGGGGAAAATAAAACAAGTTGAGCCAAGAATCTATGACTGCTTTTCCACAAAACACTGGTGTGCAGCAGCTTCTGTGGACTCACCAAAAGGTACTGCCCTTTCTCTTTAAACTTAGAAAGGAAAGTGTAAACCTTCAAACCGAGAGCAGAGGTCTGAACCCAAACTAATAAATCCCAGTGGCAGACACAGATGAAGGGTAGGTAGCTATATGGCACTCTCTATTTTCCTTTTCACTGCAGTCAATTTAACTTTCTAATTTTTCATGTGATGTTAAGAAACTGTGTTTTAATTCCATGAAAAAAAAACCAAAACAAAACAAAGGCAGAAAGTCAACACTGCATAAAAAGTTTCACTTCTCTTGGTTTTCTCTCCTGAGAACACTGATGCTACCACGAATTTCATAAGAATGACTCATTATCTAAGTAATGAAAGATTAAGTTTTCCTCCCCCCTCCTTAAACTTCTGCAAGAGAGGGTTTTTCAGGAGCATGATCAGGGTGACTCACTGCGGAGGGCACAGGGGCCACAGCTGGACGTGCAGCATTCCCATCTCAGAAACCCCTTCCAGGTGCTTTGCAGAGCTGTGCAATGATAAATGGCAGATGAGCATCTGACATGCTAAAGGAGAGCTTGTAATTACCAGCAAAGCGGAAAGGCAGAGGCAAACAATTGCCTCTCTTCCAGGAGACAAACATTAGAAAGGTTTATTGAGCAATGTTTCTTGGGGTGGCAGTGCCCCCTTCAACACCTCCTGTAAACCCTTTCTCAATTTTCCCCATGCTGGGGCCACTCCAAAGCCACAAGATAAACTGTCACAGGAGCGGGGAAAGAACAGCAAGAAGAAAAAAACCTGGATCCAGGCTACAGAGTAATAAATATTTATTGCCTTTCCTTTCTGCACATTGTGGAAACAGATGCAAAATGAAGTTCAGTGACTTGTGGGAAACGAGCCAAATCCAGCTTTGCTGCTGCTGCTGCTGCAAACAAGCAGAGTCACAGGAACGGCTCCTGGTTACCTTGCTAGTGGTGCAGAACTTGTCTGTCCACCCAGGACCTCCTAATCCTCTCCAACATCCCTCTTCCACCCCACATGTGCCAGTCCCCCCGCCCCCCGGTCCCACATGCTCAGGAACAGCAGACCCCTCTGCCAGGCAAGACAACAGTGACCAGTGGCCCTGTGAAGCACTGGGATGTGGCTGCTCAGTCCATAAGTATTGCAATGACACTGTAGCTGTTGCTGCTTTGTCAGGAAGCCAAAATTTTAATAGCTTCTTTTGTCCGAGGCCCAAACATCAGCTCCTCTTCTCATGTGATGAGAACCTCTCTTTGTAGCTTCATTCAGCATTTCCAAGGAAGCCTGTTTCGTTCCCTCAGACCTTTTTCAGCACAACTGTGTGCTAAGGAAACTGTTTGTTCTCTTGTCTCACTGCCAGAAGCATGCGAGCACTACAAAAAGCCACACAGAAAAAAACCACAACTGCGTTTTGTTTGCTGGCTTTCATATTTTTTTCCTGGAGTAAAGGCAAGTCCCACCATCCAACATGCAGCCAAAAAAAGAAAGGCACTTCCCTATATATATACAATATATAGGAAAGTGCCTAAGGACCAAATGATGTCACAAAGTTTAAATATAATAATCACAAAATCAAACATGTCTCATATTCACTAACATGGCTTCAAAGGGATGGGTGGGAGTCTTAATTTCCATCCTTTCTTAGTAGATTTTGGTTCTTCTGTGTAGTCACTTCAAAACTACCACTTCCATCTAATATCTTAAGTTCTTACAGGCTCCTGCCTCACAGAGTGACACAGAGGCATAAATGGATATTTCCAATTATTTAGCTGATGATGTATTAGGCAGGGATTGAATCTGGAAAATTCTTTGTGAGCAGCTCAGGCTTTGAGCACCCCATTCATCAACAGCATGGTGAAGCTCAGGCAAACCCCACAAAACAGACAGGGTGAGGGAAAAGGATCCTTCTCCTGAGTAGTTATTCTAAACAGCCTCACAAAGAGACCATCAGGGAACAAGAATTTTGATGTTCCCTCAAAGAAAGAACAGGTGAGGAGACAAATCAGACTACCTAAAAACTGTTCAGGACGCCTTTCTTCCCTTAAAAAAACAGCTGAAGCACACCACAGGTTACCAGAGGACATCAGAGAAGCATGATACGTGAAGTGGTTTGAGGAAAGAGTAAAAAACCTGGGGCAGGGCTTGGCAATGCAGACACCAAGCAGGTCTCTGGGCTGGAGAGGAGGAAAAGCTGAACACACTGACTTATAAAAGTCTGCAGGTGCTGTGGGAGCAGCAGGTGAGACAGGTCAGTGCAGCTTCACACGCTCACAAAGAGGCCTCTGCAAACAGCAGCACCTGCCAGACGGAGGGAGCTGCTGCTCTGTCCTCATGCACACTCTGCCCTCTGTTTCCTAATGCAGTTTGGCTTTTTTTTCCCCCCCCCTCCTCTTCGTCTGTAACATCTCCAGTTGACTTAAAAAGCTATTTTCTTTTTGTGGAAATATGAAAGCTGTCCATTATTCAGCACTTATTCCACATGGATGGAGGTCGATGGTCTCCTTAAAGAGCTTTCCCGCAGTGTGTAACATTAATAGCTGCACCAAGATGAAATTAATTTCATTTTCCGAGGCCTCACTTTTGACACTGAACAAAGTGCGTGGGATGGGAAGGAACAGCTGTAACAATTCCTTGCATTCTATCCTCAAGGGGAATTACACCTCAGGCAGCAGGACCAAACTCCACAGACCATTTCTGGGGTGAACTGGTCCATGCTGGTCAGCCCCAAATCCCAAACTCCTGAATACAGGAGTCACAGCCAAGACCCTTCTGCAAATGACATTCACAACATGTGAGAGAGTTGGCAGAAGACTTGAGGAAGTCTTAAAAATGCTTAGGAGCTTAATGAGGTTAATTGCTAGGTAAAAATATACTTTAGTCATTAGAAATAAAACACAAGAAACAAACTGCCTGCTAAAAAGAGGGGAAAATGAGAATAAGTTGTAGTGATTGGTATCAGGTCCCTCTGCCCTCACTAAGTAAAGTTGCCATTTCCCATTATATGGCCAGTCTTAAGGGCTGGGTGCTAAAAACTGCATCTCTGATGACCACATGCAAGAAAGAAAGAAAGAAAGAAGGGCTGACCATCACAACCCAAAATAGGTCTCATTGCAATGGTTACAGCCTGTGTGAGCCCTCTGCCAAATCAACGCACACCAGCTTTAATCCTTTAAACAACTGATCTGAATCTGGATGTTTTTGACTGAATAAGACACGGTGACAAGCACCAGGTTTGCTGGGAGTCCTGGTAGGATGGGACATCCCCCATTAGTTACCCCCAGCCAGAAAAAACACAGATCCAGACCCTTACTCAGGAACACCTCTCCAGGAAGGCAAAGATAAAGCCACCAAAACTGTGAGGCTGAACACAAAACACACTCAGGGTGAAAAAGGAGAGAGTTTGGCAGCAAGGAACTGCAAAGGAGAGAAGATTGAATCAAAGCAATGTAAAGATTAAAGGGAGGGTGGAGATTAAGCACTGCTGTGACCTGTGTGTTTTACTAGGAATACAGAAAGGGTACAAGGAAATACAACACCAGTGCCCTGCTTCCTGCTGTGCTGACCTGCCCCTGTTGAGGCTACCAGCATCAGATGGCATATACCATGCAAAGGAGATTTGCCACCATGGTGTAGAAATCATTTAAAAACCATAAACCATTTAGAAACCCTGGAATTAAACTGACTTTGCAATTCAACAGCAAGCAGAGAAGGGAAGATAAATAAAAAGCCAGTGGGTTAAAAGTCAGGATCTCCCTCAGTGCTGGGAACACAGTTTGATTTTAGCTGTGCTGCACAGCTCCAAGACTAAAACTTAAGCCATGATATTAAGGCTCATACGGCTGAGAAGATATTGGCATTTGGGCAGACGTCAGCAATTCTTTCAAGCGAGTTACAGATACCAAGGGCTGGAAAGTCAGAAGCATTTCTTCTGTGTAAAATGTGACATGCCAAGATAGTTATTCTGTTGCAAATAATGCTCGGCATGAACCTTGAAAGACTCGGCTTCTTGCAGCTGTAAAATAAGACACCGCACCCTCCACACACCCAGGTTACACTGATGCTCCTGCTGTCTGCTCCTCCACAGAGCACTTGGGACTTGCACAGGATCCCAAATTCCTTACACCAGGGAGAAAAAAATTATAGGAAAATGCCTCTACATTAGTTATAATAAGGCTTGCGAGCACAGACTGGGTGATGAGTGCATTCTACTAGCGCTGAATACAAATCAGAGGCAACATGCAACCACGGATCGCCTGTTAAGTGATCAGCTCATGCCTGCGCTCCCTGGAAAGGGCTTCTTTGCTTCTGGAAGGGCACGTGGAAGAAAGCAGGACGGGAGAAGGGCAGCCCAGGACATGCTGCCCACTGCAGAGCTCCCAGCAGGAATGCTGCCAGTTCCCACGGCCGGTGCCCGCAGCGGCTCGGCTTCAGGGACCTGGGCACGCCGGGACCCCGCGGGCCAGAGCTGCCCAAATGAGCTTCCTTTTAACCTCACTGAAAATAACAGGCTTTGTAGCTCATGGCCAAATATTAAATGTCACTTTCATACTAATTTTCAAGCTTGGACACGAGTGTTTTGTTTTTCAGGGAACGCTCCAGAAAGCCTCTGCCTTCTGCACAGATGGGTACAGCAAAGATCTAGAGAACAAGCCACCAGAACTGATGAGACTTGATTTTCCTCCTTATGAAATTATTATATCCATGATTTTTCTGAATATAAAAGGTTACAGTTAAAACTTGGAATAATTAAAGCAGAAGTTGACTTCCAGTAAATAAAAGAACCCAGAATGTTGCAATTACTTCTGCCACATAAAAAGCCTACTAAAGGCATCCCTCTATTCAGAAATTAATATTCAAGTTAGATATTTGACTAGAATATTGACTATTCATTTTTTGCAAGGCTTGTTTTATTGTGTTTTCTGCCTTTCTTAAATAAACTCCCTCCAGTTTGCTGCTAGAAAACCCTGAAATGATGGAAATAAAAGGGAGTCAGTGTATCCTGTTAAGGTTTAGATCATCTCCAGCTCCATGAGAAGCATAGATAAACAGGAGGGAGGAACTCAGCCAACAGGATTTTGGGCCCATGGGATGGATGTCAAAACACTTTTTGCCTTCTTGCCATGATTCAGGATACCATAGAAGGCAGAAGATAAAGGCACAGCTCGTGCCCCATGTGCTCAGGCTGGATGTGCAAGGACACAATCACTATTACCTCCACTGCACATTAAGCTCTGTGTCACCCTTGAAATTGGTCAGGGCCAGAAGGCACTGATGGACCTTTGGTTTATTAATTATTTTTTCAGAAATTAGACTAAAAATAAAAAAGAGCATTTTAATTTCCCTTAAAGAAACTTGGAAAATTATCACTGCAATATAACTTTGGCATTCTGATTTTAAGTAGTCTACAACTTCCCCTGAAGGGTTAGTAAACTTGTTGTCTGTCAATGGAGATTTACTTGGTTAACAGTTGCATGCAAGTGGAATTAGACCTTCATCACCATTCCTAGAGCATCCTGGGTATATGCACAGCATTGCACAAATGAAGAACTGTACCAGACAAATAACAGGTCGCCCATCCAAAAGGGCTTACATTAATTATGTTAATCCAGCAGAGACAGAGGAGTGTGATTAAACAGTCTCTACTGCCTGGGATTTGGCTGTTATCCAGCAGTAATCCTGCACAATCTGTGTTTGAAGTATGTAAGGAGTATACTCTAACCACCCATATTCAAACCCAAAGCCAGCAACTTGGGTAGACAATGGCATCCCTAGATGCAGGAGCAGTTCCTGGAGAGCAGCATCTCCAGAGATGAGCCCCATGCCCCCAAGCTCATCTTCAGAGCAGCCAGTCTCTCCCTCGACTACTGTGAACTTAAGGGCACTGGGGACTTGAAGTTAGGCAGTAACTGTAATTAAACCCAAAAGCCTCGTTAAGGAAGAGCAGAAGGAGACACCAGAAACAAACGTGGTGCCAAACCCTAACATGCAGCTGTGTTTCCCATGCACCTGATGGGGGAGGAAGACTCAGCTACATGGACCCTCCATGCAGTGACTCGAGGTTAGACCTGAACTCCCTCTCCCAGAGAGGGGAATCTCTGTACAGGAGGTGGCTCATCCTCCTGCTCCACAGAGGAGTCTGTTAAACAACAATTGAAGTGTCACCTCCAAATCTCCCCTTTCTTTCAGCTGTGACACAGCGGTTATGAACACAGCTGGCTGAAAAAGGGGATACTGATTCCTGTGCAGCAACACAGCCTGGGGCATCAGTGGAGCTACAACACACAGCCTCATCACATGTTTGTGACCAGCACAAAACCAGCAGTCCCCTCGGGCAACTGAAGCCACCTTGTGCTGAACAGACAGGTTGTGACTAAGATGCCCATAACTGGAGGCAACAAGCCTCAATGGTCAATACTGCACCTCCTGCTTCTCTTCCAGTGCCTTCCTGCAGAAGGGCAGAGGTTGGAGAAGGAGCTGAAGGTGCAGACCCTGCAGGACGGAGACTGTGCCTGCTCCATGCCAGCTCCCCACGGTGCAGCACGCCAGCCTCGCTCCAGTGATGCCACCAAGCACACTCACTGTCCCCAGAGGCACTGAAGGTGGCATCTGGTGTGACACAGCCCTGACTCTGCTACTGCAGCAAAAGGTTATCTCAGCTTCTGGCCCAGCTGGCAGCAAACCCCAGACACTGCTGTGAGGACCCTGCTGATATACTATCCACCTGCTGTAACCAGAGCCCAGCTTATTTATCCACTCTGTCCCTGGCAGGCTGTCTCCCAACCAGAGGCATCTCCAGGGAAAAGAAGCAGAAGCCCCGAGTCACTGCTTGCAGACACAGGGAGCTCTGCTTACCCCTGAACCTGCTCCAGCTCATTCAGTCCTAAAATCACCTTTGGCAGGTAGGCAGCAGTTCTGTGGTACCTAGCATAGCTCCAGGGGGAAGCTGGCAGCAAAAACAATGAATCATCTGCAGAACTTTAACTCGTGACAGTGTGAGCGTGGACTGCACTGTGCTGGATGGAGCTCTGGAGGCTGTGAGGAGCAGAACCAGAGGCACAGCTTCTGGGATGTGAAGTGGGAAAGGTCTGCTTCCAAACATCAAAACCCATTTCTACACCTGCGACTGACAGGGAAGCAAATCCTTAAATCTAAAGAGATCCACTTAAACAAATTCCATTCCTCTCTCCTGCATCCCTCTGAGACAGAAAGTCTGCAAGATACTGTGGAAAAATCAAGACACTCTGAGAACAAAGGCTAACCCTCCTTTTCCCCACTTTGCACAACAGAAAAAGACAACTGAAAATGCAGGCTGGAGAACTGCTCTGTTTCCAAGTCTCCTGGACAGAAATCTGAGGTAGTAACTTCAACATGCATACTCACAGAAGATGATAAACATCTTCTAAAGTTATTTCTAAATTCTCAGTCTCATTTGCCAACCGAGATGCTACAGACAGCAAGTAATTTCTCTGTCTCAGCAGGGGAGACAGGACAGAAATCCGTAGACAATGCGAAGAAATGCTGCTCAGGCAGGAATCAAAGAGTCAATCCTTGGGAAGTGCCTGAACAACAAACTGCAGATCACTGTTAGACAAGTCTGGTTTGCAATGTTTCTTTCATATTATAGTAGGAAAACGCACTCATACAAGTAGGGAATAATGTCAAAATGTACCTATTCTACTACTAATTTTGTGGTGGATAAACTCATTGCCATAAACCCCCCCAAACTTACAGGTTTGCTCTACCTGTCACTCCCATAACTTCAACTCAGAGTGCTCTTTAATGATCTGCTGACAACTCCCTTGTTCAAGCTTAGCATTTAGTTTGAAAAGCTCAACGTCCTCAGCATGAAAAACAACAATGTTTTCCTTGGGTCAGCAAAACAGGGCAAATGCAGCTTTTATTTTTCACCCTAACCCTAGCTGGGAGAGGCATGGCTCACATTCAAAGGCACAAGTACTCTCTGCCACACGGCTGGGAATGAGTTTTGCTCTGTAGCTCTGTAACATCATCCAATTCTCAGCTGGAGGTTTTCCAGTTAATAAAACGGCCATATGGGGCATTAAAAAACAAAACCAAAAAAAAAACAACAAAAAAAAAACAAAAAAAAAAAAAAAAAAAAAAAAAAAAAAAAAAAAAACCAAAAACAAAAACAACTCCCTTCTTTCGAAC
>VWYO01003124.1:218200-247988 GCA_013400275.1 Rhadina sibilatrix | reverse complement strand
AAAAAAAAAAAAAAAAAAAAAAAAAAAAAAAAAAAAAAAAAAAAAAAAAAAGCTATTAGCAGAAGGTTAAGGTAACTGAAACAATTGCTGTAAAAAAATGGAGCCCACAGCAGTTACGACTTCGTGCATATATTTATTTAATTGAATAAATACATTCATTCAGCTACTGCTTTTCGCAACAGCCTTCCCGCCTGCAGTGGGAAAGGTTATTCCCATTAATTGATTATTGCTACTGCTCTAACACACCCTACACACTTGTTTGTTTCCATTTAATTTTCCAGGGTATTACCACTAGAGCACTGTAGAAGGGGGACATATGTAAGCGAGCCAGCCCCCGCTGACACGCAGCAAATGAGAACACCCATCTCCCCCCAAAGGGCCATAATTATAAAAGGCTGCAGGTTATCGATGGATCAGCGGGTTAATACCGGGATATCTGCGTGAAGCCGTGTAATTTAATCTGATCACAGCCAGCCCACGGGGAAGGCAGCCCAGTGAGCCTGCTGCAAAGACACCTTTCAGTAACGAGCAGGCATCACAGCCCTGGCGCTGGCAGCGGCACGCCTCGGAGCTCGGCGCTAATAGTGTGCCTTTCTCAGCCCATGGGAGATGCTGACAGGAAGGAAAGGCTCTCCAAATCACCCGTAGGAGGATGCACTCACTGAACAAAAGCATTACAGAATTCCCTCTTCGGGCTAAAAAAACGTTACACACCTATGAAACTGCCTATACCAGCAAGGAGAAAAGCAATCCTCGCTTCTGTGCCCACGTGGGGGTGGACAAACTCAGCAGGCAGCTGATGGGTATGGAGTGGGCACAGAGTAAATACAACAGATAGGAGTCAGCTACGATCCACTGCAAAAGACCTCATGAAACAGGCTTTAAAAGGAAAAAGGGGAAAGAATGCACAAGGCTGGCAGAGCCTTAGGTGGTGAGCTCAGAGAAGCGTGTTCCAGCAGGAAGGGCTAATGTGAATAAAGCACCCATGTTGCTTGCAGACCACAAACGAGCACAAAAGGAAGGAGAGTGGCCACGTGGGAGATGCTGTGAGGAGTGAAAGGATAAGCAGCCAGGATGGGCAGAGCTGTACAGACCTCTCAGGTGGGTCCTAAAGGCCTCCCAATCGATACACATCAACAGACAGCCTCAAAAGGCTGATTATATGACCTGTACGCTATAAACACACAATAATTCCACTTCCTGTGGTTCAGAAATGTAGGTTCAGACACACAAGTCAAGAAATTTGAGAGCTTTGGAAAGGATAAGACTGATTAAAACACATTCATCCTCCATGTAAGAGACTTTTCATCGGGTAGAGACAAAACCAGCAAACCTTGAACATACAAAATTGTTGACTCAAACTCTGATTTCAGCAGCTTACACTGATAACTTGCCATTAACTCATCAGCATAGATACTAACTCTCGGATTTAATTCTTGTCAGTTGAGAAAATGTTTCTGTTTCTCCAAAGCAGAATGGCTGCTATCATTTTGACTGACGTAAGCTACTATAAATGATTTTTCAAATGGACAAATTTATCCCTGGAGACAGCAAGATTCCAATTAGGGCATGTTTGTCTTCCTCTTCAGCAAATCTTGAGCTGGTGCTTAAAGCAAGAAAGAAGGCACCAGAAGCAAAAGTGAACTTTCTCTCTGTCATCACAAAACAAAAAGTGCTTCTACACTTTTGATGCAAAATAACCCCACACTAATACAAAGCCAGCAGCTGCAATGCAGGGTCCCATCTCTTTTACACAGTTAGTTTGGGCAGATGTGGTAAGGACACACCTTTGTTCTCCTCTTACACAAAGGGTAAGAGCTGGAACAACCATATGATCAAACCAAAATACACATAGACAAGGCCAAATAGGTAAGAAGAAGAAAGGTAGAAGAAGAAAGCAGCTAAACAGACACATCCAGCAGAGCTCAGTTATCCATTTTTTCCACTCCTCTGCCCTGTCATGAAACAGACCAAGGACAGCTCTATGCCCCAGAGGATGTTGTGCTCAGATACACACCCTTGCACACCAATAACTCAGGAGAGCATTCATCACTCCTGAGCACATACTCCTAGACTTAAGATTTGTCCCTTTAAGCCATTTTTCATGTTACTGCAATTCAGCGAGGTGCTCCAAGTCATTGGTCCTGAACATGTGGGGTATGTGCCCACGATGCCAAACACAAAGACAGCTTCAACAAAAGCAAAGAGAAACTCTGAAACGCATTAAAGATCAGCACAGCGTTCTTCTGAATGAGCCTCACAACCTGGCAGGGCTCTTTCCAACATCAATATCAATTTCCTCCATCAACAGGAGACAGAATAATAGCAACTTCCTCTGTTTAATGCAGCCTTTAATTGTCCCAGATCAAATACTGGCTCCCAGAGGCTATTCATTCTGCTCTATAGGTAACCGTGTCCTAGACAAGATGCAAGAACTTTTATCAGCAAATGTTAAATGCAGCAGGAAGGCCAGAAGGTGTGTCTCAGGACTGCTAAAAACATTAACCAGCCATATCACTGCACTGGCTCTAATGGAACTCACAAAGCACTGCTGGGAGCAGCATGGGCACCCCAGTGACCAGAAAACACTTGCAAGCTCCTACTTATCTGAAAATCCATAAAATCACTGTCAGATCAGGGCTTTTTTGCCCTCTTTGTATCAGCTCCATGATGGCTCTGATCTCCCTCCTAATGACAAAGTTCTCACTGATTTCAAGAGAACTCAGCAAGACTGAGCAGAAAAAGAACTAAAAAAGGAAATGCCAAGTGAGTCATTAGTGGGTGGAGAAAACCGTATAGTAAGTAGTCTTCAACTTTTTACTCCTTTAAAAAAAATAGTGCCACAAATTGAAGGAATCCTTTGACACTAGTGATGATGGAGCAGTAACAAGCCCCACAAAGTCTTTAGGAATGATGAATTCCTCCACTCAAAGGGGTTACTTATGCCAGATGCCAGTAAGCACACAGGTAAAATTAAGCTGCTTGCTTGGAAACCTCTAGATGGGAGTTCCAGTATTAAATACAAGATCAGACTCGGAGAGAAGCAAGCAAACCAGCACCAAACCAGAACGCTCTCCCCAGTTTCAAACAGCTAAGAAAATTCCTTTATTTTTTCCATCTTTTGGCTGCTACTGCCAGCTTTAAGACCTTTGAGTCAAGCAGGTGCTCAGATGCTGAAACGGGAGGGCAGTTTCTTCCCCATCATTAGGCTTCACTTGACCAGCAACCTGTTCAAGTGAAAGATGTCCCTATCCACAGCAGAGGGTAGGAGCTGGATGATCTCTGAGGTCCCTTCCAACCCAGACTGTTCTATGACTCTATGATCAACCAGAGCAGGCATGGTGCCACGATCTTTCTAACCCTGCTACAGCACAAATGTGTTCCCTTCGGAACATACTTCTGTGTGTACTTTCACACACTCATCTCTTTGATTAATTTTGCCCTGGGATACCAAAACACAGCCCATTCTCCTAGGCCTGGTTACTACAGCAACAGAATCTTTTTAAGTTTGGCAGCAACACATTGCAGGCACCAAAAAAATATTTGCCATTAGTTCAAGAAACATGAAGCTGCAAGTCAGCAGCCCATGCAGAGAAATATTCCTCTGTAGTATCTCACCCCTGCCTCCCCAATTAAGAAACTCTAAGAATCCCCACCTCCTTGGCAGAGCACCAGCCTGAGCAACCTCTGACTTCAAAGGATGCACAATGGAGGTGCACTGCCCACAACCTCCTGTGTGCCTGTCACTGCAGAGAAACCACAGGAGAAATCTGATGGGCTTCACAGCCACAAGAATATTACACTCCACAGATGCTATTAGTTCCACTAATGATTAAAGCCAAAGCATCACTTTAAACTCCATATGGTATCACATCTGCATTCTTCTGCACACACATGAGCATTAACACACCAAAAAGAAGGTTTAGGGGGAATATTCTCAGGGTTTGGAGTTTTTTTTTATATATAACCAGAGAAGCTGTCTTGTACTGTTATTTCACTGCAAAGTGACCATAATAGGTATTATATTATTACTCCACTTAACGATCATACAACTCAGAAGGAGGAAAAAAAAAAAAACCAAAACTCTCCAGTGCACACAGTTATTTCTATCTAATTCACTGCCTTGAGACACGAGGGTTTCTGTTGCAGAGGTGAACAATGACTAGTCCTTAGCTGTCAGCTTGAGAGACTGCTTCTAACCCTCAGCTACAGTCCAGCCCAATGCAGCACACACAGACTGAATATAAGCAATAAACTAAGGACAGCACAAACTGGGGTCAATCTGATCATTTCTCAGCAGCAGCCAGTCATTCTAGAAAGTTCAGCCAGACTATTATCACTGTTATTAATTAGTTCCTATCCTGAGAGAACGATCTACGCCAGATTTGCCCCTGATTTCAACGAAGGGAACTTGCCCAAAAACATTTCATCTGGTCACACACAGCCCCCACTGAGTGAGTGTGCTATTATGAGAAAGCAAACTGATATAAATATAGCACAATGACAGTATCCACTCTGCAGTTATTTCCTCTGCGAAACAGAGCAGAATGAAGTGGGTAAGCTGCTCAGCCAGCTTTCTTCTAAGGCCACTGAAAACTGCATTGATGACATCAACAAAAATAATCAGTTAAAGACAAATCTGAGCAAATAATTCTCAAACAACATTTAAACCGAGCAATTTGACCTCCTCTCAAGTATCCACCAACATAAGATGACATTTCCACTTGTTTCTTCTCCATTTATATTCATTCACAGAATAGATTTTTTCCCTGGTAGCTTTTATTTTCACTAGCCAAATTGATTGCAAGTTGATAGATGAATTAATCATCCAGTATCTGAAACCTTACTTGTGATGGATAGGCTAGGACAGGGCAGAAATTAAATTACGTTGCTGGTTGAGTGTGCATACACAGGCACTCCTCTGTAACCCACAATTCGGATGTAGAAATTCAGATTATGATTTCCATAGCCAAAGCCAGAAAGCAAACAACCTCACAATGCTTGGGGTTTTGTGGTGGGTTTTTTCGGTGTGGTTTTTTTTTTCTTTGTTTGTTTTTAAACTGCACATGTAGTAACAAATATGGTTAGACAACATCCTTATCTCTGCAGGAAAAAAAAAAAAAAAGCAGCATATAGTAAGCAGTAATCATTTTCTGGAAATATTTTCCCAGCTACAGTTGAACTGCCAACTTTAAACACGTTATTTTAGCATACAAGATGAATGTAGCTCAGGAAGAAGAAGAAGAATCACTCTTCCTAATCCTCCTCTCATGCACCCTCCTCCAGCCTGTTCTCAAGACATGAAGCATTGCTTAAAAAATGCCCACAGAACAGACTGAAAGAAGTTGCTGCTCCTCTATATAGTTTTTTATAATAGATAATCTTAGAATCACTCTTAATTCCAGCTCATCATTTATGGTGTTGGCACAGTTGTTCCAGCGAATTCAGTCTCATTATTCACCTTTGGGTTGTACAGTATCTTGCATTTTATACATCATCCTTCTTTGACCAGTGGATCCCTCACAAACACTTACAGAACCGAGTGAAGATGAATAATGACCCAAGGACAAAGCTAAATGCTGAAATACTATGATTTTATGGCCAGCTACAGAAAAGCAGGGACATGTTTTGAATACACAGACAAAGCTGTAAGTGAAGCAGCAATACATCCAAGAATAGCCACGCTGTGTAGTGACTTTCCACCAGGCTTCTGCACTATTCCAAGACATTAAACAGCACTCAGAAAGTCAGCAGGACCACTCAGCTTTGCTGTCAATGGCCACGCTCAGCCTGGAAACTTGATAAAAATGTCTTTGAAAAAAACAAAAAGCCAAAAAACCCCCACTAGGAATAGGATCATCCATTCAGTTGAAAGTCACACCAAGGTGGGGATGATGGAACAGATGCACACTTTTGGTTACCAGGATTTTACTAACAAGTGCTGAAGGCTCTCATTAATGGCAGCATGCACTCCACTGATGTATTCCACTGCAGCAGCTTACCTAGTGACAAGTCCTGCAGAAAGAGGAATGGGCCAAGCTGGTGCATTTTTTCCTAAGAAAACTTCACCAACAACATCCTCTTTAAACCTGCTTGCTGGGAGGGGGAACTACTGCTAAAACCCATAAGCACTTTACCCCAATAACTGAGATGTTTCACTGGGGAATCAAAGGCAAATTTCACAGCGTAACCACCTGAAAGAATTTTGCAACATGATCACCAGAACCACAAGTTCTACTTCAGGCTCACTGTATCTCAGAATAGACCCCACCAGCTTCCACATCCCATTCCGTTACAGAGATCACATTATCAAGGGCCTGCCACAGCATCCTGGGTCACAGCACCTACTCTGTAACTGGCACTTCCTTGCTAAAATGTGACAGTGGTAGTGACAACACCTGTGTCCTTCTCAGACTGCAGTGATCAATCACTCAGACACATGCTTTGGAACAGGAAGAGAACTAGGGTGACATGTGGGGGGAAAAAAAAAACAAAATCAAAAAAAATCAATCATCATCACACATACCACTTGAAAATTCTTCAGCTAAAACTTAGCCATAAGCCGCCAACATAAGACTTTAAAGCAATCTGGGCAAACACAAAAGAAGGAATGAGCATCTGCCCAATCATCATGGCTGTCAACCTCCACCACTGCTGCAACAGAAGCAAACCTACTGTGCTTCCCTGCTGCTTGATGTAGAGACCCATGCCAAGTTACTTCCACAAGCACAGCAGCACATGGAGAAGAGGCCTTGAGGCCCTCCTTCCACTGGCATCAAACAGGGAACAAGAGCCAGATGCCAGCCCACAAGGAAAGCCTTTGGTGAGAAGAAGTTCAGAGAGCCTTACCTATGTACAGGGAGGAATCTTTCCGCCTCACGTGGTCGTCGATGTAGGAAACTCCCAGGGGCTGGACAGGGGTAGCACCAATGCCCAGGAGGACCTGTGCCCCGATGAGCAGCAAGTACATCATGTTGGTAGCAGTCCTATTCCTGCAGATAAGGTCCGGGTCTGGTCTCTCATCGCTGGTGGACCCGTTGACAGCACACACATCCCTCCCTTCAGCTCCCCAGCGTATTTCTCCCGACTCATACTCGTACTGGTGGGTCAGGAATTCAGGCAACGCAGAAAGGAGGGCACCCAAGGCCATGACTATCCCTCCACATCCTATCAAGCGTGGCCGGTGTCCTCGGGCTCCGAAGTAGCTCACGAAGAGGATGAGGGCCAGGTTGCCAATCTCGAAGCTGCTGGCAATGACGCCCACGTCAGCACTCTGGAGGTTGAATCGCCGCTCCAAGGTGGTTAAAACACTCACCTACGAGAGAGGAATCCAGAGAAAATTACATTCCATGCCTTCCATTCTCCCCATATGTACTGCTAAAGTGTAAATTTCCTTGACTTTTCTCTGGAGCTGAAACCATACCCATCAAGGACATCCGAATCACAGCACAGTAGCTGACCTCCAAGCATGACCTGACTGTCCAAATACAGCCACACCAGAAGGTCCTAATACCAAGTGACATTTCACAGCCTGCCACCTGTCCGAGCACATGTCACTTCCGAATTCCTGTGCCCATCAGTGTGTATTTTGGATGCCTGCAGACACCCATGATTCCATGACTCCTTAGTCTGGCTTTGGGCTCCCTTTCTATTTGAAGGCACAACCTTCATGGTGCACTGTCCCACAGAACCAAGGCACAAACCACACCGAGCTTCACATCCTGCCAGGCACCCAGCCTTTCACTTGGACTGAACTGCAGTTAGGGAGCAGCAGAAAACCCTGCAGATTCTTTGCCTGCACACCAGCACAAGGCCATCGAGCCACTGAGAGACAGTGATGTACAAACAGGCAGTTTAGCTGCCATTGAACGCTTTTACTCAAGTATATAAATAAAATGCTGATCAAAGGGTTTAAACTGTTTGTGGATTAGTTAATGACTGGGATCATCACAGAGTATTTTGAGAAGACAGGCCAATTAAGGTTTACACAGAAGATTTAAATCCACCATGAAGAAGGGATGATTTAACAAATTGTGGGTATTTAATACTAAGAAGAGAGAAGCACATGAATAGTCTTCAAATATTTAACATTGCTGCAAAAAGGAATGACCTGTTCTTTGAATTCCAAATGGACAGGACAAGAAGTGACAAGTTTAAACTGCAGCAGAGATGATTCAGGTTAGATACAAGATGGGGAGAAACCAGATTTTACTGGTAGGGATTGTGAGGCACTGAAACATGCTGCCTGGAAAGGCTGCAGAGGTTCTTTAACAGAGCACAAACCAGCATCTGTCAGGAAAGACACAAGTATGACTGATCTTGCCATGGGGCAGGAAAATGAACAAGATCATCTCTTGAGAGCTCTTCCAATCTTGATTACATGGTGCAGTGAAACACAACGTGGATTTTCTGCAACAGTCACAGCACAGAGCATGAAGGATGAACTATTAAGTACCTCATTTGCTGTCAGCCCCACTCAAGGGAGAAAACAGGGTATTCTCATGTCTATGGCAGTGTCCCTCTTCTACAGTAAAAGAACAACAAAAGAGATCTTGAATGTGTCACAGAAATGCCAAAAACTTTTACCTTGAATAAAAGAATATCTCGTTTTTCAGACTGTAAAAGATGAAGGTATTTAAGGTTGTCCTAAAAGAAGCAGGTTTGTCTATTCCAAAAAAAATGTGATAAAGACCTCAGAGCAGAAGGTAGCCCCTGGATAGAATAAAAATAGCCTCCCACTGGAGGCACTGAAAATCTTTGCTGATAAACCTCACGAAGCAGGAGCCAGCCTGACCGACTTTAAAGTATTCTGACAGCAGTTCTTCTCCAGGGGCAGTTTGCCTCTGCTAGGGTACACCAGGGCACAGTTGGACAAAGACAGCCCCACTGGCAACAGAATGGAAAATGGAAATTCACTTCTGCTGCTTTGCATAAGCAAAAGCTCCCAAACCTGACTGTGCTAAGTGTCCAAGTCAGATCTCCAAAACCAGATTGTGTTCACGTTTTCTGAAAATCCAGCCTTCTTCTCATGCAGGCAGCTATCATTTTATACTACCACCAATGAAATCCTCTCCAGCCAAAGAGCTGAGGAAGGCAAGGAGATAGAAACCTAAAAATCAAACCCTACGAATAAAGGCAGTGCAAGAGCAGTAATTCTTCCTGTGCCAAAGCCAGGTGTGGGTGTCAGAGGGAGAGGAGATTGCCTGCAACACCAGGTGCAGGTCCCTGTTGGGATGGAACAGCTCTGTGGCTCACGAGGGACAAGGGTGTCCTCTGTGCCAGGGCACAGCACAGCCTGTCCCTGCTCCAGAGGCCTGGAGCAGCACTGGAGCTCACCTTCCACAGGGACACTGCTGCTCCCAGCCCTCTGTGGGAGCTGAGCAGGCAGGCACAGACACTGCTGGGAAACATTATGCTGGTGTTCCCACAGCAAGGCACGCCAAGGAGCAGGACAACACCCCACAGCCACAGGCAGCTCCACCAGGCACCCACGGGAGAAAGAACCACAGAACAGTTTGGATTGGAAAGATCATCTATGGTTCCAAACCTTCCACCATGGATAAGGATTTATCATCAATGGTTCTACTGCAAGGTGTGGTCTAATGGGGCTGGTGCTGGGGTCCCGTGAACACCAATTTTTGACAGACTGAGGAATCTCTCCAAGATCAATATATAGCTCTGAGCATGCAAAATTATGTCTGTGGTGCTCATTTCTGAGCTGTACCTAGATGGGTACTTGATTACTCATTACAGCTGTGTAGACTGAGGTAGAGAGCCAACTATTAATGAGACAAGTACAGTCAACAAAATTAATATCTGATGGAATAATTTAGGCTGGAAGATTGAAAGCCAACAGAAGTGATTTCTCAAGGCCAACTGGTATTAACTAGCTTTGGAAGTCTCCCACATTTTGACCTGGCTGCCAAATTTTAGGCTTTTACCATACTTATATACATATATATAAGTGGCTAGAAAGCAGGATGGTGTTTAGACACATGTGGGTGCCAGATCTCAAATAGGTCAGATTTTGGACAACTGGATTTCAGATACAAAAACCCCTCACCACTTCCAGGTGCAATTCACAGTGACAGAGACAGTAAATTGGTGGCAAACCAGGGAACTAAAACCAGAGTCCCAATTCTCATTCCACTCGTATTCCAGTGGGACTTCAGCCATTCTTTTCCTTTTTACAAAAGCTAACCCACTCACATTTGGGAAAAAGAATCTCACCATCCCCTAATACTTTCTTGTTTTACTTTGGGGAAAAGACTGAAAGAAAAGCAGGAGGGCAACAATAACACAGGGCAAACTCCAACTCTCTTGATAAAAGGTGGCAGTTCTCCTTATTCCCCTGGCCAGACCACACTGCATTTCCCAGTTTGCTCCTTCTGGCTGTGGCACTGCCACCCAGTGCTACCAGCTCTGCCTTTGCTAAGTGGGTTATGAGGAGCGCAGGGTATGGTGAAAGAACAAATCCATCATATCAGCCTTGAGCATCCAGAAGAAAATAGCATCCAAGTACAAAATGCTGAGACCAGCATCAGCAGAGTCTGGCAAAACTGACAGTCACAGTGAGGGGAAAAAAAAAAAAAATCCCAAAATAAAAATAGGGCTGGGAAATAAACTGTCAACATGCGGATTCTTAGCCAGAGAACAACAGGAACACAACTGCATTTTATTCAGGGTGGCTGCAGCCCAGATAGCCCAACCCAAACTCTTACTGTGACTTTGGCTGTGACCTTATGAAGACCAACTACAAAATCAGCATTAGCATAGCAGAGATGTTACCTGCATTTATGCAAAATAAACCCCTGCCCATGGCTAAAATCATTTCCCCACCCTCCATGCTCCACTTTTATGGGACTCCTGCATATAAGGTTTAACCTGACTAAACTTGCAGTTTCCATGTGGGATGTTCCCAGTGTCCTTGTAAGTGTGGGATAAAAACACTGTATTGCCCATATTTCCTTTCATAATCCTGTTCCCCAGCAGATCAACCATCACCACTCCCAGACACTTAACTCTGTTTATCCAGACTTACATAAAATGTTGTAGAAGACACCACAGGTCCCTGTAAAATACTGATGTCATGTGAAAAGGCTGGGAGGATTATAAAAAGTCCCTGTGTGCTGATGCCAGGTTGATCACTCTAGAGCACAGCCCACGTGGATGCTGTTGAAGGGCAGGGAGGTGGGCCATGGGATGGTGCAGCAGCACAGCAGCTTCAGATGGACAACCTCCTGCTAAAACACAGCAGGGAAACACCAGGAGCCCACAGCTGTGAAGCTGCTACTTCCTGACTCCTGTCAACTTATACAGCTGTTTAGTCAGGGATGGAAAGATTCCACTAAGAGGGTATTTAGTTAAAAAAAGCCTCTAACCCAAGATCAAAACGTTTACCAGGAAGCAAAGACAGCACCCAGTAAAACTCATGCAGACAAGATAGAGCAGATCATGCAGTCTGACCCCGAGAAGTCACTGGTGTGAAACCACCCACAGGACCAGACAGGTCTAGAGCAGGCACAAGGACAGAGGCAGGCCAGCCTTCTAACCATGGCACATGCCAGCACCCAGGAAAATGGGAACAACGCTGAAACTACAGCTGCCTATGGCAATGTGCCTGCCTGCCACCCTCATGTGTTCACATCTGTCTCTTGGCAGTTCCCTGGGGCTCTGACCAGCCAGGACTGTAACTGCAGCACTGTACTCAGCCTTCTGTCATGCCAGTTTTGCTGCCTTCTTCCATGACTTCCATTTCACCTACTCCAGACATCTCCCACTCAGTTTTCAACAGCAGCTCCACTGCGATGCATCTTACACAGATCAGCTGTGTGGCTGTTGTTTCTCCACAAGTTCATGCTCCTCCAGACTGGGTCTAATACCAGACCAGTCAACTGGACCACTGAAAACTACACCAGTTTGGGCACCTGCACACCTTGCTCATGCAGAAAGCAGGCTGGGCATCCAGAAAATATCATGTAACCCAGCCTTCTGGCTTTCTGTGAACACACTGCAACATGCAACAGCTAGGAGTGATTAAAACTTGTAATGCTTGCACTGTTCTCTTACTGAGGCACAGCAGGCTGCACACACACTTGGATCAGATGACTGACATCAAACAGGCCTGAGCTAAAGGGGCCTCCTAACACCAACCTAAAACACTCTTCAATGATTGAAAAAGGAAAATGTCTCACATAACGCACACAGTGATAAATGACCCACATCAAAAAAAGAAGAAATCAATCACCACCTTAAAATTTTCCAGCCAAAGCAATTTGTATTGCAGCTTTTGTAACTAAACCCATGGAAGCTTATGCCATGCCATTCTGGACTTATTTCAATAATACATGCTCACATTCATCATTCCTGTCTGTCCCAAATCTACAGACCTTGGCCTTTCTGAACCAAGGTAAATTTGTTTTCTCTATAGGCTGTTTATTTTATATTAGTGCTCAGCAAAAATACAATCCACAGACCTGCCTCACCCTTTCCCCCCACTTTATCACTAAGAAATGAACTGAAGGCTGGGAGCACCACTGTGGAGTCAGTACACTGAAAATGAATATTATATTGTTCATATCTCCAATGATCAAATCATATTCACCCACAGAATCTACAGTTAAGTTCATTGTATTAATAACACTGGGTTATATATAGAAAATACATTGACTTTAGGCCTGAAGGGCCTTTTCAAAAGGCTTCTTTTTAATGTAAAATACATTTTCTCAGTTATGTGGCAAGAGATTGGACTTGAAGAGACATGTCTGCAGTGCTACAGGGTGTAAAATAATTGCCTGGCAACTACGTTCCCAAAAGAAAACAAACGCAAACCATCTCCCACACTCTCCATTACAGAACTGGGAAACACAAGGTTCCTTGAAGAGCCTAAGGGACCATGCCAGAAGCGCCACTCCTTCCAGGTGCCTCCACCCAATTCTTCAGGTGTCACCTCGTCCTCTCTTCCAGCAGCTGTGCAGGATGGGGCAAATGTGATCCCATTGCTGGGAGTTGCTCTTTAACAACTCTCCTCCTGTAGAGCTGGGGCTTGGGCACCCTCCTTCCCACAGCCACCAGGCTCAGGCTTCAAGCCCAAGGGAATGATGTTGATCCTCTGCTCTGACATCTTCCTGCTCCTCAATTCCAGCATTGAGATGGATCATTTGTGGTTCAGCCAAACTTTTAAAAAGGCAGACATTTCCTTGGCATTTTTCCCATTCCTTTCCTATCAGATGGCTGGAAGAGGGCAACAACCTTATTACCCTTAGCCAAAACCCAGGCAAACAGCTCTTCTTGCTGTTCCTCATCCCACTGGAGTAGTGAGGGCATCAGGACCTCCTGTCTCAGGCTGCTGATCACTTGTTTGAACACCCTTCCTGGTCCAGTGAAGTCAGTCAAAACTTGAAATACATTTTCACTGCAGTTGCCAACATCTGAGCTGGCTTTGGGCACCTGAACATAAGGGAAAGCAAAAAAAAAGGTGGTGATATGAACACACCCAAGCTGGCTCTGCTCACGGTCTGGAAATCATCTCTGCATAGAAATTTGCATTCACATGACAGGGATAATAGATGCCACAGCTGAACTCCTGCTGAAAGTAGGGTGCTATTAGCTTGGCTCCTGCTGCATGTGCCTGTGCTGTTTCTAGGCCAGCACTCGAAAAATCTGCAAGTTACTGTACTGGTGCCATGAGGAGTTTGCAGCTTGGATCTGTGCCTCACTGGTGTGAAAAATTCATTTTATATTCTAGTGACCAGCTCTGAGGTTACTGACACAGTCCAAATTAAGCACACGCTCAAGGTCAGGATTTTCAGGGCCTGAGAAGAGAGGGTATTGCACTACGCAGCAGGAGAAACAGCACATCACACTGCTAGCTGAGGCAAGGCACACATTTTTGGCAACCTCCTTCTCTCTGGCATCAAGCAGAAAACTCTCTTGCCCTCTCTTGTAGCCCACTGTGCATCTCCTCGCCACATTTCAGCAGCCACAGCATCTTGTGCCACTGGCCCTTGGCCAACACACAAGGCACAAAACAAGTGTACCTGGGCACCTTCTGCAGGGTTATCAGAGCTGTGCCACAAACACAGCGATGCTCCAAGCTGCTGCACACTGCAAACAGAGCAGAGAGTACTCAGCACCCATGGAAGATATCCTGTTTGGTCAGAAGCTGATAGATACATCAGTGCAAAACCACAGTTTGTTTCAAAATAGCTTAAACCAGAAAAAAAGCCACCTGCCTCTGTAAGGTAAACATGCATTTTCCACTACTCTGGTGACCAAATAAAAACCTAACCTCTAACCCTGCTGCAAACAGCAGTGCAGGCAGGGCTGTCAGTACCTTCCTCATTTGCCTCCTGCATGGGACACAGTGGGCTGACCCCCTTTCCCAGCTCCCCCAAGGAAGGGAAGGCGCAGTGCCCCATTTACAGCGCTGTGAACAAAAAGATCACCGGGGTGTTATTTGCAGCTACCCCCTCACGTTCATCACGGAAAGTCAGCCTGAGTCACCAACAGCTCAAAGCAGAGCCAGGCCACACGGAACTGCCTAAGCAGAACTTGAAAGGCTTTTTCTGTTGCTCTGAAACAGATGCACGCCACAGCCAAAATCCAGTTTTTTAACCTTTTAAAGCCCAACCTACAGTGATATTATAATCACAAGCACAGATTTGTGTCCACACAAGCTTTCTGCCTCCAAGTCTGCTGTTCAATACTGACCTCGCTGTGTGAAAGCAGGTGGTATTTTAGTCCCTGACAATGTATCTACATAAAAACACCCGGTTCCAGAATCCATTTTTAGCACAAACTTTCCCTGAGTAGCACACTTACAACCCAGCCAGTAGATATTTGAATCCGTACTTATTTTTAAATGTTATGTCATTTTCGCTGGCAGCCAAATAACACATCATAAACATGCAAAGAAGCACAAACCTCAACCCTGTAGCTGCATTTCTGCACGCTTTAAAAACTGTAGCACAGAACAGCGCTGCCGGCACATTTCAGACCTGGAGGATGAAGAATTCCATGTGGAATAAGTGCACAGCAGCAGGGGCTGGTGAGCAGGGGCAGCCAATCTCTCTCTCAAAGTAAACAGCCAAGGGAAAGCTGCTGGAACATCTTTGACACATTCAGAGATGGATATCTTCCCCCCCATGGACAGCAAGTAGGTGTACAAACCCAGATGAAGAATTCTTCAAAGCGTGTAATTTAAATGCAGGCTCCTACAGCACTTCTGGCCACATACAGAACTGGAAGCAAAATTCATACATGGGTCTGAAACTCTGCAAACTGGGCATCATCATGCTGGGTTCCAGCTGAGACGAGGAGATTAAATTCATGTCACTGGAAGACTCTTAGCAGGAAGAAAGCCCCTTCCCATATACTATCACACTGACTATGTACTACCAGTGGAAAGGCACAATTCCAAGCTGTCACACTGCAACACCCTCCCTTCTCCACCTCCACAACTGAATGCAGGTTTGCTTGTTCATCTAATAAAACACTTCCTAACACAACACTTCCATGCCTGCAGAGAAGGCTTTGTACTCTAAACAGGGCACTTCCCATGCAGAAATCTTAATGCAAGCCTGACGAGGAAACCTGTCCTATGAAGGGCTTCATGCTATCTTAATTTATGATCAGGAGCTGAACTCGGGGCTAAGGGTTGCACCCGAGTTGTGCCACAGTGCAGATGAAGAAGCAAGGCCTGTGGAGCTGGTTGCTGAAGCATTCCCAGCTGCCAGGCATGAACCAGGGCAGAAGTGACACGGGCAGGACACTCTGAGGCAGCATTAATAAAAGCTTTGAAGGAAGCAGAATTCAGTTTTCACGGTTGGAGGACAACGGTGATTATATAAAGGCTATATACTGGGAGAGGAGCTTTTCTGACAAGTCCTACTACTTTTCTCCTCCTCTGCTCTGGCTCTGCTGATATCTCTCCTGCTCTACTTCCCTATCCAGCAGAAAGGATGCCTGGCTGCAGCAAATGGGAACTCGGCTTAGGGAGAAGTTTGAGGCTTTTCTCATCAACCAGTGCATCAAATGCTTTAATTTGGTAAGCCCTGGGACACAGGAAGCCATTTAAAATGGAAACAACAAAATGGCCACATTGCACTGCAATTCCACAGCACTTTGTAACAACTCATAAAAGAAATACTGAATTACTGCAAACTTCTGCAGGTGGAATTGGAGTCTCTCTAGCACCTAACTAGCAACACCCCAAGCTTGCCCCAGGGCCACATGTGCTGCTTGCTTATCCCCACCTCACACCCTGCAGCCCACACAAGCACTGTCCCTGTCATCCTGCTTATTTGCTAAGTAACACCCTCCCACAAAGCTGTTCACAAGCAACTCCTTTCTCCTTTCTCTGTGTCTCTGCGCAGTGCCAAGGGTACAAGCAGGAGCCATGTGCTGGCTGCTGCCAAATTCCCACTAAAGGGAGAGGCAGGCTGGGAGGTGAGCAAGGAGGGCCACAGTGTAAACAGGCAAGTCATGGTTTGAAGGTGATCTTAAATCTATTTGCTGTAGAATCACCAGACCCTGAAAAACAGTAATGAGCACACGCAAGGAAAAAAGAAGTTCTCACCTCTTCTATTCACCTATCAGAGCAAAAACTCAACAGGAGAGGGGTTCCCACAGAGGATCACTGCTCCTAGGGACATACCAAATTCTGGGAAGAATCCATCATTCAGGCACTAGAGAGTGGGAATGGGTTTGCATTCAGCACTCAACACAAAGCCAAACATCCACTAACTAATGGTCACTGCAGCCAACATGAGCATTCTCTCTTCTCTCCTTGAACTTTCCCAATGTGGGTTTTCTTGACCTCCACAGCCATTTCAAATCCCATGTTTTCATCTCCTTCCAGCTCTTCACTCATCCTTTGCAGACAGCCTCTACATGAAGTTAATTCTCTTTATCCTCAGCTTCTCCCTGGTTCCTGCCTCCCCAAGGTACTAATTACAATGCAGTTTATTAGCCAGGCACATAACATTTAGTCTCTAATTTTGCCCTGCTTTAAAGGAAGCTGGACACCACTGAGACAGTCCACTGCAGTCAGTAACAGTGAAGGGTATTTTTCAAAAGCACTTTAGTGGCTTTGGAACAAGAGTCCCATTTTCAAAGAGACACTTGGAGTAAGTCACTCCTGTCAATGACAGGATGGCTCAGAAAACATCCTTGAAAATAACACCCTCAGGCTCTTTTAAAATCCATCACTCACCAGAGTGAGTAAAGCAGCCCCAAGTCCTCTTTTCCACTGAAGCCTCAAACAGCAAAAGGCTAAATGTTTCAGCCCTGACATTTCAGGCAGATGTGAAGGAAACAGGGATACCATTCAGCAACAAGGCTGCATTATCACAGGTAGGATAGCATAAAATTACCACCCCATTAATTAATTTAGTTCAGCCTGTTATGATAACTGCTAGAGACCTGGTTCAGGGCCCAAGCCTGGGGGCCTCTTTCACCCCAGATACCATCACTGGAGCAGTTCAGTGCCCCACAAGATGACCATGGCACCTGACAATAACCCAGCTAGCACATTTACTGATTGAGAGAGAAAGCCCAAAGAAGGCCTGGAGATGTCCATGACAAAGCCAGGAAATGAGCCCTGGTCTGCACCTTCACCACAAAATACAAATAGCAGTTTTTCCTCAGCCAACAAGCGTTACCCCATGGGCTCAGCTGTCCTCTCCCAAGTCTGCCACGTGTCACATTGTCCAAATGTGAATAAACCCAGATTTCTCTGGGTACAAATATTAGTCTTGACTGATGAAGGGAGTCAGTTTGGACATGACAGGTCTGGACAGCCAGCTGCAAAGCAAGAGCTTGGCTGGAAAACATTACCCACATGTGGCAGGAATGTTCCTCTGTTCCTGCCAAGATGCCACCATCAAGAGAATCTACCTCACCAGTACTGGTTCAGAGGAATCAAGTTGCTGTTCCTCCATCATTTTATCTCTCACTTGTTTGAACAGTGGGGGCGAGGAGGTGGTCAGGGAAATACACAGTGGCAGGACTCCTGGAAACACTCCATAACCAAATATTTTGTGACACTGTCTGGATACCAAGAGTTCTGAACACAAATCAGGATGCTGAAAATCAAACTGAAAGTGTCTGAATCTATGTACTATGCACTACAGGGGGCAAATAAAGAAGAAACCAAATGTCATTTTAGTTTCATTTGCACTTTGAGTGTAGCAAAGTTCTGTGCACCTCTTAAAGATCCCACTCCTTGAAGCCTCAGTGTGATGCCTAACAGAAATCTATAAAGACTTGATTAACAGTAACTTGAGTACAAGTATTGGAGGAACCAGACACACTCTGTTCATGTCAAAAAGCCTGGTGAGCTAAACCAGAAGACCACACTTGGCCTCAAGCTATTTGCTGAACATTTTTGTCCATTTTGGCCAACCACTCCCCCAATTTGCCATGCCAACTCAAAGCAAGTCAGTTTGAACATGGAGATAGAAAAGTATTGAGCTGGAGAGCCTGGGGAAAAAACTTCCATGCATGAGACCACACAACCTTATACCAAATCCCAGAAAGAACTCTGCATCCAGATTTACCTCCCAGTTGTTACTCTGCTCACTGGATACCTGCCCACAGATACCAAAGATGCAGTCTAGTACTGTGGGAGTATCTGAAAAGCTTAGATAACAAGGGACCCTGGGCACTGTTCAGGGATAGACTTCAAAAGTTTGCAATCTGAAAACACACAGAACTGATTCTAGAGGCTGCATCCAGTATTTCCCAAGAGTCATTATATTCAACTACAGTAATTCATTAGGGATCTATTTAAATAAGAAGGCAAAATAAAAATTCTGGCAAAAACCTTGTCCAGCACTGAATTAAGCTGAATAATTCAAATCAATAAATGCCATCTTAAATAAGGGAGGCTACACCACAAGGCCCAAATGCTTCCACAAGAAACAGCAAGAAGAAATTTGAGGCTTCTGCTTTTCTTGCTAAGAAAGAGCAAGAACTGAGATTAAGTGCAACACAGTAGCCTTGGTACGTCCTAATCAATGGAAAACACTGAACTGCTGCACAGGGCCAGCATCTGAGAAAGCTCGTGCAGTTGTGCCAAATGACACAGCAAACCCACAAAACTGTGCCTCTAGCACATGGCTTGCTAGTGTGGCTTAACTTCAATAGCCATCAAATAACTCCCAAGCTGATTTTGGAATCCATTCATTCACACAGTGATTTGTCAATGCAGAAGCGGCCTCAATTAAGCAAATTAGCTCATGGAAGTGAACGGTTTATCTAACTCCTTGGAATATTTGAGTACTTTCATCGTTTGCTCTCAAGCTCTCTGAAGCTGGTAGGGTTCCCAAAGACTGTGGGAAAGCTTTTCAGTAATCCTAAGCAACTCCCTTGAGTTACAATTTTTCAGTAGTATTAAATATCACAGACTATAGAAAGGGAACTAACAAAACCCAAAAGCCAACCTAGACTAGCATTGTGACCCAAGGGCTCAAGTGGTTTTGGTATCACATTTGGGTATCAAAAATAGAAGCTTGTGGTCCAAGCACCCCTCTTTGGACCAAAGCTGGAGAAGAGAAGACAAGGCAGGTTCCTGCCTGAGCTCAGTGGGCATTCCTTGCACTGAGCACCTTGGATGAGACCATCTGCAGGATCACCCAAACAGTCATCACTGCCCTTCACAAACAAGCACCCCTAGACAAGGCATCCCTTCAGCTGAAGCTCCTGTCCCTCAGCCAGCAGCTGCACTGACTTCAGACATAAGGACCTGCATTATAACGAGCCATAGGCAGCAGGAAACAAAGTGTGCATCTCATGCAGAGGCTGAAAGGCCCATTGTAATTAACCACTCTCAGCCCTGTACGCTGGACAAGACAAAAACAAAACCCACAGTTTTCCTTTGCTGGTAAGCCCTAAAAACACTGCCCACTATTTCTCATACAGGGCCTGTACGTCCAGCACTTTCTCCATCACAAGCTAGAGCATTTGGCATAAGCTGTGGGAAGGTTAATTCCCACCAAAAAAAAAAAATCCCATTTTACTGGCAATGCCTGCAGCACAGAAAGAACATCACCATGTCACACAGACACACTTCTCCTTGGGCTGAACCTCGCTGCCCAGTGGGACACTGCAGAAACCAGTGACTGATCACCAGGTGCAGACAGGACCCAAGCACAGGGGGGAAAGCATTTACCCAAGGGCAGCCAACATTTCTGCAAAGAGCATGTCAGTGCTCAAATGTGGTTAATGCTTTACTTTAGCTCACAGCAAGGGTGGATGCTCTCCCAGCAGAGCACAGTGAGGATCTGGTAGAGACCTACTCCCAGAGAGCCTAGGGGGGGAAAAAAGGGATGGGATGGGGGGAATATGGTGTTTTGATTTTTGGCTTTAAACATCAAACTCTACTTTAACTGGCAATTAAAATTAACTTTCCCAGGTCAAGTCTGTTTTATCCCTGACACTAATTGCTTTATCTCAACCCACAAGCTTTTTCACCTCATTTTCTGCCACCAGTGTGTTGATGAGGCAGTGAGAGAGAAGCTGGGTGGGGATCTGGCTGCAGACCAAGGTTAACACACCACAACATCTCACCAAGCAAGGCGGACATCCTTCAACAAGAAAAGAGTTAAAGCTTGAAGAATAACTTGGACAAAATAGCTTTCCTAAATCTCAGCAATTACAGGTCTTCTTGCAGCTCACTGAGATGATGAGAAGCAAGCTGTAGGATTGAAAAACTGTAAGTTTTTCCTCTTTAAAAATCAAACTTTAGTTACACACCATTATTTTTCTGTTGTTTCCAAATTACTGGGTAAGAAAGGGTCCATCTCTAATTTGGCACCTCAATGCATCATCATACAACACTCAGACCACGTCAGGATCAGAAGTGAGAACATGTTTCTAGCAGATGAAACTCATCAGCAGGGCACAAGAAGCAGCAGGACACCACTGGGGGCATTTCCTCTTTCATGTTTTTCAAAATAATTTTCTTTCAGTCAGTATTTTAGCTTCTCTCTTGGAAAGTTTTTAAATGCTCCTCTTCTCTCTTGGCACAGCACAGTGTAGACAGGCACACGTGCACATACACCTCTGGTATTTTTCAGAGCTATAGGGACTTGCCCTGCTGCTGTCCCAAGGAAGGCACATGCCAGTCCTTCTGCATCTCCCTTCAGATACTCCTTTCAAGCCAAAGAGTGAGGTTCAGGCCACATTCCAGCAACGAAATGCTCCCAGGCAAATCTCTGGTCTCCTGCTAATGATGTGCCAAACTATGCTTGCATGAAGCTGAGAAGTGGAAAGAGGTAGCAACTATTTCATATCCTCCTTTTCAGAAATACAAAAGAACTCCAGACAACCTTTCTGCAGCCCTTCCTGGTAAAGTTCCACCAGAGAAAACAAATACCATTCATTGTTTAACAGGACAGGTTGCAAAACTATTAAGTTATGATGTTTTCTCACTCCCTGTTATTCCTTTGGAGAATTAAAGGGATGAAATAAATCTGAAGCTACAGAAAACTCAGAAGAACTCTGTCCTGCTGTGGCAAACAGGACCACCACTGCTATCCTCTGGCCATGCTGTTTGAACAGAGGTGCTCCTGCCAGCTGAGAGCATGAAAAGCTCCATCTAATACACATTCCAAGAAGACTTCAGGAAAAATACTTACTTTTCACCTTAAACATAAATTCATAGAGTAATTCCTCTGTTTTAGAAACGCAGAGGGCACCACTACCTGTCAACCTCCACGGTAAAGCAATTCAACATTGTCTCATGCAGTTCTGCAGGTATTAAAATGTTAGGTATCATCCTAAAATACACACATGCAACAAGGCTGTTTCTTCTATATTGTCCCAAAACCAATGCTGATCTCAATTCAGCCAAAAGTCTTTCAGTGGGGGACCAAAATAAACAAAACAAAACAAAAAAATATGCCACAAATATACCACTATTCATCTTTGAAAAGGAGAAGTGAAACATTTCTGAAAGGTTTCTGTATTCTTCCACACCTACACCACAAATCTCTTCTCAACAGTCCAGCTTTCTTTCAGTTTCCTTATGGCAGAGTCTGTACACGCCTTAAAAAAAAAAAAAACCAACTAAAGAAAATATTGGATTCAGACACAAACATCAAAGCATCAAGTAACAAACCTGCCACAGTTACTTCAGAAACCGGGTGAGTCATGAAGACCTCAATACAACTGAATTATCCAGGTTCTGTCAAAAACTTCACTGATGGATCACCATAAAACCAAATTTTAAGTCTTTTTTTCACTTTCAGTAAACTAAGGAATTATTAATTATACCAGTCAACAGCATGGTAAGTATTTCAAAAGGACACTTAAATATTAAAAATAAGCCAATTCCAGCAATTCTTTCCCAGGAAACAGATGTAGGTAGCATGAAATAACACTCCTGTGCTCCCACACCAGCCCTCAAAGCCACTTATCTAAGAGCCACTGTGCCTGCAAACATGCAGAAATCATGCAAGTGATAGCTGCAGACACCAAGATGGAGTTAAAAAAAATACCGGGAAATCAGCTGGCTGCTTGGTGAGGTTTTGAAAGGCTGCTATGAAGGGAGAGGCAACAGAGGGGGAAAACAAGAAACCAAAGCAAATTCCTTTTCTTCTTGAAAATAACGATGATAAACATTCAAGCAAACCAGAAATAAATATTTTGCTTTAACACTGCAGTCATCTATAATAACTGACTGTGTTCAGGCACTGCTGCAAGAGCAGCTCAGTAAAAGATCTTCAACTTCAATACAGTGGGCACTGTGCAATTGCAGGAGGGGGCTGCCTGCCTCACTTCAGCAAGGAATACTCAAGTGAAAAAATGCTGAAGCACATCAAATCAAGAATAAGGCTGGGGGAAAAAAAAAAAAAAAAGTTGCTAACTGGAGAGCTTAGAAAATCTGATTTTAGTTCTGAGGTGTTTCCTACTTTGCTGAGCGAGGAGAGGCAGATCCAGATCTGTGCTTTAAGTCTTTGCCTCTATGATTACAACTGCACACCCTGCTGAAACCTCTGGGACAAAGGAACATTCCTTTTCCCCATCCTCTCACACAGAAACAGCTTGGATGCAGGGACCACCTCTCAGAATACTACAGAATGCTTCCCATCACAGGGCAGAGCCCTCCCAGCTCTGATGGGAGGACTGACAGATACCCCAGGAGCATCCTCAACAGCCTGCAATCCCTGTGGATCCCATTAACAGTGTATGGAGCAGGGCAGTGTGAAATCTCTACTCGGTGGAGCAGCCCCCACTATTTGCTTGGCACTGCCTATCTGCAAAGAGACAGAGTGTCTAGTGATTGTTCCAAGGTGACCTGGAGAAGGGACTCTTGGGGTTCAAGTCCTGGTTTTGCTGCAGAGCTATAATGAAGCCTTGTAAATCAAAATCAGTGGCCCATTTTTCTGTGCAATAGGAAAAATTAAGTCTTCCAAACTTCACTGGAGCACTTAAAGGAGTTACTACACAAAGCAGTATCACGTTTATTTAAACTGCTCTGGATGATGCTTAAAATACAACACTTGTAGTTTCATCTGGTGTTGATCAGGAGACAAAGCTACACTAATTCATCCAAGGTGCAACCTCACCCACTGAATAATTTGCCATTGTTTGATCTTCCTGTGAAGGAACAGCAGGAGACCAACGAGTCTACAAGTAAGGATTATAACGCACAGAGGACAAATTCTTCTTGATGATTGCAGAATAACCCCTCTGAAGCAATAAATTTACATTGCTGTAGCAGGATAGAAGATGGCTTTTTGGTCTTTTTGGTCCTGAAAGCAAGGGAAAAGAAAGCCCATGCCAACCTGACAGACATCCCTTTCTGGGAAACAGGGAGTATCAGCCCTGCCTTGCAGAGAAGGGGAGGGATCACAGCTCCACTGAGCTCTCTCTGGGACAGGGGCTACACGACCACTGAAAGAGTCACACGGATGGCACAGCCCTTCAGATCAGTGCATCTAATTCAAGATCCCTTTAAACCTCAGCTGCAGGAACACTGCAGGCCATTAAACCACACAGAGCCTGTCACACAGGCACCCTGCAAGAGCTAGAGGGATTCTGGAAGTGAAGGCTGGCCGGAAGAAATGAGATATTGGTTTTACGATGGACCGTAACATTTCTAACTGTTCTTTCTTTCGGGGCTTACAAACATCACTTGGCCCCTTCAGATCAGTGCAAGAACTGCCAAACTTTCTGCTAAAAAATAATAAAAACACTAAAATTAATTAGTCCACATTTAGACATCAAGCATATTTTGCCTTTAAATACATTTGAGCAAGAAGACATCAGATTGCAAGTTGCAAATTGCACATAAAACATAACGTAAGAGATAAGCATGTTGCCTCTACACCATTTCATCTATCAGTAGCAGATTAAAAAACCCTTTCTCCTAATCAACATATATATGCCAGTTACAAGTTTTCTTGGTCCTCAAAAATCCGCACTTGGATTTGAATTTGTTTCTATAACTTAAACAAAGTTTTTGTGTTAATATGCCCATGCCACACTCCTGACACAACACCCCACAGGAGCCTGAAAGCATCAGAACCCAGAGCTGGATTTGGTTTCTGCTGCACTGTTCAGACAGAGACCGTCCCCCTCAAAAAAAAAAAAAAAAACAAAACCAAAAGGCTTCTTCGAGAAGAAATATGAATGTAGTCAAGAGATCTAGTTTAGAATAACTTTCTGTGCAACTCAGCTGCAGAACAGACAATATTCTCTAATGGGAAAGGCACACTAGAAACAACTTACCAGAAATAACATTGCCAGCAAAGATATATTAAGGGAAAATGAATGGTAAGCAATAACCAGCCAATGCTTGGAAATATTCATCCCCACTAAAATGTTTATTTTCACTCCGTGGCTTTCTTCCCCTTTAACTGCCCCAGTGACAAATAAATTATGAACATTACAGCTCAAATATTACTAAGTTGAGAAGGAAGTAAAAAAAAAAAAAGACAGCAGTATTTTCAAGCTGATTCTTATTCTAGGAAAACAAATACTTTATTAAAAACAAAAATTAAAAAGGAAAAACTGCTCTTGTAGTTAAGTCTGCCATGCCTAAGCCATTCAGGCTCTGCTGCTGCCAACCAATCAAATGCTTTATCAATACCTTCAGAAACAGAATCAAGCTCTTAATCTCTGCCTCAGTTTCCCCACCTGTGGCACTTCTCCCCACCCCTGTCCATTCAGGCTGCAAATACACAGAGGCAAATTCTATTGTGCAGCATCAAGGACAACAGAATGCTCTGAAGCACTGCAGTATTCCAAACACTGACTTTAGTGACATCCTCCATGCAGATCTTGCCAGATTTTAAGGAGGGTTTGATCAGGCCTGTAGCACAGAACATAAAATCGTATTTGTTATATTTAACATAGGAGAGGAATGGGTTGCACAGCAAAACAACTTAAAAAATCCAAGAGCCAAACTGTGCTGTCAACCCCTCAGTACCCAGCTGCTCATCACATAGGGCCCTTTTTTCTGTTTGTTCCACCAGGAACCCTTTGGTGATTAACTTCTCTATTTATCTTTGATACTTATCTTTTTGCTGAAGATGGAATTTCGAGATTTTCATTGATATCTGAAACCCCAGCAGCAATAAAACCGGCACAGAAGGAGCCTGTCTCACACACACACACACTCTCACCTGGAGTCACAGAGCACTAATTTTACTGCAGACACTTAGTTGAGGGAGTTTTTGCAGGCTGCAGTCAAACACTGCTGCATGGGCAAAGCTCTCCCCAGGAAGTTAAGCATGGCTCAAAAGTTTTCATTCAGCAAAACAAGAAACAATTTGGCATTCATTCCCACGCAAACACCAATGCACCCTCCTTGGGAGGGACCAATTATTTTCCTTTCCATCCCATGCTCAGGCCAGTCATCCTCTATCACTTGATAAAACACATGAATAGCTGCATTCAAAGCTGTAGCAAACAGAGACAGCTCAGTAAAGCTCTGTAAAAACAGCTCCCCAGAGCACACCACAGAACTGGTTCCCAACGCGCTTCCCATATGCATGCCCTTTATCTAAAGAAGCCCATGACTTTGGCAGATGTTGGATGCTTGCAACTAGGTCAGTTTGAACCAGAGTGAGTCGAGGCCAAAGGCTAGGGAGAGAAATTAAACTGCGCTCCTGCTCCACAAACTGTGGCTGTCAGACCGAGAGCTCTTTGCCTTCTGCTCAGGCAATGATTTCACCACTGGCTAGGCAGAAGATTCGACTGGCAGGGCGATGAAATGCCTCAGCGATGAACCATCAGGAGCACTTGGAACGTTATTACCAGTAAAAATATTCCAAAATATAGCGCACGTAGGAATTCATGGGGAGGGAGGTAGACAGGCAGGAAAGTGTTGCCAAGGTATGTGAATCAGCCTTATCGAAATCCTCATCGCTGCACGGCTGGCATGACTGATCACACTGCTGCATCCACCCAAAAGGCACAAGCCTCCAGCTGGAGAACAGAGGCTTCAGCCCTTCCCTCCTGGTGCCACCTGCCACCAGTCACCCTCAGCTCTTTAATCCACGGCCCAGCGCTGCAGGAGAGCAACTGCAGGTGGAAATCAGCTGGGCTTTTAAAAGTTGCCGCAAAAAAATCCTGAGCAACTTCTGCAGCAGGAATGCCTGCAGACTACAAGCAGAATTTTTCCCCACTGCCACTGACTGCAGTTGCTGGGAAATTCAAGTTTCCAAAAGCACGCAGGAGTAATTAGATGAAGCCAAATAAATGTGTACACAAAACCTTACACGAATATGCAAATAATAGGGTGTATTCAGCAGCCCCAGAAATTAAAGCAGCAGCGCAGGCTTGTATTTGCATAAACTATGCAGGATATGGCACCAAGTAATTTTGGAACATGTGCATTTTGCAAACAGCAAGCGTAATAATAGACAAATATTTTGGAACGTGACATTGATCAAATACTCCCTAAAACTTCACATGAAGAACCTCAGAGACACCGCACTATTTAAACACAGACATCTACTGCTGGCGTCCTGGGGTATTTTCACTGCTGAGTTCTGTGGGAAAAGAATTGGACTTTATATAGATTTTTATCAGCATTTATTATTTATAAAGCCCTGTTGGCAAGCACAGTGTTTTATGAACAAATAAAAGTGAATGATCCATGCTTAAAAACCACATAATGAATGAATGTATACTTTGTACATATGCGTGGCACATTCAAGCGGTTGCTGCTAGTCTGTTGCACAGTGAACATGGAAAAGGGGAGGTTTTTTACATCTCTAAAAAGAAATAACAATAGGCACTTCTAAATGTACTGACATGAAAGCCAAACCCAATCCAAACTGAGCTCTTCAATCACTCCTGAGAAGCCCAGCCCCTGGCTTGTTTTCTTAACAAGCTGAGTTTCTGCCCTGATGGTCCCTCCCTTGTGCAAAGCAAAATCTGAGGAAACCAACTTGTCGCCGTATAAGGCAAAAAAAAGGTTTCTCTTCCTGAGTTACAAATAACCAGGGAAAGTCATACATGTGGCCAAGGAAAGCAGAAGTATGAATACAGAACTCCCTCACCGCTGACAGGCTAAAATTAGTAGTTTATTTAACTGCCCAGAACTACACACTGTGCCTGTCCTATGCAGCATCTCCCTATTTGTCTGTCCTTCTGTTTGCTCCCCGCTAATTTGTCCCTCGGGGAGCAGCAGCCCAGCAGCCAGCGCCGAGCCCCACTCATCCCAGAGGCCCGAGCAAATGAATATCCACATGCAGTTACACCCGGGCAACTCTGCAGTGCCTCCAGTGATTCCACCCCACGGGCAGCACCTGAGAGCAGCACTCGGCCCCACGGGACACTCGGTAAAACGATTAAGTCCTCCACGCTTTCCACCAATCATCTCTGCTGCTCCTGCTCTCACTCCCCTGCAGCACCTGTAAGCACAGCGCTGGGCAGATTCGCTTTGAGCACAGATTCACCCTGCAATGACAATTCCACATTTGCATCTGTTCATTGTATGAAGAGTGTCACGGTATTTGCAATGACGGCAGATAAATTATACAGGGAACAGAGGAACACTTGCCCAGTGCAGCTGGGCCAGCGCTTAATGCAGGCTAGGGATTGTTTTGAGTTTAGTTTGCTTTTTTTTTCTTTCTCCCCCTACCACCCAGTCTGTTACTGCCCGTGGACCCCGCTGGCCATGGGGCACACTTGTCATGCTGCTGGCAGGACACAGACCTGGAGCAAGGCAGAGAGTAGAGACAGCAGCACCTCAGTCGAGTTCCCCCCCTTGGAGGAGGGAGAACTCCAGGAATCGCAGCGCTCACTTCCAGGCGGTGGGGCTGGGGTGTGTGAAACACTCCAAAGGAGCAGCAACGCTACTCCGGTACAAAGCACGCCCCAGGAGTTGGGGAAAAACAGGGAAAGAAACGCTAAACCGGTGAGGAGTGAGCAGTGCAAAGGAGTTCGAGGAAAATGCCACACTAGGGACTAATGCTGCTGATCCTACACTCAAACACCCCAGCTGATATACAGCCCTCCAGCAGATCCATACATTCCTGGCACACCAGTGCCCACTGGGTGACATCACCCGTGGGCTCTTCCTTGGATATTACTTTGAGGAAGGATTATCCTACACTCATTCACACTGACAGCTCATTTTGCAAGTAGCTCATCGGAAACAATATATTTACTTACTAAGGTGTTACTCACATAAAACAGGCGTGTTCCTGTCAGGCTCCTACAAATTAAGTTATATCCACATATAGTCACCTAGGGTATAGAACTGCTGAATTTATCTCATCAGATGTGATGCAGTTTCCTTTGGAATTACAACTATGTTTCGAACTAAACTTGTGCTTTATTATATGGAGATGAATTCTCATTTCCATTTCATATTAACAGGGAATATTAACCATGGTTTAGTCACATACCTTGAAAAATTATAGTTCACGTTCAGTACAAATTTGCATAAGTAGTTTGAGCATGTGAGAGGAGCAATGCTAAATACTGAATACAAGTACCAAATGCAGAGTTCTTACATTTACTGTAGAATATATTATGTGTATGGCCTCAAAAAGCCTCAGAGATTACGAATACATTTCTTTTCCATGGAAACTATAATTCTCAAATCCAGCAAGCTATTTTGAGAAATTTAAATCAACTATACACTTACATCTGCTGGAAGCAGAACATTTCCACAGGCTGTACACTTCAAGGCACAAGCACAGCCGTATGGACATCTTCCCAACTCCTCTACTACACTTCTGCCTCTGACACCGCATCTCACTATGCAGATTTAGTGCTAAAGTCTCATTTGGATTGTTCTGTACCCAACACCGGGACTTTCGGGGCTGCTGCGCTTTGCACCGCTGCATCACTTAAGAGGATGAGGAAAAAGCGGTAACGCGGGAGGCACGAAATAAATGCTGCTAGCACTAGCTTCTGGCGGTATTTATCCAGTGTGGAGTGGACAGGCTGGCGCTGGAGCCGAGTGCCCGGCCAGCCGGAGACCCGCGTCGGTGCCCGCCCGCCCCGGGGCACGGCCCCGCTCCGGGCGCTGGGGAGTCCCGCGGACCGGCGGCACAAGTTGGGCGGCAGCGGGTGGGTGACCCCTCGGCACTGCTGAGTCATTTCAGCCCGCCGAACGCCGGGCTGCCCTGACCACCCCCGGGGCTGGGGGGCTGCCCGCAGAGCCGCCCCGGCACCGGGGGAAACTTCCCCTGCGCTCCGCCGCGCACCCCCGCCCGCGGCTCAGCCCCGGCGGCACGGGGGGGCTGCGGGCCGGCCGCACTCACCAGGTAGGCTCCCACCGTGCCCTGGGCCAGCATCAGGGCGCACTCGGACACCA
>VWYO01003124.1:200283-218004 GCA_013400275.1 Rhadina sibilatrix | reverse complement strand
TCGGAGGCAGCGGGGATGCGGTCGGAGGGAGCGGGGATGCGGTCGGAGGCAGCGGGGATGCGGTCGGAGGGAGCGGGGATGCGGTCGGAGGCAGCGGGGATGCTCCCGCGCGGCGCTGCGAGCCGGGATTCTCCCCGCAGGTTGAGGGCAGGATGCCCCCGCATCGGCCCGGCCGGTGGCTCCTTGCCGGTGGGTGTCCCAGGCTCCATTCAGTTGTAGGGGGGCCCCTTTACAAAGGGAGACGGAGGCACCGCAAAAATGAAACGTAAGAAGAACTGAGCGGCAGGAGGTGACTTGCGTCGCGCTGCCGCTGCCACGTGCGCCAGCCTTGGCAGTGCTTCGTGTCCCCGCCACCTGCCTTCCCTGGTGCCCTTTGTGCTCAGCCCCACCTCGAGTTCTAATTTCAAGAGATATCTTCTGCTAAAAACCACTAATCTTCACTTCTACTATTACAGATCACATTCCTTGGCGTAATTGCAGAACCTGATCTGTTTCACTCTTCACATGCACTTTTCTAGTTAATTTCTGGATCCACACTGGGGGCTTCTTCCTTGATCTACTGATCTACTTCCTTGTGTTATCGAACTCCGAGTTATGTGGAAGTTTAAATCCATGATCCATTTAGTGCTGGGATACCCACGGCCTTTGAGAGGAAGAATTTTCTGTGGAAACACAGGTTACATTTTTCAGAAATACCCCATGGTTTGCATCCTAAATTTCATTTTCAAAGGCAGTTGAGGCCTTGAAGCTCCTGAACACTTCAGAAGATATCTTCGAAAATGGAGCTTAAGACCGTTTTAGTTTTCAGGGCATAAACCAGTCAGCGCCGGGAAGTTAAGGGAACTGATATTTCGAATGAACCTTTTCCTTCCCATAATCCTTTTGAGTTTCTTCTCCCAAAATATTATCACCTCTTGGGGGCTTTTTACTTCGGCCTGTTTTTCCGTGAGTAACCTTATTAAACGCGGTGCTGAAAATCTCTGAGCAGTGTCTCCAACCCAGGCTGATGAATATTTACCTAGACCAGCTGGTGCACATTGTGGAACTGCAAACCGTTGCTGGAAAGAAAATGCAGAGACCTGGCACACTCAGTTGCTGCCCTTTGCTCATCAGCTGCCAACAGGTCCCTCCCATGCTGAACTTTGTCTTGCCACAGCTTTTCCAGCAGGTCTGGGCCACATCAGCAGGCGTCAAAAGTCCGGTCCAGTGGACACGGTCTCCAATATTAATGGCCTGAGGCATCATTATCAAATAATTAGTGAGGAGAACAGTCTGGTGCTCGTAGGTGAGTGGCCTTTGTTTTAATGAGATAGGCATCAGTCCTCCAGACATTGCAAGCCTCACAAGATGCACATTAGAAGCTTCCTGAGGCCTCAGCTGCCAAGGATTTTGCATGAGGCCATGAGAAACTGGCTCTTGCATACAGGTTTCTGCCAGTTCATAAGGTGTTTGTTTTCCATCCTGAAAAAGAACTGGTTCTTCCACCAAAGAAACCCCAAAAAGGCAAGTTTTCCAGAAATCTCATTAGACAACAGAAGTGCTCATCTCCTTCCTAAAATGTTTATTTAGGCACCTCTTCTATAAAAATCCTGAAGTTGGGCAGCTAGGAAGGCCTCTATCTCTAGATGGGCAAATTCACAGACTAATTCAATTAGCGTGGCTAGACAGATGTTTTGCTCCAGGTGGATGCTGTAATGAGTTATAAACAGGATGGACAAGTTCACAGACTTTTAAATAAGTGAAACCAGAGTGGTGTCTCTTAAAATACTTGAACATACAGAGTTATGCCAGGGGAAGTCTTAAAATTTCCTGAAAAAAAAAAATTCCAACAGAACCAATACACATTTTTGGGGCATGCTGGTCTTTTCAGTCACCTTTTGCCTGCTCTAGGTTAGACGCTAAAGGCAGCAAAATTCTGAAAACTCATCTAATTCGCCAAGTACTTATCTGGAGGCAGAAGTAAACTTCTGCACATGCTACTGCAGTTAGCAATATTCAAGTTGATGCTTTAAAGCTCTTGAGAACATATATATATATATATATATTATATATGCAAATGACATCTTGTGACTTGATCACGTCTTAGACATCCTGTTGGAAGAGTTTGTCCAGGCTGATACACTGCTTGTCTTTCACAAGGAAAACAGCTGCTAGAAAAAATTTGACTCTAATACTAATTATCTGAAACATCTGGTTGCTTGGTTTATTGCAGCAGAATACAATTTTCAGTTCAGTTTCTATCCAGAAGAGACAGAATGCCTAGATTTTTTTTTTCTCTTATTTATGTTGTATACTCACACTTATTTCCTCTAGAAAAATTCCTTCTGGGTTGCTCTGCTGAAAGAAAGAGTGAGGGTCTTGCATCTCCACTGAAGTACATTGGTAGACCTGAGTTTGCTTTTTGCCACCTCCAAACAGACCACATTCCTGAGAGATCTCAGTAGAGTGCTCCAGGGATGGACAAGTGACCTGGTTGGATTTAATAGTTAATTATTGCTATACCCAAACAGCTTTTCTGGCCTAAATTGATTCGACTTTAACTACTAATGTGTGGAATACTAATGTTCTTGGATTATCATTAGCCTAGAATGAAAAATGACTCTATAGCTAGAAAAGTCCCTTCTCCTCAGGGCTCAGCAGTTTCACCAACACAGTCCTCAGCTGTTTCCACAACCAAAGCAAGTGTTTTCCCCCACAGTAATGTGTACTAAAACATCTTGCAGATACCTTGTGGGGCTTTTATAAACACTCTGACATTCATTGCTGGGAGGCAGCATGCTGCCCTAGATAAGGGTGGGCACTCCAATCTTAAACAAGCCAGCTCCCCTGGGACCACCTCATTACATCTTGTCTCTGGACATCTCCTTGCTGAGTACCTCTGGGCTTGTGTCAATGTTCACCTCTGGGTAACCTTAGCAGAAATGACTCCTTAAGTTTTAGCTTTCATATTTTTCAGATTCTGTGCTAAGTGTGTAGTTCTGAGCCTCATATTAAGTGTTAGTCAGCTCTCTTCACAGAGTAGGTAGACAAAACAAATCCTTTCCTGCTGAAGACCAAGGACAAGAAGTACAAGTTTCAGGCCCAAATGCATAAACAACAGTGGACTGAAGAGAGAAAACAACCTGAAGCTGTAATTGAACAATTAAACCCCAATATGCAAATAGAGTTTTCTTAATCCGTCACCATGCTGAAACAATTTCTGCTTTAGTTCACTTTTTCCCTCTCCTGTTCATGGGTAATACAACTGCAAATTAGCTGTGTAATGGTGTGTCTTGATACTAGGCAGGCACATCTTTTTTGATCCATGTGTAGAGTTATTGCCTGTGGTATATGGGGTGTGTGGCACTGAGGAACTGAGAGAGAGCTGTGTAGGGTGAGGACCTTGGTGAAGTACTTGACTGCTATCTTACACCTCAAGGGGCAAAAGTGCAAACTGAAAATCTAAGCTTGACCATCAGCAGTGTGGGTAACAGGAGAAGGCTCAGGAGAGGATGATTTCCCTTCAGCAGAGCTGGTGGAAACCACGCCTGTGAAATGTGCCAGCGCAAGCAGCTGAGCCGTATCATTAGGCACCTCTACAATTGCTATTGGAATCATATTCCCAACCCTTCCAGACATATTTTACAGTCCAGGGAGCTAATGTGTGCCTCACCCAGCACAGCCACACTGGAGCACTGTACAGCATCCTGCTGAGGATGTAGCAGAGAAAGCCAAGAACAGGTGCTAAGAGAAAACTATGGTCCTACAGAAGACCTGTGATATATATATATAAAAAATCCAAAAAACCAAACAACCAAAGCAGTGCTGCAACCATAACTATTGACTTCTGCCACCAAAATTGCTCTGGATATTCTTTATGGGATGACTGCACTTCACTGCTCTCCTTTCCACTGCTGTAGGTCAGGAGCAGCTATTGCAGTCTGACACTGTCCCAAGTGTCTGCATCCTCACCCCTCCCCATGGCTATGGTTTTAGACAGGTGTCTGTGCAGTCTTGGGGCTGCTCTCCCGCCCCGTGGCCCTGGGTGCCAGCCCAGCTGTAAATCGCTGCTAATCTGAGATAATTGCAAGGGTGGCTGAGGAACATCACCGTGAGAGCCGCCCTCGGGGCATGCTTGCCTCAGTCTGCCGGGCTGGCACTTGTTCTGCCCCTTGCTCTGGCAAAGAAGATGCTCTCACCTGGCTGCGAGGATGTCACAGCGCTGCATTAGGTACAGGAAAACGATGTCCCTGAGAGGTTTGCATTCTGCCTCCTTCAAAATCCCACCAGTGAAGTTAAAAATCAGGCACAGCTGTCTCAGATACCAGTCTCAGGCTACACCCATTTGGGTTTCTTTCCAGGACAGTTGTATCCATGTTTGGGCCAGTTTTCATTTGCTTTAAGCCATTTGGATGAAAGGAGAGCTCATGTGCTGCCAGAACAGATTTGCATGTAACGTAAATCATATCCCCTTGGCACCAGATCTGCACCCCTGACTGGTCCTGCTTGGTGCATTTGTCTGAGGGAAGGCTTACATAATAAGAAAATAAGGAGTAACTTCAGATCTGTTCAAAGTACAAGGAAGAAAATGTAAATAGATGTGAGATCCCAGGGCTTTAGCCAAGAGGCTTTTCCTTGGGATGGCTATGAAATTATGTTTCGTGATTCTCCAGTACAAAACCCTGTGGACCATCTGGCACAGGAGGCAAGGGATTCTAATCACCTGCCAGTGGAGAATGGGGGTATGTGTGCCCATCAGCCAAGGGAGTATGGCAGTGTAAGGAGAACTGAGACTGGGGCAGCTTGTGGATGTATCAGCAGCTGTCATTTCCAAGATACCATGACACTAACAGTTTTAAAGCAATTTCTTTCTATAAACACTTCTGACTTTACCGCCTTGCTATTTTGAGTCCTGCTGGAGACTTGGACTCATTAAAAAGGCATTTCCTTCAGACAAGCAGATTAGATGGCTGTTCCTTCCTCCACATGATGAAAGGATGGAGAACACCTCACTGAAGCTAAAAAATGCAGAAAATTAGGACACATTAGTTTAACCAGAGGTCAAGGTTCACCTTGAAATCTCCATCTATAAAAAGAGTTTAAAAAGAGATTTCTAAATGCAAGAATTGAGTGTCTTGTCTACAATCCACATTGCATAAACCTGGCTCCTAACCTCTAATTACGGTTTCCCAAATAAATAAGACTTGGATCTGAAGGCAGCTGAGTAATCTCCAGTGCCACTGAGTCCATGAGACCCGAGGGGATGCAACACTTTTACAGAAGAACTAGGCACCCAGCAGGATCATGGTCTAAATGGAAATCCAAATTACTTTTGAATTAAAGCAATGTCATTTAGCAAACACAGTATAATTGTGGAGTACCTGCAAATATTGACATCAGCCTAACGCCTCATTTAGTAGGAAAGCTAATTTGCAGAATCAGAAAATGAAAAGTAAATTACTGGACAATAGACTGCTGCTTTCCTGACTATTAATCAGCATCTCATAAAGCAATGCTTGTCCAAACTGTAAGTCAATATACAATAAAAATATTAAATTTCTTTATTGTAAGGATGAGACCTTGAAACTCTAATTTTAGAAGATAATTCTATTTAATCAGTCAAAAAAAAGGAATGTCATCTGTACTTTGATGTGGACTTGTGAAACAACTAAGATACTCACTGTAGTAACACCTTATTACAAATGTTCTGCTTTCCTGTCATTGTCACACTCTGGAAAATATTCTTGGCCAGACCTGTCCATGGCTGATGATGCAGCAGAAGGCAATGTTCCCTGGAGTCTGTAAGAATTCATCTTCCAGGTGGTGGGGTAACACAAGGAGCGATGGTGACATCTTTTGTGTGGGACATCACACCGAGTTCTCACAGTCACAGTTGCTGGTGACACACAGACACTTCTGCCCAACTCTGAGCATTAATGTTTGTGGGTCAGCCCAAAGTTCATTGCTGTGATTTCATTTTGACCCCTTACTTTGAGGTTTTTTGTGTTAGCTGGGCACAATTTGCTCCTTCTACGTGTCCACCCTGTAGGTAACTTCCTTTAATAGCAAAATGTGGCAGAGCTTTTATATGAAAGTTTGTGAAGTGCTTTGGACCAAGGTTTCTATAAACACTTTGTAAGCAAGTGGAGTTGCATCCAGACACTGAACAGTTTTGCCCTGACACTTCTTGCTAGATAATGACTTGGTGGACCTAGTACTTGTAAATCAGACTGTCTCCTTAATAAAGAGATTGTTTACAGTGATGCTCAGTAGCATCTTGAAATTCAGCTGTGGATGAATGGGCTGACTTCCCCTGGAACTTTTTATTTGCTGTCCATGACCACATTCTCAGTGGATCTTGCAGCTTGGCATGAACATTTTCAATCAAACATTGCTTGCTTTCAGCCCAATCATATTTGTTTCTTTAGACATGATGTTGAGCATTGTATTTGTCTCATGGTACTAGTTCCTGGGTTTATCAAAATGACTGTTGTATCTCTTTGCAGAATAGACTTTATTAACATCTCAGAGCTGGTAAAAACCTGGCTTAGTGCTTTTCTGGATTACCTGTTTCTTCCAAATGGAAGAGAATTTCCAGTGTGATTTTTCTGGTGAATCTGTAGTACCAGGGTCTCTCTAGGACACGCTGTAGTCACAGATGAAGTGAGCCACTGTGAAGGTGTTCCATCTCTCAGGCTGGGGTAAAGGTGTTCATGGTAGAGTAGGAAGCTGCATAACTATAGATGATAATTAAAATAGTGGCCTATGCTGTCCATGGAAGAATCAAGGCAATCAGCAAACACAAAGTAAGACAGTACAGACAGAAAAGGGAGGAACTTCACTGATGGCATTGTACTGTTGTGGAACAGCTCCTCTAAGCAAAACTGGCTCCCATAAACCAGCCTNAAAAAAAACCGGGCCCCAAAAAACCCCCTTTTTTTTTTTTTTTTTTTTTTTTTTTTTTTTTTTTTGGCCAGAACTGAGTTCTCTCACCCCTTCAACTGATGCATGACCCAAGTTCAATTCAATAGGTTCATCTTAGGAGCAGCTAACAGTGTGGTTGGGTGTTACCTTATATACTTATGTAATTTCAGTTGGGTGAGCTTGATGTAAAAGAACACCCTTTTGTCACCTTAGCTGTTCTGATGCCTCTGGGTGCCATAAGGTCAGTCACAATCTTTTTTGGCTGGACACATAACCCTGAGTTGAGCTGTAATCTTTTATGTTCATGTTGATAAGTAACAATGTGCCTTTGAAAAACGGCAGCAATATGAGTATATAGTGGGCATTTTGGCTGAAATTAAATGTTTTTCTTCTGTCTTGTACTCTACTGTAATAGCCTATTGTAATTGAGTTTCAGCATTCTTGACAACATTTGGTCCTCAAAGGTTGGCACACAGAGTAATGGGAGCAAGAAGAAACTTCAAGAATGGAATTGAGGTTTTTTAAAAAAATATTTTATTGGGGGTTTAGTGGCCTATTGTGCATTATTGGTTCAAGCTTTTAGAATTAAGAGAATCTCTAAATTATTTCATGTCTATGTGAAACTGAAATGTCTATAACAGCCTCTTGTAGTATGTAATGTGGGAGTACAAACTGATATTCAAGGCAATGGTCATCTCATAAAAAGACTCAGCTGTGAGGGGAGCTGAAGTCACTGCAGAAGACCTTGCAAAGCATTCTTGAGGGTCTGCAGGCCAACTTTATCCAAAGAGCCCCAGAGTCTTGCTGCATCTTTTCATCCCCATGGTCCTAGAGGCTGAACTTCCCCTTATGAAGGAACCTTACAGTGTTTGGTATGAAGAAGTGTAATATCTCTGAAGCAATGACAAAAATGCAGGACAGAGGAATGCAGGGGAGAGAGGAGTTGTTGACCTCACTGGAACTTAGCTAAGTCAGTGAAAGATAAAGAGAATTCACTTACTCTTGGCCTGGCCTCCAGCATGAAAACAGGTCAATGCAATGGGTGGTCAAAGAATAAAACCAAGTTATTTGACAGTGCCTCAGTAAGGCAGCAAAGAGTTGCTCTACTTGACCTTGAAACAAGCAAGGCCCTCAAGAAAAAAAAAAAAAAGTCTAATTCATTTACTTACTGTGAAGCAAAGAGCCCATGTTTTCGTTTTATTGTAACAAAAAAAAAAACCTGTAAAAAAACAAACAAACAAACAACCAAAAACAGAATGTGGGGAAGGAAGGTGTCATTAAAGGAGATTTGTGAGCTTGATATCTTGATGCTTCCTTCTCAAATGCAGCCTTGCCTGATGCTAATTCTAGAGTGTTCAATAAGCATGGAGAAAATGGAGCAACAAGGAGAGGCAAAGCCTGACAGGTTCTTAACAGTGTTACATTCCTGCTCCACTTTCCATTGCTATTTTAAAAAGAAAATAATTGGGTTACAAGAAATACCCTGAAAGCTCTCACAGGAATGTTTGCTGTTTGGGTAGATAGCCTGCAGGTGAGCCCTCAGCAGTTATTTTTCATTGAGAAAAAAACCACAGTTTTATCTCCTACATTTTTGTGGTGTGAAGGGCTGTCCACAAGCCAAGAATGGCATTCTGCTCATGCTGAGGGTGCAGTAGTGGAGATTTGGATGCTAATTAATATCTCACATCAGAGGACAGGATGGCTAGTTCAAATGGATTGAAAAACAATTAATCTGTCACTACTCATTTAAATGTCCTTCCCTTCTAGATCAAGAAACTAGTTCCAACCTTTTATACTTGTAGGGGGACATCAAGAGATGGGATTCACTCTGGAACTGAAATTGTTCATCTTCCCAGAGGAGACCATATGCACTTACCCAGCAAAGTTACAGACAGGACCTAATCTAGAGGAAGAAGTGACCTTGAGATGTTGTTTTCAGGGATATTCCCTGGAGCTCAGTGGGATCTGGTGCCATAAGGACACCACAACCCACAATGACACCACAGGGGTGGGAGCTATTTCCCACTGCCTAACAACAAACACTTGGAACTATCATTCAGGATCTACCTTTGCACCTACACCTTAGCTCCCTTTCTGACTTTGTCTCTTTTCTGAGAGAAACATCCTAACTGTCAGTTATGAAGGATATGTTTGGCTGCATAATTAGGATGAAGGACAGTTGTTCAGAAGGCAGCTATTATTTTTACTTTTCTACAGTGATATAAAACTCTCCCGAGAATCAATCATAAATGTCTCTCCAGTGATTTATGACCAATAGACATGGCTTGAATGCAGATTTTGTTATAAATTATTTCCTTGAATTTTTGTTCCAAATGCAATAATTTACTATTATTAATAGTCTGTGCACATCACATTGAAGCAAAATGGAGCATGGCACCTTAAGACAACCAGTGTACTCAACAAAACTTCCTTGCATAACTTCCTCCATGTAGACATGTATCATTCATCTTTTGACAAGAGGGATCTTGATTCTTTCCTTTCTTACAAAATCAAAAATGCCTTTCTGGAACAGAGAATTGAAGTAGTACATCTACTACTTCAGAGAGGATGAGATTCAAGGTCTTTACAAAAGATATGGCTTTTTAAATATTCAGCTTTGTTGACTTGCATAAATTGCAGCAGTGCCCACCTGGTCTGTTGTGGGCTGAAGTTCTGGAGGTGCTGATTTCTCCTGAGCAAAGGCTCAGCCTCAGCTCTCCTCTACTGGAGATTGTTTTACCACCTGGACAAGACAATAAGATAATGATTATTCAAGAGAGTGATTGTCACCCCAGTCATTCCATTGTATCAACATGCCTTTTCTCAATCAAGCTGAACAGACCCTCCATGAACTATTGCTGTTGTTTGCTTGAGAAAAGCTCATTATCAGAGCTGATCAAGAGAGATGTTTCAGCCATAATAAATACACGTATTTCTGTGAAGCTCAGCTTTTTATGTCATTTTTTATTACAAGCAGCATGTTTTGATTACTGGATTTTCTATTAGAATTCTCCTTTCAGTAAGTAAAAATTACAATGACAGTTTTAATACCTTTATCTATAATTTTCTCTGTTTTTCTGGGAAGGTCAGTAAAAGTGTAAAAAATGTGTCCATTTTACATTTCAAAATGAAAACAGAGTCTTCAACATATCTGTCAAATTGCTTTCTCTATCTTGATTATTTAGCTATCAGAATGTATCTTACATCTCCTGTGCTATGAATTAGCCTGATACCACCAACATTACCACAGTTTTCACATCCTACTGAGCTTTTTGTGGGTTTAGGTTTCCTAATAGAACCATTAGAGGGACACATTTACATGCTGGCTCTGATTTATGAGTAGGTTTTATTTGTGGGGAGATTAAATTGTGGTAGGTTGGGTCTGTTTGGGTTTCCTCGATGGCCTCTGATTAGTTTTAATACAGGTAACCCTCACAGTAAATCAAGTGCCTCGGCTGATCTACAGCAAAGTGAAGCTGTGACTCATTACCTTGGTAGAGCAGCCTTTCCTCAGACTGTAACTCATTAAACTGAGGGAGTTATTTACGATCCTTGCAGCCACCCTAGCTGATGGTGTCATTTAGGAAACCCAGATGATCCATATGGAATGTGAAATATTTGATGGTTTCTAGATAGCTCATTAAGGTTGAACAAATTCAAAGTACGCTTTCCCAAGGAAAGCTCATCTGGGTGATGAATGTGGCCATCACTGGGCTCCAGGGGTCACCTGGAAGCACAAAGAAGGTCCCCTGCCTTTGCCCAAGGTTGATGTACATAAGGTTTTCATGGAAACTTGTTAACTCTGTGACCTGCAAAGTATAATGAAGAAAGGATTTTTTTTTCCCAAGTTAAGCATGTGAGTCCTGCAGAAACAGCACAAGAAGAGATTTCAAGCTGGAGTTGTCAGGAGCATTGTTGAAAGAAAAAGAGTTCTTGAGCCTGGAAGCATGGCTAATGCAAGCCTGAGGGCATGCAAGGCTTAGACTCTGCCCAGTGTTTGGAGAGAGTCTGAACCCAGGCCTAAGGACCCAATTTACAGCAGCAGTTGGGTCAGTTTGTCATCTCTCTGCTGTTCAGCATCTGCAATATATTTCTTTATACTTCTTTCTTTCTGTCACTCTTCGGTGTCCATGCTAACAAAATACCAGTGCTCACAATCTCTCCTTGAATTCACTCACCGTCATGCAATTTTTGAAAACTCATGGCTGCACCATCAATTTACACTTCAGCAGCAACACCAACCCCCAAATCCCTCTGTGTGCACCAACCAGCTGGCTCCCCTCTCCTGAGCAACCAGGCAGCAGTTCCAGGAGGACCCTGGCCATCCTCTTTGAAATATGTTTTATTGTCCCTTGGACACCAGTCTGTCACTTGGATGGCAAGCAGTCTGAGACAAGGGCTGCACTCCTGCTTTCTGTTAAGTGGCTAATGCACGGGGGAGGCAGAGGGGGATATTAAATAATAATGACAATAATAATACATCTGATAGAGTTCTGTTCCACTTTAGCACTAAATGGAAAGCTGAAAGCCTCCCTATGGATCTTTCCCATCTCCTGCGCCAATGCTTGTAACAGACGCATCGGTTTAAATTTATTACTTGCATGATAAATAAGACTGACACGTGTTTAGAAAATCTGTGCCCAACTGGCATGTTTTGATTAGGTGCAAATGATGACATTGCCATGTCTGTAATGCAGTTTATAAAAGGCAGAGATGTGGTCCACTTTTTTAGTTGGAGCAAGACAACGTAGATCTGTTAATGTGATGTCTGTCCTTTACCTCCAACTTTATGAAAACCTCATGAAATAAAAAGCAGTGAACAAAAGAACTTTCTTCTATGGTTTTAAAAATACCTACGAAATTCTTTTACAAGGAATTTGTAAAACCCAAAAGAGGAATGAGGAAACAGTGAAGATGAAAACCAGTGATCCATTTAAGCACAGATGAAACGATTTGACAATGTACTGGAAAGGAATATTAAACAGATACAAGCTATTAATTTTCACTGAGGGTCAGCCTGGGAGTTTGAGTAGCACCTAAGATTCAGGTTAACCCTTCACAGTGGGGAGGATCTCATCATCAATCACAGCTTCTTACTCTTCTGGATGGATGTTGATACAGTTCGTGTAATAACTGCAAAATGTTTTGGACAGGTGATAATGTTTATAGAAGGAAAGGATAGTTTGAGAGGTAGAAAGAGTTCAAAGATAACAAGGAAGGCTAGCAAATGGCAAAATTAACATGGAAAAATATTGATCCCTTTCATTTATTTCTTACAGGGAAAGGACATTGAGGGGTGAGACTCGTCTCAATGAAAAATAGTTTTTGCTATCAGGGCCTCTCATGGGAGCAGAGACCTTCCAGCTCACAGGTCAGCTGCTTATATTGCAAACTCCCTGTGGGCTGGGCTCTCCTGGCCATTTTTAATGTCTGTGTGCTTCCAGAGTGTTTGAGCATCTTCCATCTTGAGCATAGCAAACATGAAGCTTTTACAGGACTTCACAATGTCACTGGCTCATCCCTCATTTTGAGGTTCAAACTCTCTGCTCAGTGCTCTTGGAGAGGAATGAGGTTGCTGGGAAAAGCTGTGCAAGCAGTTAATGTGAGGGATTTCAGCCTTGATACCTCTGTTCTGAGCATTCCTTCACCTAAAACAGAGCATTTACTTCCTCACAGCTGCCTATGCAGCCAAATTTTTGTCCTTGTCCTTAAAAAAAACCCCAACATTAAACTGTACAACAAATCACTACACTTGTCCACAGGGAACAGTAAATGCCACTCTACTCATACCTTACTTCTTCAACAATCCTACTGCCAGTGCTAGAAATAATGATGTGAAGACCTCTATATCAGCGTTTTCTATCATGATTAAGGCTATGCCAGTCACCATAAAGGTCACCATATGATAGACCACAGGCCCCCACAAGCCAGTGTGACTAACACGTTAAATATTGGATTGCATCTTGGTCAAGTGACTGGTGTCGTGTGAGAAATGAAATCAATACTCACCCTGGTGAGAAATGATAGAAATGAGCATTCACCGTCAGCCACGTTCAGATGGCTGCGAGTCTGGAATGCCATATTTTCATGTTCATAACCTAGATGTTGCCTTAAAAATTGCCCTGAAACTCAGTAGCTGTGGCAACACAGAGCCCTTATTCCTTCAAGCCTTCCTTCAACTTTATATCAATGTCCTCGATTTTTGAAGCAGCAGACTCCTCTGTGGAGGTCTCGACCCATCCTGCCCCAGCCATGAGGGAGGGACCTGTTCTGCCAGGCACCAATTCCAACAGAAATAACTACACTAGGGAAGATTCAGCTTGTTCTGCCTGGACAAAAATACACCCAGCAAAACTGTTGCAGGTGTTTCAAGGGGATTGTATTCTGCCCCTCACAAGAGAAATACTCCAGGTACAGCGAGATGCATTTTAATGACTTGCACATCATGTGGAACAAAAGCCTTTATTCCCCAACCTTTCTCCTTGCCCAATCTTCCTCATTTTTAACAAGTTCATTACAATTATTATTGTTATTATTGTGGATAGTATAATTAATATATTTTATTTTCTTTCACATATTAAACTGTTCTTTTCTCAACCCACGAGCTTTATCTTTTCTCGCTTCTCCTCCCAATCCTGTTGGGGTGAGACCATGATACCATGTTGCATTTTGTTGAATTTGAATTAAACAGAGATGTTTCTAGAGGAAAGGTTGATGTCTTAATATCTTCTCTATTTGGTCTTCAAAGAAAGTTCAATTTTATCCTTCTACATTTTATTTTTGTTTCAAAGGTGCACCAGTTGAACAAAGAAAGAGGGTTTCAGATTGATCGTGCAACAGGCTGGTTTTGACTTCAGAATCATCACTCTCTAAAAAAGCATTGAAGTTGTAGTCATGAATATTGGAGTGTGTTTTATGTGCAACCTTCTGGTCTTGAGAGCAAAAAAGAAGTGCTTCAGCTCTTTTAACATGTCTGCTCCTTGACTATCTATTTTCCAGGTCAGTCTTAAAAGCAGCCTGTTTCTTACAAGAGCAAATCCAATATTGAAGTTGTTGAGTCCAGGCAGCTGCTTAAAACTTGGCCCTGTCTGAAAAATAATTAATAATAAAAAATAAAATTGTGTTTGTGTAACCTTTCTGTAGGAGAAGCTGCTAATTGGTGCAGATGTCAGTGCAAAGAAGCACTCGGAAGAAGCATTGATTACAAATCCCGCTGGGACATGGCTCGCTAAAGGTCAATCACTCCTTCTATTAATTGCTTTAAAAATAAGGCTTGGAGAAAGCTGCATATGAAATAATGGTGGGATTTTGGCAATCCCTGTTGTAAACTATGGCAGTGTTTCCCTTGGTTTCAGGAGGAGAAAGCTGTGCCATGGCTTGGACAGGCCCTTTTATTCCACCCGGGTTTGTCTGCAATTGGCTGGTGAAGAGGGGAGCACGGCAAAGAACTGCCAAAACCACAAGTCTTGTTACTGACTGCTGTACTGAAAACACATTCATTTCAAAAACCTCAAAAAGCGCAGGAGAGAAAATTAAGTCTGGGTATGTTTCATTTCTCCAGGCAATTTTTCTTCCTGGGTTACACAAATCTATTCTTTTCGGTTGCTTAATACAGAAAGTCACAGAGTGTAATTGTTAAAACGAGCGGTGGGAAATGCAACAGCCTGACAAGAAATTACATGTCTTATTTATCTCCACTGAAGTTACTCCTGCAGGAGCTGGGTGCTGCTGGAAGTGTGTGCCTCTGATGCTGGGCAGGGGTACTTCTGCAGCAGTTTCCTCCCCACTGCAAGTCCTAAAGGTAAATGCAAACCCAGGTCTGAACTAACCTATGAATCTTGCCAGACACTGATGCCCCTCTGCGCCCTTGCTGTTAATGCTGAGGCAGAAATGAAGCAGGTCAGGCAGAACTGGAGCTCTGTAGGTGGCCTCCTGACTGTAGGAAAAATTAAATCAAAGCTCAAGGAATGGTTATCCCTGGGGAAGAGGGTTGGTGCTTACAAGTTTTCTCTGTAGATGCCTGAAAAACTGCCCCAGCACAATGCACAGCCCCAGCACAACGAAATAGAGATGAAAATAGATAAGGCAAGAAGAAATAATGTTTTTAGTACGTTTATTTCATGGAAGTGGCAGTGTAAAATCAGATTCTGTTTAACCAGATTTGAATTCTTTTGTGCAATGATTTAACAGCATGCTGATGTGCTGATAGCATTTGCTGTCAGCTTAGTTAAATGCTGGTACATGGTGCTCCAGTCCTACAAAAATTCACTTGTTTTCACACATAGCTATCCAAGGGCATCAAGGCTCTTCTGAGATGGATGGCTTCTTCTTTTGAAGACCCTAGCTACTATTTTGATCAGCACAGTGTAAAAAACCTGAAGGGAATTTAAATTAGATTTAAATTTTTTCTTCATTTTGCTGTCATTATGTATATTGGGAGTAAGGGGAATGGGCAAATAATGAACAATATTGCAATTATACCTTCAGAGGGTTTGGCTTATGTAGGGCAACTGGGCCAACAGATGGTGAAAGCAATTTGATGTACAAAAGTATGAAATAACTGATCTGGACAGAAGGATTAAAGTGGTGTGTGGGTATAAATTGAACATGGATCATCAAAAGTATATTGGACTATTATGGGAAATCACTGCAGCCTGAGCACAGATGCTGCAAAAGAGCAAATCAAACTGCACTGGTACAGCAATAGAAACAAAGACAGAAGGTGAGAGCCTTATTGTTTTAGTCCTTTGTCAGTTGTGCAGGCTTTGATCTGCTGCAAGGAGAGAGCTGCCTCGAGGGAGAGGTGCTGAAGGATCTGCTCAGGAGCAGAAAGTTCACAAGGGCTGGGCCAATTTGCATGGCAAACTTCAGGGTGATGGGCTGATTTTAGAGAAACACCTTTAAGGAAGGGCTCCATCAGGGCATTGCATTCCTTAAACTAGCACTGAACAAGACAGAACATCTTATTAGTGTTGGCAAAAAGGGCCTGGATGAGGCAAAAAGGCCAGGCTCTTCTGAAGCATAATGCAAGCACAAAATAAGTAAAACGAGGACACACGTTTGAGAGTACTTAATGGGAAGCACCAAGTTTTTAGATGATAATAGCCACTTAATCAAACAGCCTTATGTAAAGTCCTTCTAATCCTAGCTCATCAGCAGAAGCTATGCATCACTGGGGTATTCCCAGGACAGAAGTAGTTTGGCTGACAAAGGAGACTAAAAGCAGGAAATTCACACAGTGCTCCTGTCCCTGTTGCTCACTGTCTAGGGGAATGTGTGCCCCAGACAGGGGTGCATTGGTTGGGATCCCCAAGGAAGTGCTGTCCAAGCTGCTTCCCGAGGTGGGCTGGGCATGGCACACACCAAAGTGACTGCACTGGTTTGGGAGTCACATCCTGCATCCCTGCTCTGCCCTGAGCTCTGTGCAGCAGGACAGCCCAGCCTGGATGTGCCTCTGGGATGGCCACATCAACCCAGCTAACACATCTCTGGTAAAAAAAGGTGTTTACCTGCTTCAGGTGGGTGTTGTGAGGCAGCTGACTGGGATAGCAATACAGGGCCCAATCCCTCCCTGTTTTTAAGAAAGAATGCCTCCTGGTGCCCCCTTGCCTATGTATGGGACTGCAGAGCTGACAGCAAAATGCAGGCTCTGGGCATCTTTTGCTGTGATCCAGAGGGAAAGTCTAGGGGGGCTGCCACTGGACAAGTCCATACAGAAGGATCCCTTGGCGATTCCCCAGAAGGGAAAGGGAAAGTCTGTGGGATACTGAGTTGCTGAAGTAGTTCACTGTTGCTCTGTGTTCAACAAATGATAAATTGAATATGCTGCACCAGAGAGCCATGACCAACCCATCTGTCTAAACCCAGAAATACTCTTGTGTTCACTGTAAAGCTCCTCTAACACAAGTGTGGTGCCATGGAGTCCCACTGAGCTGAACTTTCATGGCATTGCCTTGCTACCTGGGGAAGAAAGCAGCATATGGCTGCCCTGGACCAGCAGGACATCCCAGTTTTCCTTATTTCCTAGCTGGCTAAATTGCTTTTGGCTGGACATGAGGTGGGCAGAGGATTTAATTCATTTCCCACCCATAACCGAGCAAATCAACTCGTTTACTCTTAGAGCTCCCATTAGCAGAACTGATGGAGAGGTGTGAGGAAGTTCTTGTTTGCTTTTTCATCCATTTAGTCACACAGTCCAAAACCAAATTAAACCTTCACCCTAGAAATTTCCTATTGTGAGAAATGTCCTATTGTGAGAGGCACTTAATTCCTTCAAGGCCCTTGGAGTGCTGAGGAGTCAGAACAGCTCAGCCTGAAGGGCTGAAGCACAGTAAAATCCTGACTTTGGGATTTAATGGCAGAAATAGAAAATAAGAGTGTTGGAAAAAATCAGTTTAGAGGAAGTAAAAAATGGATATTTCAAAAAAATAGTTTTCTTCAGCTTTGGATTATGTACCATTATAAACTTTTCTGTCTGTTAAAAAATCACTTCTAGGTCAATTTTTCAGTAAAAATTCCTGTCTCAGCATGAAGGGTCCAGTCTTTTCAGCTTGAAAACATACCCCTGAAACTGGCATGCCTGCACTGAAATATGTTGTTTTAAAAATGTGTACATGAAAGTTAGAACATAAAAACTGCTGCACTCACTTTTTCTAGTCTGTATTGTTAGCCTAAGTCAGCTCAAGTGCATTGTCTCACTCCATCTGAATTGCTATATTTTAGGGACATTTTCTTGCAGAAAATAAATCAGCTAGATCCTTCTCTGGAGTCCCTAAATTCTGAGATTCCATTTTTTCTCTTTTTTTTTTTTTTTTTTTT
>VWYO01003124.1:186305-200259 GCA_013400275.1 Rhadina sibilatrix | reverse complement strand
ATTTTTTTTTTTTTTTTTTTGTCTTCATTTTTATTCCCTTGTTTTGCAAATTTTGGAGCTGGTAAATTGGAGAAATTTTCTAAAATGTTTGGCCATTTCTTGCTCCTCCTCCTCTCCCCCTGTCTCACAGATGATCTCCACTCCCCCAAATCCCAGAACCTGCCCCATCTGGAAAGAATGCACCAATCTGGAGCACAGGCCAGCAATATATAAGCCAGGAGTAGGAGTAAAGTTATAGTAATTAAGGTGGAGTCCTGAAGGGATAGGTTAGTGTTAGTTAGCTTTGAAAGAATTTGAAGAGTATGCTCAGACTTTATTAGCCGATATTCCCTGGGCAGAGAATATGTAAGATACCTGAAGAGTTAAGCTGGGAAAAAAAGAAAAAAAAGAAAAAAGCTTCAGCAAAGGCTACTTAGATTTTTAGATTTTAGGAAGGACAAAGAAGGATTTAATTTAGAGTTAGTCTGGTGAGACTTTTCTGTTGGAGAGATTCTCCCTGCTCTCTTTGCTCTCAGGGCAGGATTCACCAGCATGCCAGCTCCCCATCCCTGTCTGTAAGTGATACATAAAGACAAGTACAAGCCAGGCAATGATGTGCAGGACAGAAATTCCATTGCTGTCACTGAACTGAACCTGAGGTGCCTTCACCAACAGAGAAAACCTGCTGCATGGGTGCCAAAGCAGGTAGTGGAAGGACTTTGAATGACTTGCATAAGGCATCTGAAATGAAGCAGCAGGGAAAGTCTGGTGGCCCAATGTCCAGCAGACCAGAACTTGTAGCAGAGGAAAAATACTGACAGTTGTTCCATTGGACGTGCAGTATCTTCTGGCTCTCAATTAATTTCTGTCCCTTCATCCTGAATTTGGCTGGGAAAAAAGGATGCAGCCCAACAACCATGTGCAGTTCTTGACCCAATGTCTTCCTCCCCCTGGGGAGGTGCTGAGGGGGGCCCAGTGGCAGCAGAGCCGTGTGGATGTGCTGCAGACCCTGAGCAAACAGCCAGTCCCTCCCTCCCCAGCCCCAGGGAAGGACTCTGGTGTCCTGAGCTGCCTTGCTGCCTGGGCACAGCTGAAGCCTCTCAGCATGCACAGTTGTGGATGCTTCTTTAGCTCTCGTTTTGTGCTGGGATTGACAGTGCCCTTGTCCCCAGTGTGAGTGCCACTCTGCTACAGCAATGCCCTGTGCCCCAGGCCTAGGGGAGAGGCTGGGCAGGCGCTGTACGGGGTAAGCAACAACCAGTGCTCATCCCCAAAACGCGGAGGCAGGGGGAGCAGAGGAGAAGATGTGACCTCAGCAGATGCTCGAGAAGAGGAGGGGGAGGATGTGCACTGCAAGGAACCAAAGTTAGCACAAAAGAGAGAGTGTTAGGCTCGTCACGGCAGCAAAGGCATTCAGATCTGGAGTGGGGGCTGACAGCAGCTCTGCTCTCCCAAACGCCTCAGCACGCTGCCCTTGAGCTCTTCCCTTCAATTCACCACACCTCAGCCCTGCCTCCTGTGCTAGCACAGACCTTTCGTCCTCCCCGAGCCTCTGAGTGTGCACCCCCACCTGGTCTGGTCCTCCTTCAGGACAAGCAGCACTCCTGGAGCATTCTGCACCTTCACAGCCTTTCACAGACACCAACAGAACATCACCGCTCCAGGTCAGCAAATGCTCTTTGACAGGAATTTGTGTCTTGCAATTTTAGTAGGAAAGGTTGAAAGAAAATGCTGCTGGCCCAGTGCTCTTTGCTGTCAGAAAGCCAAATCAAGTGTGGAAAATCCAAGCTGGGTATAATGAGAGGAGATTTTGTGCCCTGCCGCACGGTTGGTGCAAGAATTCTGGTTAATTGTTAAGAGTTGCTTATGCAGTGTTCCTTTTCATCCGTAGACAATGTCTTGCAAAATGTGACTGTTAAAAAATACAATTAAACCCCCCCACCCACAATTTTTGCCTGTATTCACTATCAATAAAATAGTCTACACAATCTTACATGACCATACTCCCTGATGTCAACACAGATGAAGCACCTGCTTTCCAGAAGAAACAAAATGTTGTCAAATCTGTCACCTTTAGCAAACAGAGCAGCCTTATTTTTCCCCCCTGCTGTCTCATCTCTGAAGTACCTCTTGCCTGAATGACTCCAGTTTTGATGATTAACCAGCCCATTTTCAAACACCTAGAAAATGCCTTTCCCAAACAGGGAAGGATCTGGATATTAACTCCGGCAGCATTGTGCTCAAATACAGACCCATTACTGCTGTTTGTTAATCATCTGGGGAGACAGTGTCTGCAAACAACTGTGCAGGGACTCTTTACATGGTATATTAGAAGTGTTTATAGCTTCTTCTGTACCTTCAGTGAAAGGCAAAATCAGTGTTCATTGATACATGGAGTCTTCAGGCTTCATTTTGGAGTTTTCTGCTGCAGCATAACAAGATGTTCTGAAAGCACTCTTGTATGCTCTGCTGTACCTCCTCAAACTCCTCTTCTCTGGCAGATCAGATGGATGGGGGGCTGCAGCCATTTGCATTTTTAAATAACGTCAAACACTGTAAAGTGGAGCTTGGCTTTCTGCAGCAGTGTGCTGAGCAGTTGGATTTGGTTGTATTTTGAGAGATGTGAACTCTGCTCCAGTCTGTTGCTGTCTCGTTTCTGACCACACTCCCTAGTGCTCTAATAAATAGTAAAACTGTGGTTGTGCCTGTTCTTCAGCTGAAACCTGGATTTAGCTGACATCTGGCAGAATCTGACCCAAAGGTTTGACAGAATCATAGAATGGTCATTGGAATGGACCTGAAAGACCATCTGGTTGTAACCCCCATGCCATGGGCTGGGACCTTCCACCAGACCCATCAAGCCTGGAGATAGTTTGGGGTCAAGTTAGGGGGAGATATCTAGGCATAGGGTTATGCAGACAGAATGATCTCAAGAACCTTCAGAAACTCTGCAAGAAGCAAACAGAAAATCATAATAAAATAAATAAAGCCAGCAAAGAGGTGCTAAATTCAAAGAGATCAGAATAAATATATCCACAGGGGTCAACTTAAGGAAAAGCCATGCAACTGGGGTGATGTTCCTGCCCTTCTCCTTTCACTCCTTGTTATTTTGCAGCTGCAATCAGAAATGATCCTCCCCCTTTCCCAGGCTGGATTCAATCTCCCACCATGTCAGCAGCTGGTACCTCCTTGGCACTCACAGATACATTTTGGGCACTGCCAAGATTTTTTGCATCACCAGAGGAAGGATTCTTTTCCACTGAATCAATGAAACCTGTGTCAAACTCACCTGTCCTTCCAATACTCTGACCACTTTACCTCTGCCTGTGTCTGAGGAAATGGGAACTATTTAGTGGCAACGTGGCACAATCCCTACACCATTGCTGCAGGTTTTGTGTGCTCTGGGTTGGAGTCACCTGAATGGGGACCTGAAAGAGATGCAATAGATGCTTCAACTTGTTGATGCATGAATTTTGAGCTGGTGAAGTACAGAAAACCACCCTCCCTGTCTGGAAATGTAGGGACAGTCACAAAGGTTAAAAATTCCATAGTGGCATCATTTGGGCTCAAGTTATAAAGCAACTACAGTGTTAGAGGTGTGTGTGGAAATTTTTCAGGTGACCTCAGTGAAGTTTGCATAAGTTCCCTTTCCAGTAATGCTTTATCCAAACACATCCTCACACATGCTACACAAATCCTGGCAGCTGGCCTGCTGAGTGGAGAGGGCTGAACGCATGATTGGCACCATGTGTGTGCAGTATACTTTGCCCCAAGCTGTTTGAATTCCCAAAGATTTCCAGAGACTTGCAAATGTTACACTAGGTTGGCCATTTCCACCCTACATAGTAATCCAAGTTTTCCCTCCAACTTCTGCCACTATTTTTAAAAAAGGCTGGAGCAGCCCTTGTCTATAAATACTCCACTTCTACAATATTTGAAATTCCAGCTGATCAAATTCTGTCTGTTATGCCACTGTTCTGTTTATTATGCATTAATGCTTTTCAGCATTTCATTTCAGCATTTCACCATCTCATTTCTTTCTCTTCTTGCTATTGTTAGGTGACTCTTGCTAGGACACACTCAGACTATGGAGATTTATGGAAGAAACCTGTGTTTTTTCCACACCAAGAGTCCTGTAGCTCACAGCCTGCAGCGTTTCCAGGATGTGAAATAACACAGTCAGCAGGACAACATGTCAGTCACTAGCACAAGCCAAAAATAGCATGTGTAAGGCCAAACTCAAAGGGCTAAAATGGTGCTCTTAGAGCAGATGTTTAAAAGCTTGTGCACAAGCTCTAGGTTTGTCAGCCAGTCTGGACCAACTGCAAAAGGCCCCTGGGAAGGATTAAAACTCTTGGCTGGTACACACACTTCTCTGTTGGAGACATTTTCCTTAAAAATGAAAGTGGTAACCTGGGCTGAAGTCTTGCTCAGAGATCTCTGGCTCAGGAGATCTCTGAGCAAGACATCCTGGCACCATTCCTGATTTGGGGCAAGTACTCATTAAGTGCAACAGGAGTTTGACCTCAGAAAGGGCTAAGCAGGGAAATTTATTACTCAAGAGAATCTTGTCTTCAGAAGGATGGTGTAGTAGAAAAAACTACTTGAGAAATGGAGAAATTCCATAAGTAAGAATAATAGATGGGAGGTTTTACAAGTACAAAAGAAAATATATTGAAAAAACAGCTGAAGAAAGAAGACCTCAAGATTTCTGTTTGAGATAACCCCAGTGGCAGCACTCAGCAATCCCAGGCCCACTTTGCATCCACTCCAGCAGCCATGGAAGCACCAGGTCCTGACACATTCTCTGCAGTGAACAGGCAATACCAGTGACTGTCTTTTATCCCATTCCTCCTCCCTGGTTTTCTAAAATCATGTCCTGATGAACAACCCACCCACCTTTACTATTTCTGCCATATTTTTATTTCTGTGCGTTCTCTGGCCACAACACTTTGTCTTTGGCTTGTTACCATGTCACGGAGGTGCCCTTCTGTGCCATTCACAGTGAGAAACCAGAGGCCCTAATACTCCACATAACAATTTTATAGCCTAATGTGTGAAAGCATGAGCTCATCGGGAAGCAGAAAGCCAGCACTCACCCTGAGCTACGGATGATTTCCTCAGTCATGAAACCTTTGGCCAAGCACTACTTTTTTTTTTCCCCCCTCCCTTTTTTCTTCATCACAAGAAAAAATACCACTGAAGCTTTTCCCAAGTGCCAGATTCTACAAGTAACAGGCTGGGAGTTATTGAGTCTCATTAGTCTCCATGCCCTCCTTCCCACACCTATGAAGACCAGCATGATATAAAAAGGGTTGGTTGGACTCAACAGTGAATGAACAGTTTAGCTGGGTAAAGAACAGAGAAGAAATAGATTGGGATAATATGGTGGAGGAAAGCAAAATGGATTTATTTCCCCCAGCCTTAGCTGAAATTAGATGAGTGCTTGGATTGGGTACTAAGAGAATCCCCATGGTAGTGGTTTGGTCTTGATCTCATGAAGAACAAGGGGCTTTTTTCTGATAAATAACAACCACCATAGTATTGGAAATTCCACCCAAATATATAAAATTATTTGTTATTCTCTCTCTAGCATAGCTATGTGAGAGCTCTGCCATGGGTAGATCAGAGAAGGCAGGGTATTGTGGAGCTATTTTCTTTCAGGATAAGGCAGGAAGTGAGAAATGATCACTGTTGTGTCTGAAAAGATCAGGTTAAGTGCTGGAACAGAAACCCACCGAGGAATTAATTTGTAGACTTTGCAGAGAGTAAGGAAATTAAATCCAGCTAAATGAGTTATTCATATTTTTTCCCCCTTAACAGCAGTAAGCATTAAATCTGGAATTGGGAATACAGTGAGGCACTGACACACCGTCAGTGTGTGAGCTGGCTCATTCATGCTGGAGCAAGGCTGTGGGTAACAAGGAGCTTTCATTAACAGCTGATCTAGAAAGGGAGCAGCTTTAGTCAGCATGTACCTTTTGCAGGCACTCCTGGGAGTGTAGCTGGGAGGGACGTCCTGGGAGGCCTGGTGGTACAGGCAGGCCAGAAGGTCTCTCTCCTGATGGTGTTGATTCTAGGAACGCTGTCTAAGGATTTTACTCTTCCCAATGCATTGGCTCTGGGTTCCTGTCATCACCTGAGCTACCTACATTGTTCTGATTGGTTTGGCACCTGGAAAAAACTGCTTTCAGGAAGGAGGAACCAGCAGTACAATGTGGTGCAGCTGGTGTCATCCTAGGAGTGAGAAAGAAGGCTGGCAGAAAACAAAATTTTGACCTACATAGAGCAACGATCCATCTGTCCAAGGAAATATTTCTATACTTCCTAGAGTCAGCTTCTTCCCCTGCTTTACCTGTTGGTGTTCTGACAGATATTTTCAGTGTTTTTACCAAAAGGATATTTTTCCCCCTGCTAGAACCCTTTTCCCCAACATTTTTTTCCCAAAATATGGTGCTAAGGAAGGCTTAGCCACCCAAACTTGCCATTCTCATGTGGTTTTCAGCAGCCTCCTGGGATCTCCCTTAAGGCTGTCCTGCTCAGTCATTGCATTGCCTTCCTGGCTGGTTCCCACCCCTCTCCCCCTTTTTTTTATTTCCCATTCAGCTGCTTGCAATTCACATGAACTATTGTATTAATAAACAGACCTTTCCCTTCACCAATCGGAGAAACATATGGGATATGAAGCAATAAATGACAAAGCAGCCCCACATCTTTCATACCGTCATTGGTCTTCATGTCTTGCAGGAGAGGAATTTCATCCAGCTGGTTTCATCATGGTTGAGTGATCTTTAGTGGTAAATGCAGGGCAAAAGCTAAAGATCATGGCACCAGAATCCTTTGTATGTAATGTTACAAATGACTCGCCTGGAAATGGAACAAAATGTCAGAAGATCATATCAAATAAATGAAGATATCACCACAGCTACTCATGTGGAGCGTAATGTCCCAGACCTTCCTCTCTGTTATTTCAAAAGCACTCACATTTCAAAAGAGTGGGGATTTCTTTTCTCTTCCTCACGGGGGAAGCGGGCGCTGTGGAATTGAGAACACGATTTTGTGGTGCACGCTGCGTGAGCAGCAGACACTCGCTGCCTTGGAAACCTTGAAAGGGCCGTGTCTCTGATTCTGGTTTCTCTTTTCTCCTCACCCTCTAATTATGTAAGCCCCACTCATTTAGGTTTGGACTCAGCCTGCTTTTCCTCCTGGTATCCATTGCACCGTTTAGGCTGTTGCAGTGGCAGAGTGACCCGGTGGGAGGGTGTTTTTACCTCGTGGGTTAATGGAGGAAGGAGGATGTTTTCCCTGGATGAGCGTGGCTGTAAGTGGGATACAATGGAAGACATGCTCCCCTGTCAGTGGTGGTGCCTGTGCTACAGCAACCACCTCCCCTCCTCTGCCAGCATCATGGGGGCTGAGCTGATAATTTAAATGTAATTGGGCACCTCTGATTCAGTTTAATGGGGCTCCTGATAAATGGCTCTCTTGCCTAATTGGTACAGTTACCATAGGAGGGCCTGGCCCAAAGTGTGAAGCAATGCAGGCCCCTAACTCCCACTGAAATCAATTACAGTGAAATCAATGAGAGTTAAACAGCTGAACAGCTTTTAAAATCTGGCCCTCAGTGCCCCCCAGGGCTATAATTTATCAAAACACCAAATAAATGGCATGCCTGGTTGATTTCAATGGGTGTGATTGGTTTATAGGAGTTATTACTGGAAAGCCCCCAGCTTTTAATACACGTCTCCTGTTATTTTTCTAGAATTTCAATCTGTTGATGCAAAAGTACAAAGCAAATGTACTTGAGTTTGACTCTGTTCCAGGAAAGCTATCAGGTGGAGTCCAGCATATCTTTTGACTTTGACCATGTTGAGGAAGGGAATAGAGGATTATTAGACAGACCTCTGCTCTCATCCCATGCAGCCATTTGTGCAAGTTCTTATCAGGGCAATTGATTTGAGGAAAAAACTCTGCAGTCTTTACCCATCAAAACTCTCCTGAACATCACTGGGCATAAAATCTGCAGTGACCTTGAGGAGAGGGCCTTTTCTGCACATTGCACTGCTGTGAAACTCTCTGCACACAAAACCAGGAGACTGCCACAAGTGCTTCATTCTTTAAAAGATTATTCAATTAGGGCGTTCTAGTGCTTGCTGGCATGATCTTATTGCTCTGTTACAGCTTCTAAGCAGGGCACCTTATCTCTTGTAACTGTTGTGAAGTGCTTCACTGTTCTGAATTTCACAGTAGTTCCAGATACTAAACTATGTCTCAGTCCCTACATCCCTGAGAAATAGAGAGTTGCACCAGGACTGCTACTGAAGGGATATTTTCTTCTGCAGGTGTCAGTATTTAGGAGCATCCTGCAGGGAGTGGGATGTTAATTAAATCTGATTTATGTGCCAATATTTTAACACATGATCATTGTGTTTGATAGGTTAATCGTGGGACATTTCAGTCAATTTTCTGTCTACCCTTGTATTTCCTATGCGTGTTGATCCTTTGGCTTCAGGGTCTTCTCAGAGGTGTGAGTTGAGAGGCAATTAGAAATTCTCTTTCCTGATGTGAAGGGAGGGGTGCAGAATGCCAGGTGGCCTTGGAGGGTGACTGCCCAAACTCACCTTTTAGAATTCCAGAACCTCCAGGGTGACAGAAATGTTATTTATAGACTCTGATGAGTGAACTGAATTTCTTCATTTACAAGGGTGCCTTGTAACCTGTCAAACCAGATGTCAAGTGTCAGTCTTTCAGAGTGTGACAAATAATTTTCATTCTGAGATGGCTTTATGTTGCTGATTAGACTGTTGATGGCCCATCAAAGACATTCAAAGACATCAGATTCTGGCATCTATTCTTGATGACAATATGTAAACTCTTCAGTGATCTACATATTGGCTCAGGGACTGACTTTGTTCTTTCCTGCTCAGAATAGCAGTATCTCCTCACCCCTCCAGAGAATGATATGTTTCTCACTTTTTTTTTTTTTCCCTGTGGTGCAGCTTGGACAAAAGGCTTGAAGGTGTGAAAGAAAAGTAGCAGCACGAAGTTGCATCACTCATTCCCAACATAACTCGTGTTGGCAGTGTTTGTGTTGTCCTGGTTAAAGATGCCAGCGTGCGCTCGGGTTTGTCACGCCGTGTGGCACGACCTGCTCACAGCTGTCCTGCCAGGGGGAAGCCAGGCTTCTTCTCCTCTCCTGATACCCCAGATTGTATTTACCTGTGCCAGCCACGTAGTTTGCTCCAGCCTAGAGCAGGGCACTAAGGAGACAGTGTGGTTAGTCCTGAGGACTGGCCCAGATGCTGACTGAAGCCCCAGCTGCAAAGGATGAGTCTTACATTCCCCAAAATACTTGTTGGCTGGAAGGCAGACAAAGGTACAAGCAGTCTCTGGGTGTATTGCTTGAAAAATCAGAACACCTCATTCCACGTGAGAAGAGATACGGGTCCTTGGAAAAGAGACTCCAGCCTCTTTGGAAATCACACTTTGAGTTCCTGCTGAAATGCTCTGTGCAACTGGTACCGAGCTGCTGCCAAGAGCTGAGATCACAGTTCACCTGGCTTTATGTTCTCAGAGGTGACTGGACGTGGTGCATTTTAAACAATAACAGTGTATGTTTGGACTCACATGCTTTTCTTTTTTCCTTGTCCACTCTATATTTCTTCACGCTTCCATGAGGTGACAGGCATGGTCTTCCATGTCATTTGATCTGCTATTCCACAAACTGATTTAGTTCATACTCTTCCAGTGCCAGCAACTGAGAGGTATCCATCAGTATCTTGCCAATTAATGATATTACACTTCCATGAAGTTCCTTCAGATCCTCCCTGCTTGTACTTATAATAGACCCCATGTGGTTCCTTCTCTCTTTTTCTTTGCTCCTAAACTGATGCATTTCTGACACTGGGAAATGTCTTGCTGAATTTCTGTATTTCCTAGAATGACCTTGTTGGCATTTTGACCACAGTATGTGAAAGACCTGAAATGCTTGCAACCTTGTAAAAATGAAGTTAATAAATATGTAAATCAATCTATGTTTATTTATAGCCTGGCAGAACTCAAACGCCCAGATTCCAGCCAAAAACTGTGCTATCTATGATTCCAAATGGCTTAACACCTCAAAATTTCAAACACCAGGAGGAGATGAATACATACAAGAAGGACCTTTTTCATTGGTCTTTTTTTTAAACCACTGAATTACCCATTATTTCCTCTCTTTAATTTTTTTACATACATGTTTACAAGGCATTTAGCAACACATTATTAATTACACAGAGGTCACTCAATATAAGAAGATGTATCTGCATTCCTCTCCATAGCAGTTCACAGAAGCTCCACTCAGGTGAGAGTGGAGCCCACGTTAAAGGCGCTGCCATGAGGGCCACTATGTATGTATGAATTTATTTAATTCTTTATTATAAAATACATATTGTTATAAAGTATGCCTGGGTGAAAGGATTTCACCAAGGAGTGAAATTGAATCAGCTTAAAAAAGGGAAAGTAAGAAGTCTCAAATTGAATGCAACACAGCCCTTTCAGATCCCGTTTATTTACTTTTTGTTTGTGGGTGGTATTTCCTTCATTCCCCATCAATCATGCCAGCTATTGATATTTTTTCTGTCAGACACTAACAGTATCAGACTGACTGACACTCTCTGTCTATTGACTGCCTCGGTTTTCAACCTTTTTGGATTTGCAGCCCCCCTGAGCATTTTCCAACTGAGGAATTTAAGCCAACTGACATGGATCATTAGCTTGAGTTACTCTTCATGAACCTGTCAGAAGTAAACTAGAAACCTCAGAAGCTGAGGTAGATAACACTGATTGTATAGGATAGATATTTACATAACACCATTGATGTCTCAGGTATAATCAGTCTCTAGCTGGATGAAATAATCGATAAGAAACCAGGCAAAAAAATGCAGAATGAGATTGTTCTAGGCATTAGGAAGCCAGATCCATAGGTGCATCCATTTTCTGTCTCTCTGGGATGAGACTGAGTTTCTGAGGGGGCCTTCACCCACTCAGGAGGACAGCTGTGATCCAGGCATTGTTGGCATGCTGGGTGGATAAGGTGGATAAGAATTTAGGAAAGCTCCTACAACCTCTTGCAGGCTTGGGAGATACAGGAGACTCTAGCTCGGGTGGATCCAGTCTCTATATTGAGTACTTACCTCTTGGGCTTCATTACACTTTATTTAGCACCTGAAATCATGTTGGAGACATATTCTCTTGGGTCTCTCACTGGAAACTAATTATACTCTCATAAGCCTGCTTAATTCAGTGTGTGCTCCCAGCCCCTCCAGGCAGGCACCACCTGATGTGCAAGTTATGACTTGCATAAGGCTTGGGGACTTAATTTTCAGAGGTACCTTTGTGCCATGGAAATCAGCAGGACACCTCATATTGCCCTTTTATTGTCTTCACATCATTGCTCAGATAAATACAAGAGAACTATGTAGTCACGTGTAGAGACTCAGCATTTCTATGTTTCTCAAATGTCAGGCAGATTTGCCACCTCTGCTGGACTGAAGAGCTTTTCCCCAGTCAAAACCTACAAGCCTAAACTTCAAGGGAGATCACATCCAGCAATTTGATATGGGTTCTTCACAGTCAAGAAGTTCAAGGGCACGTGGATATACGGAGTTGTGTTGATTTAATTGACAGTTTAACCTAGTTTTGTCAAACTAATTATGGTTTCTGTGAAGGTTCCCTTTTCCTCTATTTCATTTAAGATTAAACTGCTAAGTGTTGCTGATTTAGTCTGGAATATGATGGAACAATTTCTAAGCAGAAAAACTATCTTGATATGGTAGGAAAGAACACTGCAACTTATATCTGTCTTGGTTACACTACAGTAATTTGTGTGTAGACTAATCCTGGGAAGTTTAAGGGCCATTCCTTTGTGGATACCATGCCCCAGTGATGAAAGAGGAAAGTTGCTGTCTGCTCATGTTCCAAATGTTCTTATGAGATGTTAATGAAGCATTTCATCCTTTAATGGGACCACTGGGATTGTGGTTGTCTATATTTTATTCTAAATGTTGTTCATTTTCCAGGGATCAATACCTAGTTCCTAGAAAAGGTACAAAAAATTCCAGTAATGTAAGGGAGAGAATTACTGTGTACCTTGAGGGCTGATGTGTTGGTAATGAAATCTCCTCTGCGGTGTGAGCCTATTTTAAATTCTCCACAACACCGAAGTTCCTTTTCAAGATGCAGAGCAGAAAGAGAAATCATGTCATGTAACAAATATCAAGACAGAAGGAGGGGCCCAGTAGCTTATCACATACATGTTTGGGACTCAATCAGTCATTTAATAACTCAGTTTCAGTGGTGCTCTGGCAAGTGAGATAAAAAATCCAGTCCACAAGGCAATCAGAGGGACCACTAATATCTCAGAAAGTGATGCCAGGATTTGTTGCCACCTACTCTTGATCTTCTCCAGAAGGGACTTTGTGTTTAATAGAAGCAGCAGAAGTGTACTAGACAAAAGATTTTTTTTTTTTTGCAAGATCTTGCTTTGGTCAGTTGGAATCCTGTTTCCATTACTTCAGGGCTTGGCATGAACAAAAGCTGCAGAACTTAAAACAGTTTACAACCCACTTGTTGCATTTTTAAAAATCGCTTTTATATTTTCTGTGCTGCAGTAGTCTGGTTGTAATTGTCTGGATATCTTTTAGTGTAACAGACTCACATGGAAAATTTTTACCCAACAGAGACAGCTATAAGAACAGATCCAGAAAGTGCTGTGGGAAAAGCCATGTTTTCCATGTGTCATTGCTGAGTCCTGTCCCCAAACCAGGTTCATGTCTATCATCTGGCTCTGTGAACTTTCCAGCGTCATACAGCAAATGTGCTTTTCTTTCCCTACCTCAAACCATCTGGAAAAGCTGTTCCCAGCTGCTGTGTAAAACATAGTAGGAGAGGCTGTGAATTTTCAGAAATACTTTTTCCCCCTGTGCTACTTTTGGCTGGAGTAAAGTTTGTTTTCTTCACAGTAGCCTGCCAGTATAGGGCTGTTCTGGATTTGTGCTGTTGATAACTCAGGGATGTTTTTTTTCTTGCTGAGTGGTGCTTAAACACAGCCAAGGCCTTTTCTGCTTCTCACCCCATTAGTGAGCAGGATTGGGGCACAAGGAGCTGGGAGGGGACACAGCCAGGACAGCTGTCCCCAGCTGACCCAAGGGACATCGTAGACCATATGGAGTCGTGGTTAGTGTATAGAGCTGGGGAAAGAAGGAGGAAGGAGGGGACATTCAAACTGGTGGTGTTTGTCTTCCACATCATCATTACCTGTGATGGAGCCCTGCACTCCTGGGGACGGCTGAACATCTGCCAGCCCTTGGGAACTGGCAAGTGAATTCCTTGTTTTGCTTTTTATTTGCACTCACAGCTTCTGATTCACCTATTTACCTGTCCTCATCTCAATCCACAAGTTTTCTCACTTTCACTCTTTTGATTCTCTCTTCCATCCCACTGAGTGGAAGCAAGAGTTTATGTGGGGCTTAATGTGTTGCCATTTGGGGTTAAACCACAGCATTCCCCATCACATATTTCAATTTGAAATATTCAGCAAAGGAGAAGCACCTCAATCTGCTGTAATTCCCAAACAAATCCACAAGCTACCCAAACAAACCTTCCTTACCAACCATGTCCAAACCGTGCCTGGTTTTGTGTAGGGCTGGCTCCTCAAGAGGCCTTCTGGCAGCCCTGGTAATACTTTGCTTGGCAGCAGCTCTGTTGTAGATTTGTTTTTATTAAAAATGATGGCACATACCCCAGAACGAGAATTTCAGCCTCTAAATTATGGAATTATGGTGCTGCACTGATGTGGTGGCTGCGTTTTTTCGAGCTCCCGTAACAGGATCTTTGTACATGTGGTTGGTAGCATTTTTTTGTAAAGATTTTCCCCAATCACTTGAGATTTCAGAGTTGGACACATGATTTGCCTGCACTGGTCTTTTTTTTTTTT
>VWYO01003124.1:146361-180300 GCA_013400275.1 Rhadina sibilatrix | reverse complement strand
AAAAAAAAAAAAAATCAAAGAAGACACTACCACTTTCTGATGACACTGTCATTAAATCCAGCTACCCTGGAGCATTAGTGCACACACAGACAACGCTGAGGGTAACAAAATGAACTTGCAACAGCTACTCTTTGAGTAATTCTGAGTCATCACTGATTATCTGGTGCATGATCAAGGAAGGAAACAAGCAAAGCCACTGCTGATTTATGATCCAGATGCCACATACTCTGCCAGGCTCAGGCTAGCCTGGCTATGCTGTCCTCAGGATTGACTTACAATGGCCACACATCAAGAAAGAATTTGGATCAGCACATTGAGGAATTAGTGTTTGTCAAAAGGAAACAAAGTAAAAACTGGGAAAGGCACTATCTTGATCCATTTTGTGATGTGACATTTTATAAGTTCTCTCAGAAACAGTTTGGTGTTTGACATCTGATGCTTTCTAAATATGTCGCTGTTTGTGGCACGTTCAGAGAAAACCTGTAATCATCACAACCTCTTTAATGCAACACAATGAGATCTGACTGTAGCAATAAATCATAACTCATCCTATTCTATTCTCATTGATTTTGGTGGAATAAAGGTTTTGCCCAAAGGAATAAAACCACATGAATACTTTGTTAGCTTCTCATCATCTCTTTCTCAATTCATTACTGCTTTGCTTTCTCCTTTGATGACTGGTCATGGAAAGTAATTCAGTAAATAATTCTGGTGAAGGATTCATGTTGCTCTTATTATATGTGAGAAAACTATTTGTGATGCATCTCCAAGGAGATCAGCATCTACCAGATTTGTAGACAACAGGATACTGGCTTTATCTCTCAATTGGCTGAGAAATATATATAATTTTTTACTTTCAGGTACAAATATTTCCATCTGCATAAAAATTTACTTGCTGGGAGGCTCCATGTGCATTCAGTGCTCCAGGGATACAGACCATGGAATAGCATAGCTTTTTATATTAACTCTTTCTGGTTATCTTTAGCTTGACCCTGCCATCCCTGTCACAACTCTATTCACATATATTTCAGGGAACTTATATTTCAGGGAAATATAAGGGTGCAATAACAGAACTTTGCTTCCAAAATCAATTTCACAGCAGCGAGGAGTGATGCAGCTGGCTGAGCTAGAAGTGATGGCTGCCACAATAAACCAACTTTAATTTCCTCCACAATTTCTTTTTTCACTTTACTGGATTTAATACCCTGGCACAGAAAGACAGATTATTGGGAAACAGGCTCAGGTGACCAATGAGAATGTGGAATGTGTTTGATTAGGTTTCTATTTAAGGAGGGATGTTATTTGGGAAATTGAGTCTCACTCCTTGTTAGAGACTGATTCTAGCTTATCAGCTAAAGAGGTTTAAGTAACATTTCAACTACACAGCTGGAAGTGCTACAATAACCCTTGATTTTAAAGGAATAATTATTGCATCCAGCTTAGACTTAAAAATAGAGAAAAACAGACTAGTGGGGCACAGCAAAGGAAATCTCATTTTGTTTTTAATTTGAAAGCAGCAAGGAGAAAACATGTTGTCAGGTAGCTGTCAGTGGGATCCTGACACCTGAATCAGAGAGACTTCAAACACTGGCACAAAGCAGCAGCACCAGTTCTGTGCAAACTTGTGTCTCCTGGGTGGGGAAGGGAAGAAGAGGCATCTGGTACTTCCCTCTCCCCATTTCCTACAGCCTGACACAAACCCCCTTCTCTCCTGGTCAAGGTAGAGGCTGTGCATTTCAAAAAAAATTAAAAGGTGAACATTACACCTTTGCTTATCAGTTATCACCCCGGATCTGGACCATTGGGAAGTCTCTGTCAGGGTGAAATCTGTCTCTCAGAGCCATCAGGGAATACACTGACATAAGGAATACCCTAAAAGTATCCCATTTAGCCCAGGTATTAAGCTGCAGGCAAGAGGTTAAGAGGAACATTTTTAAAGCAGACTTAGTGATGGAACTTCTGTTGACATTAAGTCCCACACACTGCTATGAAAATCTACCACCTAAGAGCTACCTTAAATCTATAATGCAGTAATGGTATTAAAGGAGGCAGTGACATTAAAGCACTGGCTTAAATCTTGGATTTCCATAATGCCATGAAATAGCAAATCTAGTGCTTGGTCCTGATTAATTACGTGAGAGGGATATGCTGGACTGGCCAGCACTGTCATAGGCAAACTGCTGATTAAAAGGTTATGATCTTTTCTTTTCCTTCCTAAATACCTCTTAAATGCTCCATCAGCTTCATCTGAATAGGTAGAGGGTACCTCATGGAGGTCACTTGGAAGGAAATGTTCCCAGGAAAGGCAGGACCAATCTTCCCTATACCCACAGGAAGCAAATGCTGTGTTCATGAAGTAGACAAGAGCTGCTAAATTCTTTCAACTCTTTAGAAAAGTTAAGAGAAATGCAGTTAAGATTGGTTTGAAGCTTCTGAGAAGCTTAATGAACCGTGGCTATGCCTGTAGCTTTTTAACATTTGAAAACTTTTGTTGCTAATTAACTTCATTAATAGTACTTAGAGGCACAGTGGCCAATATTTACTGAGCACTGGCGTTACTGCAAAGCACCAGTGGAGCCAGTGGCTCAGCAAATAGATTCCCCACAGAAAGCTACTGAACTCATCGTGGTCAGATTGTTTGTTTCTCCTCTGCATAAAAAAAAAATAAAAAATGCAAACCTCATTGATGCTGTTGTTTAAAAAAAAAAAACCACCGTGGTGTTAAATGAATTGACAGAACTTCCTAATCCTGCTGGGGCTGTTACTGAGAGCTGCATCTCCACATGGGATTCACAGCCTGTGCAGGGAGCTTGCTGCAGGATCAGAGCCTCAAGCTGGACAGGGCTGGACAGGGTTGGACAGGGCTGGACAGGGCTGGACAGGGCTGGACAGAGTTGGACAGGGCTGGACAGGGCTGGACAGGGCTGGACAGGGCTGGACAGGGCTGGACAGGGCTGGACAGGGCAGTCCTGCCTCCCCAGGGACCCTCAGTGCTCAGAGGAAGATGCTGCAGAAGTATCCCTTTCCAAGTAAGCCCCAGACAGGTGCTTTGTGGCACTGAGGGATGTGGCTCTGGATGCCTTCAGCATCCATCCAGCAAAGCTGCTGACCATGGGTAGTCCATGGGTAGTCACTGAGTGCATCCCCCAGGCACAGTGGGATGGGGGTTTTAATGAGACTACCCTGACCAAAACCTACTGCTTCCCTGCTCAGCTGGAAAGGGAGATGCATCAGACTCACTTTGTCCTGACAGAAATGTCCTCTGAAAAGGCAGAGAGGTTTCTTGGGCACAGCTGTCTGCAGTCCAGCTAATTGGACATCACTGCAGCAACTAACTGATCTGGAAAACTCCAGAATTGTGTAGATGTTACAAGAAAAGTAGCTGGAGTTACTTCTTGGAAAGGTTTTCACAAATTTTTCCCTATTCTTTCTTTTCTTCTTAATTTTGTTTGTTTGTTTGTTTTTTGTTTTCTTTTACCTCTTTCATAACCACTTTTATTTATACTGCATCCTTCAGGGGACACTGTTGAGCTATTCACTATAAATCTAAAATATATACATCTAGGTTGGTATATATATGGAAATAGATTAGTCTCTTTGACTTATATTTCTAGTCAGTCTGTCCAGATTACTGTGCTCTACCAAGGGAAATCTCCTGAGCTGAAAAATGTTTAAACTATTTTTTGGGGTTTTTTAATATCACAAGAGCATTCCTATTGGTATGGTGGTTCCTAGATGCTTTTCCCCAGGAATATAATATTTTCCTTCTCCTTTGCTACACCTCTTCTGTCTTTTTTTTTTTTTTTTTTTTTTTTTTTTTTTTTTTTTTCCTTTCTTTTGCCTTTTTTTGGCATCACAGCACAAATCTCAGGGGATTGCTGAGATGGTGAGGGCAACTAGAAAAGGAGGAACACCTTATCAGGCAAGGGCTGCACAAGAAGGTTTTTTAATTTTTTCTTACCTCCATGCTATCATCTTTGTTTGTAGATCCTCTTAAGTTTTTTACCAAAAGGGGTCTCTCTCAGGAATTGATCCCCTGGTGTATTATATTGTGGATGGCTGAATTCCCCTTCAGAAGTTAAGATTTTTACTCTTATTGCCCATGAGGATGGGATGTAGGAGAAAGCTGGCAAGAGAGGGGAAAACATCCTGTTGGATGACATGGTTTGGGCATTGCTGAGGGTCCCTGGGTGCTGATCTGGAGGAGTTTGGCTCAGTCCCTCAGTCTCATGTGTCCTCTGCAGATGATAATCTGTGCCTGCAAGGCCATGTCAGCATCTCCCAAGGTCCCTTAACACTCCCTGCCACTGTAGTTGGGACCATATTCCACTCTGCATGAAAAGCAGAACAGGCCTGTGCATAACTGCAAGCTTGGATCTCCAGGGAGCAATAAACCTCCAAGGTTTGCATTGATATAAACACTTTTTTTTTNTTTTTTTTTTTTTTTTTTCCTTTTTTTTTTTTTTTTTTTTTTTTTTTTTTTTTGCTATTGTGAAAAGTTGGAAGGCTTTCTTATTTTTCTTTTCTCTGCCTGTGAGAAATACATTAACTAATAACTTAAACCCCAGGGTGCATGCTGGTACTTTCTTAGACAAGAAGGGAAGGATCAGTATTAAATACAGTTTAAAATAATCTAAGAAGCATGTGGAAGGAAGGCAGGATGAAAGCAAATGACAGTAAAGTATTGAAATGGACTACAAAAAGGACTAAAGGAGAGTCCTTGTGCAAAAACCAGAAGGAGGAAACATTTGACCTACCATCTTGGGGCCCAATTCTGCTCCTGCCTGGTTATCCCCGGCCCAATTGCCAAAGTGATTCTGCAATGCTCTCCACAAGGCACCTCCCTTCTCTGTGCCAAGTGGTGCTGCAGACTCTGCTGTGAGCAGGGGTGGGACCACAGCTGTCAATGGGAAATGGAAAAGAGACAAGCTGCTGCAATCACAGGGCTTGAAAATGTGCCTGATGCAACATCAGCAAGGTGTTTGGTACATCCCTAAGGTGATGCTGTTAAAGACCACAAGGACACAGACCCTGGCTCAGAAGGCTGACAATTGACTTTGTTTATTTCCAGCAATTTCTTCCCTTTTATGCTGTGCTACACAGAACAACTCAGCTGGTGAAAGAAAGACAAACTTCTTCAATCACTTTGGTCAAACCAGAGGGACATCAAAAAGTCCCTCTTAGGGAAAGGAATGTAAACAAAGGTTACAGTCACAAAAACGTGTCTCTTGTTGACAGAAAACTCTCTGGGAAATGAGTTCCAGAAAACCAAAACATCTCAGGCACAAACCAGGGCTACGCTAAGGCTTTTCTATCACTGGCCAACCTCTGTGTGCTGTGAACAGGTCTAAGGCTTTGGAATGGTTTAGCCATCTCTAAAGGGCTGTAGGGGTTTTATCCACTTCAGCTCTCTAAGCCTTTAGTGCCAAATCCTTGTCCCTTGTAAGTCTCCAATAAAATCACCAGTAGTTTCAATGGGTGCAGGATCGGGTCCCTGGAGCACTTTAAGTAATTTAAACCACTCTAAATCCTCGAAGCAGCTTAAGTGATAAGCTACTTGTTCCAGAGTTTTCAGCTTGCAGACCCGGCTTGTAAAATACTCCAGGCAGCTCATGGTGCACTTGGCTGTGAGCACACACAGATGCAGTGCTTTGGAACACAGAGATAACGTGGTGAGACCTCGTTATCAAACTCTCAAAGTCTTGTACTTTTAGAGAAAGTGGGACTTTTGTTATTTTTTAAACACAGTAAATAACTTCCAACAGCTACCAGATGAGATGATGTTCCCTATGCTCAGGCAGGAGAGATAGTGCCAAAGGCTCTGGATTCAGACCCTGCTGGTGATGCCATTTGCTGCTGCATTCCCAACCAGTCTTTGTGATATCAAGAGCACCAGAGGCTCTTTAATGTACTCTGCTTTTGAAGGATGATTGGAAAACAGGATAAACTTGGGAAACACTTCACAGAAACCCTTCTGTATAAAAGTACCTTTGCCTGACAGACCCTGTAAGGAAACCTGTGTCCCTCAAACCAAGTGACCTGGAAGTTTCCAAGTGAAAAACACCCTGCAAAGCTCCCTGAGCCTTTGCTAACAGCATTGGTGCAAGAGATGAGGGAGATACTTCCCCCTCCTCCCAGCACAGGTATTTATGGGCCAGGGTGAGGTGTTGCTGCAGGAGGGAGGCTGAGTCCTGAAGCTGCTGCCACCCACAACCAAGGGTTCCTATTTTCCCCAGGAATGGCTGTACTTGCAACACCCCTTCCATCTTGTGGATTAGGAGGGAAACCAGGACCCTCCAGGGTGTCCTCATGGTGCATGGGCAGTTATCAGCCCTAATTATTAATGTTTATCTGAATGAGTGTCCTCACTTCCAAATTAAGTTTGACATCAGGTATATGGAGGTAGAACTGGATGTCTTTGTGGCTGGTGGGAGACAAGTGCTTTGTCAGTCCACGGGCAGTGGTGGCATTTGTAGGTCAATAGTTTTGACCTCGTGGGGAGAAGCACTGCTGCTCCCAAACCCTAATTCTACATGACATGACACCTCTTTCCCTTTGTATCAGAAGTTCTAAGGGAGCAGCAGCTCCTCCTGAAACTTGCAGGGAAGGAGGGAGAGGGCAGCAGTTGGACACAAAGCCACAAACCTTTCTGAAAGCTGATGATAAACTTGTGTCTGCAGGTTAGAGAAAGGTGTGAATCAGAAATTTTGCCCTTTTCTCCAAGCCCTGGGAGAGAGAGGGGGCCAAGCACTGAGGGGGGAAAAGATATTCCATCTGCAGCAGTCACAGCCACTTTGGAAGTCCTAGCAGATCATCAGGCAGCATTTGGACAGGACTGCTGCAAACAGGGCAGTGTCTCTAAAGGGAAAGGGAGGTGGAGGAGCCAGGCAAAAATTTCACTGTATTCCCATCCTTTCATTTGCATATTTGCATGACAGCACCTGGTTCACAGTTGTCTTTTTTTTTTTTTTTTAGATCTGCAAATCAAGGCAACAGTGGCCAGGCCTAGTCAAGGGGATATTTTAGGGAACTTATTAAGTCTTATTGAAATCACAGGAGTTTGCTACTTGGGGCATAATGAAAGAGACTGAGATGTTGTCTGAGACTTTAGCCAAGCTGTCTCCCTGGAGATGGATGTTTTGCTTCCCTGCAGAAGATTCAGTGTTCCTGCAGTAATGTGGGAGGCTCTGATGTGATGGTGCCCATCTCACACCTTAGCTCCAGGAGCAGACACAAAGGCTGCAGCTCTCCACTGGCTACCACAGCAGGAAATCTTTGCTAGCTCTGCTGTAGAGCACCATTGCTGCACAGCATCTCAGTAGTTCTGTCTTCTAGCCCATCTCTCCTCCACTGCTGGTTCAAACTCCTTTCTTCCTCTGACTCCTAATAACTTGAAGACACTAGAAAATTACCTTCCTATCTTGTCCACTCCTCTGCTGCCCCTCTTTTCCCCTTCCTCTTTCCTTCCCATCACACTCATCACCTCCTGCCATCCTGCTCTCCTGTTTTCATCAGCCTCTCCCGTTCAAACTCTCTTGGGTGTCTAGATAAATATAATATACTGAATTACAGCTGCAGACCAGAGCCCAAGACACCTGGATCTGATTCCTGCCAGTGTTCATGAGCTTTTGTGACTCAGCCTCTTTCTGATGCTCCTTCCTCATCTATGAGCTAAGGCTGGGGAAAAAAAAAAAAAAAAAAAAAAAAAAAAAAAAAAAAAAAAAAAAGAGCCATGTATTCCTTGTGTTCAGGGCACAATATAAATCCAGTGTATGATTGCTGTTAACCTCTTTCTGTGAGAAGCTGAACTGGCCAAATTTTCTGGTGGAGGCCATTGGCTGCCCTTCTTGGCTGTAGCATGCCATTTTTCCTGAATTTATTCCCCCCTTTTCCCTCCCAGGCTGTGATGTGCTTGGCACAGGAGCTGCAATCCATGCAATATTATTATTAGGCAATAAACAGTGTCCATGAATGATTTAAACAGAGGCAGAGCTGCTGCTATTGATTTTTTTTTAGCTCTATAAAGAATTGCATGGAGTTTGTTTTTTTTTTAATGGGAATTATTAGGTCATCCATGAGGGAATCTTCAAAAGTACCCCTCTGCAACAAGGCAAACAGTGATGCTTTTGATTTGCAGAGGCTCTTCTGGGGCTCCATGCCCTGGGCTGCCTCTGCCAGCAGCACTGGGAGGGACAAGGCACAGGCTCTGGGGGTGTAATTTCTCTAATTTCCCCCTATAATGAAAACAAAACTGCTGCCTTGCTGGGGGGAGCAGAGAGTAAAGCCTGCAGAGGGGATGAGGAGCAGACTGTGCCGACACTGATCGATGCTGTAATATTGTCTGCTCCTCTCCCTGGAGTTTCATGTGCTGAACAGCCTCTGGCAGAGAGTCCTTCCTCCTCTCCTGCCTGCTTTCCAGGCCCAGTGATCTCTCTCCTTCCCTTTCTCACTTTCTTCCTGTCCTCTTCAACCATCCCTGCTGGCCCAATGTTTCCAGCCCTGCCCTTTCCACATTTCTCCACATGGCATCAGTCCTCCAGGACAGAGAACATCCACCTGACCTTCCTTGACAAGCCAGCCTACACTGGTGGACTTTGCCCTGGCTGAGGAACACTCACAGCTCTCCAACTCATGCTTTACACCAGGTGCCTTCCACAGCCTTTCAGGAGGTGAAAAATCTGCACCAAAAACTGGTAACCAGCAGGCTGGTTGAGGGAGGGCTCTTGAACCACCACTGTTATCTCTGTAGCACTTATCTTAGTGGGGTACCTCTTACCCTCTGACTCTTGTCCCTAAAGTCTAATGAAATAACAAGAAATACACTTTGCATTCAAATGTTCTCTGTTTGGATTGATTTAGAGGTTGGTTTGTTTCTTGGGGTTTTTTTTCTGTGCAGAGAGATAAAGAAACATTGCAGAAAAATGCCTAAGGTATATATGGGAATTGGATCCCCAACACTTATTAAAAGTCAGGAAATCTGGTGCCTAAGAGTTGTTCATGTCTTTGAAACGCTCTCCTTTTGATTTCAGGAGAAGGCAAAAATGAGTGTGTCCTCCTGCACTGGAATGTCTTGGTGAAGACAGAAGACTTTCAACACACCTTTGTGACTTAGGAACACTGAACACAGAGATTTAGAAACCAAATCCCATTTTAACAGTCATCTGCACACCTCCAGGTCCAGCCTGGAGAACTGCTCAGAAGGTGCCTCTGCACGTGCAAGCCTCTCATCCTGCACGGCTTTAAAGTGACAATTTAATGCCCTGGAAGGCAGAGATCCTCTGGGTGTTGGGTGTAATCTCCTGGATGCTGAGATCCTCTGGGTGTTGGATGTAATCTCCTGGATGCTGTCCTCTGCTCCGATAAATGACAAAAAATAAAAATAAGCTCCTTTGCAGAGCAAGATATCTGAAAAGCAGGCCTAAACCCCAGACTGTGAGCAAAGCCAGTGAGAATTTGTGTTATCCACGAGTGGAGAGAGGTGCAGGAGCATGGGAGCAGGAAACAGGAGCAGCAGAAGCCCCTGGCACCACACAAAAGAGGAGAGACCTGAGTCTCTGTGGCCAGAGACACTTTCAGTTCTCAGGGGTCACTTGAAAAAAAGCTTTTTGTAATATGAAGTTAATTTAATTAATCTTGAAACAATCAGAAGAAAAATCACTGCCAGCTATGTTGCTTTTAAATAAGGATTTCAATGGGCCAAGATTTAGCATCCTTTACAGACCCATCTGCCTAAAGGCCTGTATCTTATCTGATCATTTCCATGGCAACAGCTCTGGGATTAGAAAAGGATGAATGTTTAGGAATAGTTGCTGGAATTTCATGGAAGATGATGAATTGAGGATTACTTCACTACCTACGTGTTACCATGGAAATGCACATTTACAAATTGCACTGGATTTTAAACCCCACCATTATTAGTATAAATTTGTGCTGCTTCCTGAAAGAGCTCCAGGAGCAGAAGGTGCCTCTCACCTCTCCAGCCCCACTGGGCACAAAACTGACTGTGATGGCTGAGGAACGAAAGGGAAACAAGTGTCAGGCCTTGGGCCCAATTTCTCTCATCAGACAACCTCCTAAATGAAACCCAAGTAGTGAAAAGGGTTAAAATAATAATAATAAAAAAATTAATAAAAGTGAATATTGCACACAGAAAAGCCACCAATCAAGAACAATCCCCACTCTCAACATATATATAATGGAATTTGACAAATGGATGAACAGGTATATGAATTACCACACGTGGCTTCTTGACTTAGGAGACTTTGGTCTTGCAAACCTAAGGATATTTCTAAGACTTTTTATATTACTTCTGTGAAATTCTTATTTTAAGAGAAACAAATCTACACAGTCTGTTTTGTAACCTATTCATAAAATATTCCATATTTTAGTAACCTGCTCTGTTCTACCTCTGGGACTGAAGTAGGACTTATGACAAACTCCTACTAAAGCCTGGGAAAACACAGTTCCCATCTTTGAAGCCCAGAGCAAAAACAGAGAAATATTCCCCATCCATCCATAAACCATGAAAATTCAGAGGGTCAGATAAATAACTGCTGGAAATTCTTTTATCACAGGCACACCTGTTCTTTGTAGGGCCCGAGGAAGCATCTTACCATACAAACAACTACAAATATCAAAATAAAGAATGGCATAATAACTCCAAGAAGGCTACTGCAGCTGATCCATGAATTTAATCTAAAGGGGCCAGAGCATCTTTGAAGCAAAACTTAATATTTGCAGCAGCTTGAGAAGGAAGTGTTATTGGTTTTATTTTGTAAATCAGGAAACTGAGTCCAGAAAAAACTACCCTGAGGGCCAGCAGCCTGGCTGAGGATGTGGCATTACACAGAACTCACTGGCATTTGCTGCTTATATTCAGTGAGGGATGGGTGTCATAATGATGGGTGGGGTAGTGATGCTTTTTCTTGGGGGAGAAGCAAAGGTGTCCTCTAAGGAGCTGTGTGCCTGAGACTGCTCCAAAACAAATTCATCTGCACTGACAGTCCTGTCAGCAGCAAATCTATTTATTCTGACATCCCCAGTGCCTAAGACTGGGCAGAAACACCCAGGGCGAGGTGTTTGCAAGTGAGGCCAACTTCTGTTCATCCAGCCTCCACCTGGCACTCTGTTAATGCCTCGTGGCATTTCACAGATCCTGGGCTTGCTGCAAATGCACCATGGTGATCCTAAAGGCTGTGCTGGCTGTCTCAGTGACCTGGAAAGGAGGTGAAGGGAGAACACCTTCCCCACGGATGGCAGAGGAGGCACATCAGCTCACACCCTCTGCAGACATGCCTGTGTTGCATTTTTGGTATTGAGAGCGAGTCAAAACTCGAGAACACAGGGGCTCTGCAGTCACATTCCCCACCTGACCTTCCCATGACAGGGTGAAGCAGTCAGTGGTGACCCAGGCATGAAGTTAGATGTCATTTTTGGAAAGTATCATGGTGTGGATCTCATCTGTCCTTTGCACTGAGGAGGTCACTGCTAATGCAGTGCCTTTGCAGAGCTCAGCATCCTCCCAAACCCACTGGTGTGTGGAGGGGAGACCCTCGTCCCTGGGTTTAGTGACAGATTTGGGTGTTGATATTGCATTTCACCTGGCAAACAATTTATGATGGAATCTTTTCCATATGCTCCCTTTCCCACCTCTTTCTTGCAATCCTTTTGCTTTTTTAAGCTACTTCTTTCTTTCATTTGATTGTGGTGGATTTTTGTTTGGTTGTTTGTTTTCGGTGTTTCTGTTTGGTTTTTTGTTTGGTTGGTTGGTTTTTTTTTTTAATATGAGACAAATTGCTTGTGGGTTTTGCCTCTTCAGGAAAAAGAGGGGGCAGATGTCCCCACCTGCCTGAGAGCCCTGCTCCCACCACTGCCAGATTCAACCTCCTGCAGACTTTCTCACCAGCAATTAGGAAATTGCTGGAGCAGCCAGAGCTGCAAAGAGGCAGCGAGGATGCATGGCATCTTCCCAAGGGTGAGAAAATCAGAAGTGAATCGGCTGTTTAGAAAACCTCCACCCTTTCCTCTAAGATAAGCCTCACAGCTGGACATGGAACCAGACACAATGAAGGAAAACAGCCTGGCTGAGGTGGGGTTTCCTCCTGCCCTGGGTCCTAACCTTTGGGAATGGTGTTTCCCAAGGGAGCAAGCCCCTGGCTGGCTCCACTTGGATATGCCCAGACACCCCCAGTGCATTATCCCAGAGTTATTCCAGAATCCATCCAGCACTAAACCCACTCCCTGCTCCAATGCCACTGCCCACAGCTCACTCTGAGGAAGCTGTACAAGATTTTAGGTGGCCAGGGAGAGAGAAATCCTTTCAGCAATGAGGTTTTGCTTGTGGAAGTGGGTGGTTACTGGGCACCCCACACCCACTGCCAGGGGGGAAAGGGAGTGAGCAGCAAGACAAGCTCCTTGCACACTTCTCAATTGCCAGCTCTATTTTTGGTTGCTACAAGCTGGAGTGCCACAGGAGAAAAAAAAAATAAAAGAAAAAAAAAGCCTCATTAAAACTCTAGCAATGAGATTCTTCTGATTTTCTTAGCAGCTTGATGACAGTTTCTAGCTGCTGAAGTTTCAATATTGCAGGGCAATAAAAAGGATATTTTGAGGGTGGGGGGAACAGTCAACAGCTCAAAGAGCCTTTTCCTCCAGTCCTGCACAGATAAAACGTTTGTAGCTTTCCACACATCAGGAACCAAACAGATCTCAATTACTGAAAACACTGCCTTTGGAATCAGTAAAACCAAACCAGGAGGCAGACTGTCTTAGGGATGAGGGGGCTTCTCTGCTCATAGCAGGGGTTTGGGACCAACCTGAACCCAACCATGACTCTGCCAGAGTCTTCTTGAAGTCTTGGGCAAGGTCCTTCCTCTCAGTGTGCCACACTGCTGCTTGTAGCACAGGGACAGTGACCACTTCACACCTGCCTTCTGCAGTGTGACCTCACTGTCACCCCCCACCAATGAGTCACTCAATCCTCCCTTACTTACCTGCAGATAAATAAGCAAACCTCTTTTTTTTTTTTTTTTTTCTGTGAGTTGCTTTGTGCAGAAGAGATCTGGGATGAAAATACGCATTTTCACATGGAGAGGTGATCAAATACCTCTGAGATGTTTAACCTTGGAAGATGAAAGAGTTCCCTAGTTGTTGTCACCTTCCCTAAGTCGTTATCAGAGCAATTATGTGTGATTTAGTAGTTTGCTCCGTTGCAACACAATTTTCTATATTGTCTGAAATGATAAATGGAACTGCAGACCTGGCCCCTGTATGACTTCTTTGAATCTGCTGCATGGGACAGGTGAGAAATATTGCAGCAGGGGAAAAAAAAAAAGTGCTGGATGATACATGGGAATGAGCTGATTCTTGCAGTTTTCCCTATGTGTCCTTAGGAGTCAGGAAATTATCAAGAGGGCAAGAAGTTATCCACAGGTAAAATGGGAAAGCTGTCTCTGCCACCGTTGAACAGATGGGATCAGAGTGCTGCTTGGGCACAGATTTTCTCCTTATGTGCCCTGTATTTCTGAGGCAATTTCAGGGATTTGTTTGTTTTTTCCAGTTCTTAGCAATTTGGAATTTAAAAATAACTCCCAAGTTCTATTTGTTCCTTTGGAGCCCTCAGGAGACCACTGAGAGCTTTCCCCTTCAGCTAAAAGGGCTCAAAATATCCTTTCCTTTTCTATTATTTTTTTTTTTTTGGCTTTGTTTTGTTTTGCAAATGAGATGGCATTCTTCATGTATCACAACTCCAGGAGCTGGATCCCACTACAAATTTCAATGCTCAGGGTAAAAATGTTGTGGATTTCTATCTCTGGTGACATGACTCAAGGAGAAAGCCCTCACTGAATGACCTAGAGACACCTCCAGCAATGCAGAGCAGACAGGGTTTGGGTTGGGAAATAACAAGGAGACACTTGGCAGGAAAGAACAACCACCTTGAGATTTACAACTGCAAATTCTCTTCCTTTCAAACACAGACCTCGTGCATCCCACTGCAGGTTTCCTGTACTAGTAACACTCCCACAGATTTTGGATTACTACTGCAAAACAGTCACACCACCACAGGAGTGACTCTACAGTATTTTGAGGTCCTTTACATCCATGCAGAGAATCTGTCACATTTAGACAGTGGCATTTTGTCCCTGCATGGCTGTACAAGAGTGGGGACACAGAGGCCAGGGACTGCAGGGAATTGCCCTGTTCACTGATGCAGTACAAAGGCAGCTTTTAGCTCATAACTGAAAAGTCCCTGTGCAGCTCTTGGGGAGAGCAACAGCAAAAGGGGATGTGGGGTTCAACACACCCCCAAGGAAAGCCAAAACACACTGCAGGTTGCTTTGCAGTGCTGGAGGCAAATTGGAGGAATTTAAGGCAGCAATAAGGGCTCCCACTGAAATGAATGGCAAAGCTCCTGGTGACATAAGGGATGCTCAATCAGAAAAAAAAAAAATAAAGAAGCCAATCTAAGCCTTGCTTTTTTTTGGTTTTGTTTTGTTTTCTCCTATCTGTATAATTCCAAAAATAGCCCTAGGAAGTAGAAGAAACATGACTCAAAGACAGACTTTTCCTCTTAAGACCCAACTTCCTTCCTTGAACAGTCTGGAGAAATTTCAGCTGCACATCTCTGTGAGCAAGGGCTTTATTTGAAGCTGTCCTATTGTTAGGAAAACCCCAGCAAAAAGCCTGTGGCCTCTACAGCAGACATCCTGAGTCAGGCAGGTCAGGCACAGAGTTCAGGATTTTGTTTTAGGATGCTGTTTTATCCAGGAAAGCAGGATGTGAGACTTAACCTGGCCTTTTGCTCTAAAGCAAGAGGCAGGGACTGTGCCAGAGGACATTCTGCAGAGGCAGTGACTTCAGACACAAACCCCAGCACTGGCAGTGTCTTGTGGCACAGGCTGTGTCATTTGGGCTGCCAGGCAGGGCAGCCTGAGCCTTGCTGAGTGAGGCTGCCCAGCAGCAGGCTCCACCTGAAATGAGAAGAGGGCAGGAGCACACCCCCAGCTGGGGGTCAGCATCCTCCAGGGGTGTAGAAACAGCTGCAGACAGAGCCACTGAAGGGAAAAAAAACAAAACAAAACAAAACAAAACAAAGCAAAACTACAAAAAACCAGAGCGCAGGATTTCGAAACAGAATTTGGAATTTCAAGGCTGAAGGAGTTCAAGAGTTTCTAATAGACCCGGTTTGTGGTGAGGACCTTTTTTTGGCAGGAAGGCTTAAGCTGTTTCTGAATTAGCACTAGAATAACTTCTATTACTAATGATGATATTTTTGTACTGAAAAACGAGGTTTAGGTGATGTAGAAATGTTGGGAGCCCTTGGACAGTGTCTTAGAGCTCAGATGAAGACAAGGATAGCATTTCAGCAGGCGAGCAGGGCTCCAGAGATTACAGGGGGTTCCCATTCCTCTCCCAGACAACTCACTTTTTTCTGTTTATTGCTTCTGGTGTCAATTCATCCTCCTAGTCAGGCCAGAAGGCACATCACAGGGGAGCTGGAGCTGCTCTGAAGGAGCTGTGGCTGACTCATCTCTGCACAGGGAATCCCCAGCATTTACATCTCTGAGACTGAGCAAATGTTAATTTCCACAGGCAGGTTAAATTCTCCATAAGTTAAAAAGACAAGTAATATTCTGTCTCAAGGGCTCTAATTCACCTGGAAGTGTGAGACCAAGCAGAATTACACCAGCCAAACACAGAGTGCTTGGTTTTTCCCAGCAGTTCTGGTCCTTTTCTTGTTTTCTCTCTGTTCTCATGGGCTTCTCAACTCCACCAAACAGCAACATTTTATCCTTTAAAGGATAAAGTTGGCAGAATGCAGTGTTTGTAGGAATGGCGAAATTAAAGTCAGGTAAGTAATATTTCTTGAAAACGTACAGAAATTAGGAAAACCTCACATTTTTTAAGTCATAGCTTACTCCAGGTTATGTGTCCCTCTACTCAAGATCACAGCCAAGCATAAGGATGCTGTAAGCAAAGTATCACATTGTTCAAGCTAAAAAAGCCTCTTGGTGCCATTCCCAGCCAGCAAGGGTCATTACAAGCTCTGAGAAAAGCTGGATCGTCATAAAATGGGCCCAAAAGATGCAATAAAAGGCTTAGCAAAGGACACCAGAGAGAACCTTAAGTCTCACTTTTCCTGAAGCTGAGAAGTCCCCAGGAGAATCTGCTATTACCCAAAGCAACCCCAAATCACTGCCCAAGGCTGGTAACTACTGTGCCTTTTGATTGATAAGGTATTTCACTGCTGTGGCACAGCAAGGTCACTTTGGAGTGGTAAGGTGCAGTTAATGGCAGCAGTTTGTCACTTGTTGAGGAGGAGCAGAGGTGTGCAGCCCTGCTTCCAGTTTTGGCTTTCTGAAATCCTTTTCCCAGGGAATTCTCTGTAAACAAGAGACATGCTTTTCTAGCTGTAACTTTGTTTGCATTCCTTTCCCTAGGAGGGACTTCTTCTTGATGTCCCTCTGGTCTGACCAATGTGATTGAAGAGGTTTGTCTTTGTTTCCCCAGTCTAATTGGTCTGTGTAGGACAGTATAAAAGGGAGACATGCCCAGAAATAAACACAGTAATTTTCAGCCTTCTGAAGTCAGAGTCTGTGCCGTTGTGGTGCATAACAGTGCCAGAGGTGGGCTCAGGATAAGGAAGCATCACCAAACTCAGGTGTTTGTGCCTCTTGAAGGAGCCATCTGTCTGCCAGCAGAGCTGTGTGCAGCCACTGCATTTCTCCTGAGGGCATCCCTTCCCACCAGCACCGAGGTCCCTGTGCTGCTGTGCAGCTCCTGGGATGCTCAGTGTCCCAGGGCCACCTACACATGGTGTCACTTTGAAGGGAACAGACATTGTGCGGTGCTAAATCTCCAGAGGCCACCTCTGCCACTCTCACTTTTCTTTAACATGATGTCTCTGCCTCTTTCTGTGTCCCTTGGTAGAAAGAGAGTTGGAAATTAAGAGTCCTGTACCACATGCCTTGCCTACACACTCCATACTGGATGCCAGTTCTGAGGATAACAACTCAGGCAGGGTCTTTGGCCCTTGGTCCCTGCTGCCCTGGAGAGTTTGGATGCTGTGAGTAATCACTTAACACACAGATTAAAGGAACAAAAGCCTTTAAGAGCAGGGCTGCAACCAACTGAATTTAATTTTTTTAGCATCAAGGGTATAGCTTGCTGTGAAATCAGGGAATTATGGAGATATCACTGCAATGCCTCTGTCAGTGCTTCCCTAGGTCTGTATTGGAATATATCCTGTATATCCTTTTTCCTCAAAACTGGGGCTTTTGGTTTTGTTCCCTGCAGCAGATCCCTTCTCCTTGCTGTGGAACAGAAGCATAGACCCAGAGCAACTCATGGGCTTCAGGAACAACTCCAAAGGGTTAAAAAAGCTTTGGTACAAAGATAAGTCATTGTGATATTGCTGAGGTACTGAACAAGCAAGCAATGGGATTTTTCCTTTTCACATCCCTTTTCTAATGCCCTTTTTTTTTTCCTTCCTAGAAACACATTGCAAAAGAGAACAAACATACCATTCTCACAGCTGAGGTGCCAGTCCTCAGCTCTGTTATTTAGAGCTAATTTGCTTTCATTTCCATAAAATTTGATGAAAGGTACTTGGACTTTTGGTCAAGAAGTATTTGGGGGGAAAAGCATTTATCTTTCAGTTCACAGCAATTTCTTTTCCAAACACTGACTTTTGTTTTGCAGTTGTACTGGTGTCATTCTGAAGAAACATGAACAGTGATTGCAAAGAACAATTATCTGAGCTTTCCAAAGCAAGGCAAATCTAATGCTGAGTGTAGGACTTTGAACCTGTACAACAGTTCACTTACATTATACCATATCTCCTTGTAATGCTGTACACAGTGCTCAAAAACTTCCTTCTGGGTGGGTAGAGAAACTGAGTCATGCAGAATAATTGCTATTTAACTCTGTATTCAGCAAGGCATTTAATGAGATGCTTAAGCCATTCTGTTTCATAAAGCATTTAAGATATCCTGTATGGGATAAGCCATCAAATTGTCAGCTGAAGAATGTATTTTCCAAAGCACTGAGCACTTGGGAAGCTCCAATTGAAGTCAAGTGTGGCCTTTAAGATAAATGTCATCTTTTTATTTCCAGCCTTGTATTTCCACAGCAGTGAAGGGAATAGGTGAAAACACAGCAAGCCTAGCAGGGTTTACCCAAAGTTTGGGGGCAGGGAACAGCACCACCAAGAGAGTTCCAAACTAAGCTGTTGAAAGTCTGCTGTCCATGTGAGCACAAAGGGCTTTTTCTGATCTGAATGGTGACATGAACCCAGAATCACAGCACATCCTGAGTTGGAAGGGACCCACAAGGATCAAAGCACAAGTCCTGCCCCTGCACAGGACAGCCTCAAAACAGGAAAGAAAAAGGAAAAGCAAAACTCCTTTTTACCAGGCTTTAAACCTGGAAAGTTCACTCCAGCTTTTCCTTATCCTGTCAAGTCTAGAAGAGCCTAATTCAGAAGTTACATCTTTCAGCAATCTCATATTTTCTTAATAAACACCACAGGGTGATGGACCTGTGTGGAGTAATAATATTTTCTCCAAGATGATAACTCTGCAACTAAGCACAGCCTATACTCTCTTCAAAATGTCAGGTGGGTAAAATACCCCCCAAATTATATTTGTCACTATCAAACAAGACAGTGTTTGCACACTTGGGAATAAAGTGAAGGCAATTAACTTCTCATACACTTGAAAAGATGTTCCACTGCCACCTGATTACTTTATCTTCATTATTTTTAGCTGTAGAATTATGTAAATAGCAATTTAGAGAGCCCAGAGGATTCTGAAGATTCAGTTTAATGACTCATAATTGTTTAATTGGACTGTAAACTGGCCCCTGCAGGGAGTTGAGCACAGGTACAAGTGTTACTTCATGCCCCTACCAAAATTTGCTAATTGCCAGCTTTTGTGTAAGCAACAGCTTCTACGTTCTCCCAGCAGCACAGCAGTTCAGCACTGCTGAGGGTTGAACCTGCACGAGGTTCAGCTGGGGAATGGATTGCAGAGCCTGTAGCATCCAGACAGGATATGCAGGAATTCACAGAATCCAACCACAGGCTGCATTCCATGAGCAGAGGGCAGCCTGTGAGGGGAAAAGGATGTTATTAGTGAGAAAGGAAGAGGTTTAGCTCAATTATGTCACGAACTACATCATATAGAAACATCACACAGTTATTTAAGAAAGGAAGAGCATGCTAGACCAGTTTCTGGGGGATGTACCCAGTACTTTGGAGATGTGCTGTGACAAATCCAGTTCCAAACAGAACAGGAGATATTTCCTAGATGCTGGCCAACAACCCCCTAAAAGAGAAACCTTTAGGTTCCCCACAGAAGCAGCAAGGATCTCAAACCACAACAAAAACTGGGGCAGATCTTGGCTCTGAGTGGAGGCAAGTTCAGAGGCAGCACTGAGCTTGCACAAGAGGCAAACCCAAACCATCTTCTCTGCCCTCCCAGAAAGGAGGAGTGGGGAAAGGAGATAAATCACTGCAAAAGGGCAGCAGATATCCAGAGGAAAAAAGGCAGAGAACCTGGGATTATTCCTGCAGCAAGACTAACTGGCTTGACAAATGAAACATAATGGAAAGTGCCAACTGTGCTCCACTCTCTATCCAGCTCTCCCCTGGTCATTTCATTTGCCCTTCTTCCTCTCAACAAAATAAAATGAAATGCATATTTTACTGTAAGCTTCTTTACAGTGCAGGCTGCAAGAGGCTTGAGGACTTCCCTAGGGAGAATGAGCTAACCAGAGATTGCTTCATCCTTTAATTCCAAAGGCCAGGGACTTTCATTTTCAATTTCCTTTTATCCAGGCCTTCTTATTATGTTCAGGTTGCTCCTCCATACCCTTTACTGAGTGACAAGCATGCACTGGAAGGTGACAGACAGACCCCACATGTGTGGCCAGTGGTAGAAGAAACATATCAAAACCTGCTTTGCAAACAGAAAGATCTTGATAAGCTTCTGGATTGTCTGATAAAGGTTTGTGGGTTTTGAGCTGTACAGCTGGGCATCTCACTGTCAAATGTGATTAAAAATATTCACTCAAAAGCATCAAGAGTAGCAAGAGATCAGGTGGGGGGTTATCAATACCTGATAACCAGTTTTTATTAAACAGAAAACAGAGCTGGTGATGTTGCTGATGGTCTGCCTGGCACTTTCTGACCCTCCCATGTCCATCACCTGGTTAGATGGGACAGGGCAAGGGAAGTATGTCATAGGGATTTAGGATTCATTCCTTGGATATCTGCCTCTCCAGGGCATTTCCTTTTCAAACTACCCATCATACAACATGTTTGTATCAAAGGAAAACAATCATAATTAATACCATTCAGTGTACCTATCCTTAAATCCATTATTGGCCAGGCAGGCCAAGCCTGAGGAGACTGTGTTTGGCTCAAAGACCACCAGGAAGGTTCCCTGTGTAAATTCCTGTGACAGACTCCTGGCTCTGAGCTGAGGTGTTGACAGAAGACCATCACCCACTGCAATGCCATAAGATGCCACACATGAACAAGCCACCCCTTCTTCTGTCAGTCCTGACTGGCAACGCCCTCTCCAATCAGGTGGGTTAATTATCAGTTAACCTCTAACTAGAGATTGGTCTCTTTTCTCCCTCTAATATATCAGAGACCTCTGTAATTTATTTCATTCAAGAGGAATTTTCTCAGGATTATTTTGAAGTGGCAAAACAGAGTATTAGAAACTCCTGACTGTCAGACAATATTCTGCTGAGCTGCAAGATCTGGGATAGAGCCAGCATTGGAGGCAGTGTTAATTTGAAAGGACAGTGTAGTCCAATCCTGCACAACAATTATGTACTACATAGAAATGTATGTATACTTATCTATATCTACACACAATGGAAGTGTAATTTTATGGGAGTTATTATATTTTTCTGTTGGTTGGAGTTAAGCAGAGGTCAGCATCATGTGCTGTCTGCAGAAACTCACAAGTGTGGCATAAGTATGCAGAGAAGAGTTCTTATCGAATGCTTTCCATAATTAATTCTCAAAAAATTTTTGTTGCCTGATCATCATGCAATTATTTGTAGAACAAAAAAGGAAGCTACAATCAAATTATATTTCCACGAGTTGAAGATACCTTGCATCTATTACTTCATGTTTAAACAATAATTGAATATGGGAAGAATTAATCATTGTGTGTGATGCTGAAAACATCTGCAACCCAAAAACTGAGCTTCTTTTTGTTTTAGTTCAGAGAAATTTGAACCTCCCCTATATATGGGTAGTGTCTCTTAAATTCCTTTTGGTTCCCTCTTTAAACATGTGGTAATTATAAACATATTGGCTTGTTGTGAGTGTTAAGGAAATGACAATTTAGGAATGCCCAGAAGATTTTGCTTCAGATTTTCAGGCCTTTAAATATTTCAGTCAGAATATTGGAAAGCCTGTGAAAACCCTGAGCTTTTTTCAGCCTTCACTAACACACTTCAGCCTAACACTCAGTGCAACTGAAGAGACTTTAAGCAGCAAGGGCAAAGGAAGGACACCATCCAGTAAGTATGGAAATGTGTTCTGCCTTCCAGCTCAGCTCTCTCCCATGGCTCTGGACCTGTTAGATACAGCTGAAGAGCCAAACTTAGCTGGAGCCCACCTGGCTCAGCCTAGATTAAAGCCACCATCAAGCCAGGAACATTTTCCCTCCATATTCCTTTCAAGACAGTGAAAACATTGTGCAAATAAAGAGAGCAGAAGTGAAGCTGTTTGGTGGCCAAGCTCACTCCATTTGCTTTCAGCTCTCAATTACAAGCATCACATCCAAGAGCCAAGTTGCAGCAAAAACAAAAGCAGCCAGCCAAAGCCTGCCACCAATTTTCAGAGTATAAATCCTAAATGAGTCAGTAGATTTATACCAGTATAATCCCTTTGTGAATGATCAAAACAGGAATAAAAGGCTGAGATCTTCCATCCATTTCCTCACTAAATCAGAAACAACTTGGGTGCTCATCAAAATGATGCTCCACATTAACATAGCAGAGGATCTGCTCCACTTTCAGAGTCCCAAGCTCTGTGACACCCCTGAAGTCCCCACTGCCTGTGCTGAGCTGAGCCTGCCAGGGTCACTGGAAAGACTCACAGAGAAGACATGTAAATGAAATTCTTCTGGTTTCCCTACATGGGGGAGGAGGAAATGGACTGACTGCAGCCATGCCCTGCCTCACCTGTGCAAGCCTCTCAGTTTTTTAGCACCATTTCCTGATCTGTAATTGAGCTCCTGGCCCAGCAGAAGCTGCAGTACAGTGGGAAAGTGCTGTCCTAGGAGCATTAGCATTAAGTACTACAGGGACTACAATCACCAAGAGCCTCACCCATCAGCAATGGAGTGTAACTGATAATTCCTCAAGGTTTTGTGGCTGCCCATGTGCTCTGATTTCTTACAATGTGCCAGTGCAGCTGCATTTCAGAGAGCAATAAGCTGAGAAGGAATGAGGGTTATTCCATTCTTCCATCTCAGATCAAATCCTTGATCATTCCAGCTTAGGAGAGAACTGGCTCACTGATGCAGACTCTCGATATTTTTGGTCAAACACCCATGATGCACCATCTTGCAGTGTTTACACAGAAGCAGGCCTGCATGGCAAGGCAGTTCCCTGAAGCATAAGATTTGATTAACCTCGTTAGCTTGCCTTGCAGAGCTGCAAATGTTGTTAGACATCATGAAATTATCCAGCCCTATTTAAAACCCAACTGGAGTGTTTGGCCTGCTGACCTCCCCCAGCAACAAATTCCACCAGTAAAATTAACCACAGCTTTCACAGCCCAGAGTGGCTCAGTCCCTGATCCCAGCCACCAGCATCTCTTTAAGCTTCACCTGTGGGAGCTCAGGGTTCCTCCTGCCACCTCACCTTTCCCCACTGAGCCCCCAGACAGTCTCCCTTTCATTCCTTAAAACCTAAGTCAGTCCAGACTATCATTAAAATTATTAAAGACAATAAGCAGCACCATTAAAATGATCACAAACTGCGTGTGCTTGAAAGGCAAAGACAGAAGAATTAAAAGCACTATTCTCCAAACCCTCTCTCAAGGGTTATCCAGCATTGCTGGGACTGATGTTAAAAGACTTTATCTGCACTTTCCCTATTATCCAGGGAAATACAAATNCTCTCAAGGGTTATCCAGCATTGCTGGGACTGATGTAAAAGACTTTATCTGCACTGATATCCAGGGAAATACAAAAAAGATCAGGCACCCTGGTAATACAGGTAGTCATATGTATATTAACTAGTTTCTAATAACAAATTCACAAATGTCAAATTTCAGTTCTACTCTAGGTGGAGGCTCAAGTAGGTGCTTCACAAGGCAGAGCAGTAGACCTTGCCTGAACTGGAGAATTTCTAACCTAAAGAACAATCCTAGAAACCATAGGAAGTTCACAGCTGGGCTTGATCTTAAGAGTCTTTTCCAACCTGAATTATTGTACACAAAGAGTGATAGGGGATTGCAAGAACTAAAAATACTCACAGCTGGACACTTCCACATAACTTGGAGCCAGTTACTCCCCATCTCACTGATTTTCACTCCACAACTTCCCCACTGATTTCCCTTGGATGCTCCTTTGGGCCCTTTCACAGCTGCCTGTTGCTTTCCCTGACTCAGAACAACAATGAGCACTCAAAGCCCTTCTGCTGGAGGAACACACAGTGCCAATTACAGCAACATCATCCTTCTTAATCAAGGTTAATTTCAGTGGGTAACATTTTTCTCTGTTGGAATATTGTCAGGTGTTTTTAGATCTCCAATTCTATATAAATTTAGCCTCTGAATTCTCAAGGAGAGAGTTGCTAAGGTAACCAGAGCCAGCCATATTGCTGTGTGTTCTCCCCATGGAGCTTCATTAGGGCCAATCAGTCATTTCCAGGGTAATGGAATATGTTGCTTTCAGAGATAAGGATACAGCTTTTTATAGTGTCAGAGTATTTTTATTAAGCATGTTAACCCCTTGCCCTCTTAAGAGTCAGGCACTGGCCCTTTCCTTAGAACTGTAATACCCAAGAAATGAGATTCAGGGAGACTAATTGCTGACAGTTGAGCACCTACGGCCAGATCAGAGGAAGCCAGCGTGCCTGGAGTATGTTGCCTTTTGATAAGAGAGCCAGGGGTGGTTGGGGATTGTTTTCTGCTGGCAGGGAGCCAGATCAGCTTTATATCCCAGTAGCCAGGCACAAAGCCTGCTTCTGAAATAGATCTGACCTGCATGAACCAAGGGGTTTGGTATAGATGCCTCTTGTTCCAGTCTAGACATATGGACTACCTGCTATGTTTGGTCTCTCGTGTGAGCATCATCATCTTTCACATCTAAGAGCTACTTTACACCTGTTCATAGAATTTATTAGCAGCTGCTTTGGAAATCTGCTTAGAAAAAAACTACTATCAGATCAATTCCTAGAGATGAGGCTTAGATCTACTTCCCCAGAACCTAGAAAGCTCACAATTTTCATCTAGCTGAAAACAGCCAAGATTTGCACCTTCTTTAGTCAAAAAGACTCCGTCTGTTGCGCTCATTGTCCCTTCACCACTCATTCACTATTAAGACCAACTTCAGAACCCACATATTTTCATTTCATATGCATACTGGCTTCAAAAATTCATTTTCTCCAAGGCTTTCCAGTCAGTACTAAGGAAACCCCTACCAGAACAGCTGATGTTTGTGAGTCACGCTTGCTGATCCATCTCCTCAGTCTGTACCTTCAGCATGGAGCTGCTCCAAGGTTATTTCTTCAACTTTAAGTAACAATACAATTATCCCTGTGCCTCTTGCTCATCCACAGAACCAAGAACACCTGAACTGAACATGACTTGACCTCACTTTTCCAGAAAAAAATTTGAAAAAACAGTACTAAGAAAGAAAACACGTTTGCTGCCGAAGTGGTGAAAAAACCCCAAAGAAACAACAAAACTCACAAGCAGCTTGATGCTGCTGTGCACCACAACGGCACAGACTCTGACTTCAGAAGGCTGAAAATTACTGTGTTTATTTCTGGGCATGTCTCCCTTTTGTACTGTTCTACACAGACCAATTAGACTGGGGAAACAAAGACAAACCTCTTCAATCACATTGGTCAGACCAGAGGGACATCAAGAAGAAGTCCCTCCTAGGGAAAGGAATGCAAACAAAGTTACAGCTAGAAAAGCATGTCTCTTGTTTACAGAGAATTCCCTGGGAAAAGAATTTCAGAACACCAAAACATTTCAAGCACGAACCAGGGCTACAAGCAGCTTTCTGTATCTCAACCTTCATCTAGCAGGACCCCCCCAGAGTCCTGCCTGCAGACCAAAAGCTGCAGTCTTTAGACACCAAAAACCCAGAGGGGAAAAAAAACCAAAAAAACAAAAAACCACAAACTTCCCCTCCTTCCTCTTCCATTAATCTCTTTGGAGGTTCCTCCTGGTGCAGGAAGATACAGTTACACCTCACCACTCCTGCTCTCCTGAACATCGTGTCCATCTTATTGAATAATGGATATAACACTGCAGTCAGGGAGGACAGCATCTGTCAGCTGATACCGTGTTTATTGTTTTCCCTTGAAAGAGTCCATTATTGCAGTGCTGTAGCAGGTTCACTTACAGACAAACAGAAGCTTTACTTAATAGAGGCAGGATCTTTTGTGCTGGAGAAGTAGAGACACCTGGGCACTGGCGTATTTTTGTCATCTCGTGATTTTTTTTTTATTTTTTTCTTGCTGTTATATATTCACTAATAGGATAGGAAAAGGTAATTATGTGGAATTTGAATAAATTAATGAGGTAGTGGCGATAATTTTAAAAAGATGCCTGAAAAAAACCCCAGCATTTGCAGCACAGAGGTATTTAATAATCATTTGAGTAAAAAACTCCACTTGTCCCAACATGTATTCATAGTTGAAACAAGCACATAGAAACCAATGAAATTCAGAGCAATCGCCACACTTACATCTGGTTTGAATTTGTTACTTTGAAACAGAAGTGTAGGGCTGAACACATATTTGAATATAAGAACAGCAGCAGTGATGGTGACATCCAGACAAAAAAGAAAGCAAAATGGACATTTTTTTTTTATTATTTTGGTAATTCTTTCCTTTTTTTCCCTCATTTTTCCTTATGACAATGTCTCACCTTCCTCCTAAAATTGGAACCTGCCCCTGTAACAGACTACAAAGAGCCTACAAGAGTGAACATAAAGCACCATTCCAAGGTCTCAGGAGTCCAATTACCTGTGCATAACTGTCACTGCAATGGGGGACAGGAGTTGTGTGTCCATAGGCAAGTGAAGGATCAGCTCCTCACCCCTCTTCTGACTCCCCCTGAGGTGGAGCCTGCAAGGAGGGTGAAGATGAACACCTTTCACATGGTTTCTGCCCCCCACCACGAGGTGTGAGATAGGGCTGGCAAGATGTGGAAGCAAGTTCAGCACCATCCCTCTTTCAGTTTTCCAGAGAAGAAACCCACCAGCAAAGAAAAAGCAGAGCCATCTTCCTCATCAACATTACCCACACTAATGAGAACGTTTAGCTTGCAAAGCTTGACTGCAGCTGTAGTATCAGAGCTCAACTCAAACAGAAAAAAAAAAGCCAGCAAGCTGCAGGGAAGGTGCTCCCAGCCCAGGCTCCGAGGGAATACCTCTCCATTAGTAATCATTAAGCACTGAAGGGGGAAATCAGAAACAGAACCCATTCTGCTTCAGTTATCCACAGTCAACTCCCTGATACAATGGCTACCCAGGTTCTCTTTAGCTTCTTTTCATCAGTGCTCCAGTAATCTCCAGACAGGTGTGGAAATCCCAAGCAGGCTGCAGCTGCTTGTGGGGAGCAGTTTTGTGAAGCCTCCACTCCCTTGGACTGTCCCCTTCAATAGCAGGTGATGGCTTTTTCTGCTTTGCAAATCAAAACACCTTTCTAGCAAAGGAAAAAAAAATAAAGCAATAAGAAGGTAAATTAACCCCCTGCAGGAAAAATCTGTGTTCCTGGGCCTGAACATCTGCCTTGGATGCTTTGTGATGCAGCCAAGTACTATTATGAGCATAATCAGCCTCAGAAGCTTTGTAGGGTGAAGCTGCTTGACTTGAACTTGCATCCTCCATGAAGCCCTCAAAGCTGACATTAGAACCCTTTTTGAACCTGTTTCTTCACATCTTGCTCCCCAGCCACCAGCAGTTCCCATTTGTCTTTTACTGAGGGCTCAGCTCAGTGCCCACCTGACCCCATTTCCCCCTCAGGACTGTTGCCTCCCAGCTGAGGCACCCTTAGACATCCCACACCACATCTTGGCCACCTGTAAAAGCCCCTTTGAAACAAGGATTCCAGGCACCTTCTCTGCAAAGCCACCTCACCTCTAGTCTGCCTGCTGCTCAACTGCATCTCTGCAGTTTTTCCCAGCAGAGAATATTTCCTGTAATAACTATTCTTCGTCAGAGAGGAACCCAGGATAAATATAAACTGAAAAGTACCACTTCAATACAAAATGCAGCACACCCCTCCCCTCATTTCTACTCAACCAATCCATCACAAAAACCCCTTGGGACAGTAGGATGTTCTTTGCAGCTTGAAGCTGTGGAACAGGTAGCAAAGCCCTCAGTAATGATGTGACTGACGTCAGTTATCTTGGAGAGAATACCCATTAAAAGGGTTTTTTTCAACCCCTGGTTCAGCACAAAAACAAGTCATCTCTAATTGCAGTTATGCCTGTACCAGCTCAGAGAAGTGTATAAAAATCTCACTGCTCTGCCAGGTGAAGATGATTTATCTCATGAGGCCTGAAAATACAGTAACAAAGATAACAACCAAATACAGGCAGAGGAGAAGACAGAAGTGCTTTGAGGAAGTTTAACTTATTGGAAACAAAGAAGAGAAAGCAAAGCACTCTATTATGCTTCCTCCTTTCCAGATGTGTAAGTAAAAAAAAACATTCCATTTTCTGGAGCTCTGCATATCAAAAATGAGGCTTCTTAGGCACTGTTACTCAGCTGGAGGTTAAGAACAACTCAACAGCTGTTTAGGATTTTGAGCATCCTTAATTCCTGCTGGAGTTAACATCATGCTGATAAGCACCAAGAAAGTTTGAAAGCTTATGCAAAACTTGCCCAAGTAAACTAAATAAACTCCTTTGATCTGCAAGCCACAGCAGGAAAATCACAGCGAAATCAGTCTTTCTTCTATTCCAGCACTTGTGCTTCTGGCTGGTATTAGAAAAATGCACATAAACAGAGCTTTTTCTAGCCTCGAATCATGATACTTGTCAGAATAAGTGCCACCTTAGGCCACCCTCTTGTGGCCAGGGAAAAATTTGCAGCCACCTTGTGCTGCTTTTCCCTCTCCATCACACCGATGACCCCCACTCCCCCGGCATGGCAGGGTCACTGAACCCATGCTTTGAGCTCCTTCTTGGGTTCCACCCCGCTGCAAAATGAGGCTCCCGAGGAGAGTTGTATCTTAATAATGCCCGTACTTGGCACATCAGATCCCCCGGGGGAAGAGGAGTGGTAAATGTTGGGAGCAAGGGGAATCTGTGCTTCCCTCCAAGCACTGCACCCTGATCCAAGCCTCACCACACCGTCCCTGTTAGCTCCAGAGAGGCCAGCCTGCTCCTGCCTTGGCTGGTGCTCCCTTGTGGATGACCTGCCCCAGCTCAGGATATTCCGTGGCTCTCAGCACACATTCCACCCTGCAGCAGGGCATTAGGCTGTGCCAGGCAGAGCTGCTCCTCTGAAGGCTCTTCAGCACTGCAGGGTGTGCAGCCCCTGAGTCAGAGTCAGTGAGCTGAGCTGACATGAGGAGGAGGGAAAAAAATTGAAAGAAGTCTTCCAGGGGATCAGTTTCTTTATCTAATTTGCACTGAGTGGATGAAGGAGAGGCAGGGGGAGGGTGATGCTGAGAGCTGGTAGGGCTGCACTCTTCTGTAGCGGGGTGCTGGTTAGATGCAGCATCAATTCACATCCTGAACCTCTGCCAGTGCCTGTTTTCATGTCTGGATAGCACACCCAACGCATACACACACTGTAACCACATCATAAATATGTGCCTTTAGCCAAAGGCCAAAGCAAATTAGAATTTAGGATAAACAGCCCTCATTTTTATTTAAACCTGTTTATGTACTTTTGTTGAGCAATAGCAACACTTCAATCGTCTGCACAAAATACTTATTAATAGCAGCAAAACCAAGTAAATAAGGCAGGAGAAACAACCAGGGTATTTCATTGCATCTAATCCTCCTTTTGCATCATTCATATTTATACAGGCCAGAGACTGCTTTTCTTGGTCTGCCAAGCATGGCTGATAGATACACTGCAAACACAGGACAGACCCTTGCTCACAGCCAGGTTTTTCTGTGTCTCACTAGAGGGCTTTTGTTTTATCTCCCTCCACACCTTTGCAGTAAGACAAGAGATTACAGCTCAGATGGGTGGGCAATTGTTAAAGGAAGAAGAACAAAATAAGCAGTCAGGCCAATCTGAGAGAAGAATGTAGGCAGAGCTAAGACACAGACAATCTCTAGATGTCTAATAGAGACATCTGTATTGGATGGACCAGGTAAAGCATTTAGACACCAGCAGCCACTGGAATAGGGAATTAATGCCCAACTCCCTTTGCCAAAAATAAAGGGGTACAGAAAGGAAGAATTTCTGCTGGTGGCAGAAAGGTGGTGTTGCATGATTCAAGGCAGCAGCTTTTTGCTCCCTCGTCCTCTTTGCACCCAAGGGGACCTCTGGACCACAGCCTTGTAAGTGGCCAGAACTGCATAAGAGCCACCCCTGTCAGAAATGGTACATCAGTGTGGTGGTGCAACTGGGACCTCCTCTAGTCCATCCAGCAACAAGGTCAGAACTTGTATCTCAATTCATGCTGCCTTTTTCTCAGACTGCAGTTACTCACCCCACCTGAGATGGTCTCCCAGAAAACCTTAAAATAACATTTATTTCTTCCCCCAGAAGAAGTAATCCTACCTTCTTTCCACATTTTACTGCATACCCTTATGTGCTCAAGGCACACACAGCTTTTAAATACTTAGTCTTTAGGAATCTGAGCAGCAAAAAGCAAAACCCTCTTCAGAGATGTGTAACTCAAGATGTTCTCAGCCTTATTTTGCTCTGTGTTTGATTTAAGCCCCTCACCAGACAACACAAAGCGAGCTGCCTGGTGCTGCAGAGATGGATAGATCTGTTTGTACAAGCCTTGGACAATTGCTTAGATAAAATCTTTGTCAATACTCTCTATTGTCACATCCACATTGCATGCACAAATAAATCCTCTCTCTCTGGTCCATCTTTCCTTTTGCTATTCTAGCTGGTGTAAGGACAGAGCAACACATGCTTTAAAAGAGCCTACTGCCACAAATTGACACTTCCAAAAACTACTTCTCAGAGGGAGAGAGAGAAAAAAAAAGCTAAGCAAAAATAAATAATAATAATCTGATGCTTTACACCTCCTCAGTGCTCTCTCAAGAGCCCCCAATATCAGTGGAAATTGCACACATAGAGCAGAACTCTTGGCTTTCCTGTCAGGAGACCAAGCACACCAAGTGATCACTTTGAGGGCAGCATGTCTCCAGAGGAACAAATGCAGGATTTTCCTGGCCCCGGGGCAGCAGAGCCATTGCACAGCAGGCTGACAGGGCGCTCTGCAGAACAGAATTAAACCTGAGTTACACCCTTCTCCCTCTAGACTTCATCACTCAGGATGGAAAATGGGGTCACTTTTGCTGACGTGAAACACAGCTGATTATTCTGGCACATGTCAGCTCCACATGTAGGGCAGGCAAAGCCCAGGATCTGCTCTCTGCTCTGTGAGGATCACCTCTCTGAGGGCTGAAGTCTCAGTCTCGGGGAGCAAGCAACTTTCCAAGGGGATAATAGGAAGCAGCTGCCCAGCAGAGAAGTTAGTCAAGCCTAGATTTAGCAAAGAAACATATTTCCTATCTCCTCCATCTCAAGTGCCCAGAAAGCAGACAGCATATCAGTTAGCAACCAGCCCCAGGAGAATCCTGCCTTCCTGTCTCTGTCCTCAGGGAAGTGGCACTTAGGAGGAAAGAAATATCCATGATCAAGAGCTACAGCCTAAGAATAACTTGGGCAAAGGGCTCTGCTTTTCCCTCAAATTAGGTATTTCCCATTACACTGATTTATCCCTTTTGCCAAATCTCACATTCTCATTTTTCTTAATTATTCCTGACAAGTCAAAAGAGCTATCAGGGCTTCCATAAATAAATCTAAGAGAGCTTTCTCACACTGAAGCAAACAGGCTAAGTTCAGCAGGCTTTGGTGCTAGCAAGGCAGGGAGGGCAAAAAGGAGAGGCAAGAGGCATTTCTGCATTGCCTTGTGTGGCAGCAGGCACATACTATGGACATGAGACCTGATCCCAGTTCTTTAGAGCATTATGATACGGGGAGATGGTAAAAACATGGCCCTGGCACCAGGTCATAGCTCATTCCTACTCACAGCAGCGACAAGCAAGTAATGGCAGTCAAAATTACAGTCACAAAAAATCTGCCCCTATAGCATGACAGCCCAGAGTGGCACAGAAATCCCCTTCCCAATCCCTGGCTCTCCAGTCTAAAAAAAAAAATATCCATTCTCTGGAGCTGCTTTGGTCTAATTTTCCAGGGGCAAGCTGCACCCAGCAGCTCCAGGGGGGACTGAGCTCACCACTCAGTCTGTCCTGGGCTTGTTAACACGGGCAGGCAGCACACACAAATCAATAGCCAGAGTCTGAAGTTTCACAGCAGGTCATCATTTGATCTGGTAATAAATCTTCTATGGTTTATTACTGGGGACAACAGAAGTAGAGGGAAAACATAGTTTTCATCCTAGCCATGACCAATGGGTTATAGGGAAGGAATGTCCAGAGTGATGGCCTGAGTTATTTTATTAGGGAACACATTAAACACTAATTTTCTTCTCTGCAGGAGGGATGCTGTCCAATGAAAATGTCAAAACACAACAAAATAAGTTCAAGAAATAAAATAGCCTGGAAATAGGGAAAAGGATCCTAAACTGACATTGTGAGGAAACTCTTTGGGATTGGTACCACCCCTGTCCCTCTGTCCTATCCCCTTTGAGTTGTGGGGAGAAGAAGCAAGCTGTCCACCCCTCTAACCTTGGAGCTTCAGTGGAATGAAAGGGTTTTTAGCCACCCCATTTTCCATGCTGCTACTGCACCACTTTACTTGCATTAAATTGGAGCCACAGCTGTGCAGCTTTTCCCCCCTTTGGTGCCCCAGGGGGTTTCAGTTTAAGGTTTAAATCACCCATGTGTCAGCATCCCTCACAGCAACAGCCTACCTGGCACAGGGCGTGCTAGGGATGGTGAGAGCAAACACTAATAAATCTCTACAAGTTTTACTGTCTCTGGAAAAGGGTTTGTTGGACAAATCTGTGTGCGTGCACAAGGGTCCATCCCTCACTTAGCTCTTGAGGCAGCTTTTAGTGGGACACACTTTACAGCCTTGTTTGGATAAGAAAGAATATTGTGACCAGACAGCTGGGCAAATACTTTACTTTGGGAAAACCCCAGCTGGCATTTCCTGCCTCCTCACTCCCAATAAGCAGGAAGTTTTCACAGACTGGTTCTCCACCTCCAAAGCTGCCTCCAGCCTCGCACTGCTCACACAGAGGAGCTGCAGACCCACGTGCACTACAGGGTTAACCAGAAGCCAGGCTGTAAAAGCAATTCCAGCCCTTGCTAATCCCATCCACTAAGCTGTGAGTCTGTTCCCAAGGTTTCCCAGCACAGCTCATTGCTGCCTGTGCCTTTATATTACACAGAGCACTTTATCTTTAGGCTGAATTTTTGTAGGGCTGTTGAATATAGTGATGGTTCAAAGATGCTCTGTCCAGATAAATGACTGGGGCTAGACTTCTTGAAAATGCAGGATTTGTGTCCCCAGTCAGAGTGGTTTTCCTTCTGGCATGTGCTCAAAATGCCTGTGACCTGTAAATGCAAAACAAACAAAAAAAGTTTCCAGAGTAGGATGTCCTAGATTTTATCATCACAGCTCGATCTTTCTGGTGGCCTTTCTGCTGCTGACAGCAACATAGTCTCAGGTATTTAGACGGGGTCCTTTCTCTTCTGGGTTCACTCCCCTGGAGCTTCTCTGGCTCACAGCTCTTGGAATCTCCCTGACTCATGTAACCCCTGGAAATCTGCTCTGATTGTCAGGAATGGGAGCTGCCTCCGGGTAGGTGTCCCCTGGCAGCCTTGCACTGGTGCAGCTGGAATAACCAGGCTGAGGATGCTGTGGTCAGGCTCTGATCTGTAACTGGGAAATACTGAAGCAAAGTCTGGTGACTGTCTCTCACCCAGTTGACCTGGATGCTGGGGACCCAGATTGACTCAGAAAGCTCCCAAACTCTTTTTCCATCTTATTCCCATACCCTTGATTGCATCTTAGTCATGGCTATAAATGCTGGCTTTCTTTCCTCCCCAAATATTCCATTTATTCTAACAAGACAGGGATTGCACTTAATTGTTTATCTGAACTGAGGCTGTAAACTGCTTAAATGATTCATCCATCAATATTCAAGGTGGATGCTGCTTTCACACGTTTCACCGTGTGGAAAAACAAGAGACACACGTGTTATTTTAATGAACCAATAATTACTGCTCATAAAATGTTACTAAGATAGGGCACACCGCTATTTATTAGACAGTTATTTTAGGTTAATCTGGTGATAAACGCTGGAATTTATCTGTGAAAGGAAGGTGCTTCTCCCCAGACCATCGGGAGTTTGTTTCTGGTACCTACACAGGGAGTGATGCATGGTTAGGAGAGGCAGGATGCCAGCCTCAGCAGTGATATGCAGACAAGCATTTTGCCAACCCAGCCTGCAAATAACTTTGTTCAGACCCAGTAGCTTCTGAAAAAAAGAAAGTGGGGGAAAAAAAAAAAGAAAAAAAAAAAAAAAAAAAAAAAAAAAACACAA